>OX155900.1:29410721-30010721 GCA_944588485.1 Phosphuga atrata
ATTTCTGAACTAGTGGTTTTTGTTTCTTGCCGCATATCATAAATGCAAATCATTTTAAATTATCTTGGTATCACTTCTTGAATTCATCCCGTAATTTTGTACAGGGATAGTCTTAGCAAATCTGGCGCCCGGGCGATTTTTTTTCGGCGTTCCCCAAAAAAAAAATTAATTATTCTTATAATATATAATTATTCATTTTTACGAGATTTTGTATTACAAAATAAGTACCAGACTTATTTCAACATTGTTCAATCAAACCTTCTATACATATAATCATTGCGTTTTAACGCTAAAGTGGCGGACCGCCTTTTGTTCACAAACCTGTACTGGTCCATGGACCACCACTTTGAGAACCGCTGCCTTAGACCCATTTCTTAATTTTGGGCACATATTATATTCATTGTTTTCATATATTGATAATAAAATCGTACTTCATTTATCTTGTGATTACTATTGTTTTTAATTAACGAGCTACAATTTCTATCAAGTTTATGCAAAAATGCAAATTTCTTTATTTGTTCCAATAATAATCCAGTTGAAAATAGTATATTTTGTAACTAGGGCGGCAAGTTGTCAATTTGACGTGAGTGCGAAATTGAGCGTACGAACGAAGTGAGTGCGCACATTCGCTCGAGAGGACAATTGACAATTCCGCCCGTGTTACAAACAACATTTTTTATTACTCATGCGAGGGGATGTATTTTACAAGTTTGGGATCCAGGGTCCATCAAAAATATGAAATAAAAAATGAAGAATTTGCTTTTTCAATTGTCTCCGGTGGTGTGAATTCGTCATAAGAACTCTTCTCAGTCTTCGGTATCACCATAGAATTCACCACATTTTCTTTAATTTGTATTATTATTTTGTAATGAAAAAAATGTCTGACACTTTCACGTCTCTTTTTTAATATCGAGGTCTTGATTGTGTTTATTTTATTTATTTATTTGTTTCTTTTTTAATGTAACCTACCGATATTGAATATTTGCGTGCGTTAACCTAGTTATGTGGAAATACAACGAGAGGTAGCATTACTCGTAATAAAAAACGTGCAAACGTTCAAGAAGTACCTCTCGCGTATAAATAATAAAAATTATATTGTTTTAACCATATTTTTAAGACTATTAAAACAAATATTTAAAGAGAAAATTAATTAATTTCGTTAGAATTTCCAATTTAAATAATTTTGCACATCAAATACATTGTTAGTTAATTATAGTTCATTTGTGTATTTAGCTTATGAGTCATATTATTTGTTATGTAATTTTGTCTCAATTTTTATCAATTTCAATAAAAAATTCTACATATTAATCATGTACTATCACTTAATTGAAACAGTTGCATTAATAAGGATTAAACTAAAAACCACATTTTGCGTATTAAATTTAATATTTTGTAATATATTTTCGAAAGATTACATTTTTGGGGATATAGCCATATTTGGCCCTATGTGCCGTTTCTGGCTTTGACTATAAGCAGAATTTGATAGCGATAGAATATGTGTCCCCAATCATGAAAAACTCGATTAGGTACTCCAAATAAGTTTTCAGGCAAGTCTTGTAGATTACTCGAAAGTTCGATATCTGAATAAGTGTGTAAAGTAAAATGAACCTCGATATTTATTGAGTTGTGTCTGTATTGGATTCTTATAAAGTCTTAAAAGCTGAAATAATATTGTTAAGTAAATTTTTGTACAATAATAATTCAATAACTTGACAACCGAATTTAAAATTATATATATATATATATATATATATATATATATATATATATATATATATATATATATATATATGTATATATATATATATATATATAATTTTATGTATGTATATATATATATATATATACATATAGAAACCAAACAAACCTAGATATTTTCTACCTTTATATTAATCGCCAATTTTATTACAATATATTATCAAATATATTAAATAACAAAGTTATTGCAAGTTAGATTAAATAGATAATATCATGGGAATTGTATAGAAAATTTTTAGTGAGTAAATATATGTTTTTTAAACATTAACCGCTATTTTATCTTAATGCGATAAAATATACACTGTGTGAGTGCTCAGTTCCTTCGATAAGAACGTTTCGCGTATCCAAATAAACCATTTTTATATTGTTGGTATTTTCCATACATTAAACTATGGCTGGAGTTGATTCGGGGTTTGGATAACAATATCTAGTTACATCTCTAATCATTTTTCAAACTTATGTCTTATATGCCATACAATAAATAAATAAATTGCAGTTAATTGGTCGCGTGATCTTCGATTGAATTTGTATACTAAATTTAAAAGTAAGCACTAAATTAACTGAACCGGCCAAGCTAGTTTAGTATTTGTTCTCAACAAAATATCTCATTGAAACGTCTGCATTACAGCAGATAGAACATTATTCATCTTTATAATAAATTGTTCAATTCGAAATATTCAAATAGACGTAAGTAAACATTTATTAAGATGTTTTAATTTTTCTTTAATTCATAAAAAAATAATTCAATTTATTTTCTTCTTCTTTTTAATTGATATATTACAAGTTGGTAGGACATGTCGATCAATTAAGCAGAATTGCATCCTTTCGATGGTATATTATAGGAACATGTCCTCAACGTGAACAAATTTAACAAAAAAAAAACCACTGAGTTATGGATCGATTCAACGTTTTCAGACAAAATTACAGGAGCGTGGTTGAGATATATGGCACTTACAGTTCTGACCTAGATTATTTTGTTCAAAGATGAAAAATGCTCATTGATACTATCCAATAATAGAGGCAGTTTTTATAATTAAAAAAATCTTTAATATTCTTAAGACACTTCCCAATTACTTAATTGTCAATCAAAAAAATATTTAATATAAACAAAAAGAGGTGTATCAGTAGTCGCGTGCTCAACATTTTAAACTTATTAAGGAAAAGAACTAAGCATTAAAAATAATAAACATTTCTAATAAAACCAACTTGCAAAAACTAAACAATTAAAATAAAGAAGTACGAATTAGCAAGACAGATTTTAAAAGGTAATTTCATTTCATGAAATAAATGGTAAATTATTTCCAATAAAAATTGCAAAGAAAATCTAAATAATTTATTATTCAATTATAGATATAATTATCGAAACAAATCCTTTTATCAGGAAATTTGACACACGTTTCGCTAGTAATAATTTTGTTTACACGCTTTATGGATAAATTTTATTGCAAACTTTACTGTTTATTTTTCAAACGAATAAAGATCCACTCTTAAATAATTGATTATTTTATCGCAGTAATTCGTTGATATCAAATAATGTGAGTCAACTAAATAAGATAAATTATTGAGATCACTTAAGACTCACTTACTGGTTCATTTTATTATGTATTATGGTTATCGAGAAACCTCTAAATATGATCGAAAATGTAATTAAAAAGTCTTAAAAAAATATGATATATTACACTATAGACCTTCTGACACTTTCACATTTATTCTTCTATCCTCGCTGAAAATTATTTTTTGCGCGTCTATTTTTGCTTTGTCATTAATAATATTCTAAATATATTGTTATTATCTAATATAGATGGGTATCTGGTAATACCTTAATTAGCAGTTAATTGTATTTTCAATACATTTAATTTCGCTAATTGCCTTCGAAAACCACCAAGCTCATTATAAATTTAATTTTTTTTTTTTTGATAACTGTAAAACAATCTTACATTCCCATTTGAAATTAAAATTGATTTACCTGACAAATGCATTTAGAACCCGTATTATTAGAACCAATAAAGTAACAAAGATAAAAAGTAACAAAGATAAAGTAATAAAGAAATAATATTATTTTGGTTTTCAAGAGATAATATTAATAATAACAGAGAAAGTCAGAAATAATATTATTTCAGACTTTCTAAGAATCAAATACAGTCAAAACTCGACAATTCATTTTTTGATTCAACGAATTTTCTGGTTATTTTTTCGACTTATCTAGTTTTCCTTGATTCGCCATAATTTCGTTATAAAAACACCGTAGTTTCAATTTGCAGAAATTTTGACTTACTTAGGAAATTCAATTATAGTTTAACCCACAGTCAACAGGAACCACATTGTCAAGTCCAAATTTGATTTGATCAATCCTCCAAAATAAGGTAAATTTGAATGCAATACTTCCCTCGAACCAAATTAATTAATGCTGTAACTAATTGATTGGGTATTTAACACATCAAAAGCACATCAAAACTTTGCGCCCCGGACAAATGTCCGGGTTGCCACCCCCTAGAGTTGGTGTCAAAATAAGGTAAATTGACATTGAACTGTACATACCGAACTGCACGCGTATTCCGTATATTTATATATTCAGGCTGTATTCCCTTTTGTTTTAAGTTTGTATGATTATATATCCATCGAAAATATTGGTGAAAATAGCGGTTAATGTTTAAAAAACATATATTTACTCACTAAAAATTTTCTATACAATTCCCATGATATTATCTATTTAATCTAACTTGCAATAACTTTGTTATTTAATATATTTGATAATATATTGTAATAAAATTGGCGATTAATATAAAGGTAGAAAATATCTAGGTTTTTGCAAAAGTTTTTAATATGGTTATTTGATAATTATTTGAGACATTCGTTTACCTAATTTACATATTTTTATACATAGTAATGATAAAGGCAAATCAAACTAATTAAAAAAAAATGAGTGTGTAATCTTACGCATGGTTAAACTTCGCTACGTACGCTAATTAAAACTTCTTTGGCGGTTAAAAGTAATAGAAGTAATAGAGTAATAAAATCGCCCCACTATAAACTTTTGGCTTTAACTATTTTTTTTAACTATTTATGAGATTAAATAAAGAAATATGCCGAAATGAAATTAATTCATGAAACAAATTAACTTTTTTATTACTAAAATAAATATGATATTGACAATTATCTAATACTTGATTTTTAATAATGGGTATGACCACCTCTGGTCTTAATATCATCTCTCATACGATTAGGCATAGATCCAATCAAGATGGCTATTTATTGTGGGATGTTAGCCATTCTTCTTCTACTGCAACAATAAGCTCTGGGATCGAGGTTGGGGTACAAAGCCTAGCTTGAATTCTTCGTTTAAGCTCATCCTATAAATGTCTGATTTCTGTAATGTAATCTTGCACAATTCTTCCAGTGTGCGGCTTCGCATTATCATGCATAAAGATAAATTCTTCTCCAATAGTAGTCTACGAAAGGTACCATATCAATTGCTAAAATCTCCTCGATGTACCTAGCACCCGTTAAACCTCATCTCTCTCTCTCTCTCTCTCTCTCGTGACCATGGGCACCCCTAATGATGAAAGCAGGGTGGGTTCGTGCTCCCATAACAACTGATATTGGCGCCCCACAAGACAGAACTGGTAATCCTGGTCGGGCGGCGCAAACTGACCAAAATGACCATAGAGATCATGGGAGCGAGAATCCCATCACAGGAATCCGTGAAATACCGCGTAGTTCAACTGGGCAGAAATATGAACATGACGGCGCACGTCAGCTGGGTCGCCAAGAAAGCAGATTCCGCAGCCACTGCGCTCACAAGGCTAATGCCCAACGTAGGAGGTCCTAGAGGTAGCAAGCGCCGGATACTCAGCTCTGTCGTGAATTCAATACTGCTCTACGCCGCGCCTTTCTGGCAAGATGCCGTTAAAATACAGAGAAACAAAAACATTCTCGAGAAGGTGGCAAGGCGGACCATGCTCCAGATCATCAGCGCATACCGTACCGTGTCCACAAAAGCTGCCTGGGTGACATCCAGCTGACCCCCCCCCCCCCCTCCAACTTCCTCGTCGATGAGGAGCTCGCGTATACGAAGGAGGCAAGGTAGAAAAGGCAGAAGCCCGCAGACGCCTGCAACGCAGATGGCAGGAAAGGTGGGAAACGGAAACCGGGAAGGCTACATGGACCAAGCGCTTGATTCCTGACCTTCGTCCGTGGATCAACCGAGAGCACGGCGAAACATCCTACCACGTAGCCCAGATGATAAGCGCACACGGATGCTTTAGAGCCTACCTACAAAGGTTCAAGGTCGCTGAGACAGAGGAGTGCTGCTACTGTGGCCAGCCAAACACCGCTGTACATACTTTCTTCTTCTGCGAAAGATGGGAAAACGACAGATGCCTGGCAACTTTGGAAATAGGAGAACTGACCCCTGATAACTGCGTTAGGAAAATGCTAATAGACCAACCCCACTGGAAAGCAATCTCCAACTTCATCATTAGCATTATCACCCAGAAAGAGGCCGAAGAACGCGCTGCCCAGGCAGCCACCTAGCAAAATCTCAAGAGTAGAAGCAAAATCGAAACTCTCAAAAAACTAGGGCGGTAACAACTGTCCGGGCTGCCCACCCTGAAGGAATGCGCAAGCGATACCGGGGTGCTGGTCTCTATAGCCAAGTGGAGGAAGGGGTTTAGTGAGTGAGAGCCTCACACGCAGGCTGGTAGAGCTTCCTCCAAACCACAATAAAATAAAAAAAAGGTTCGAGCTCCCATAGAAATTGCACCCCGATCATGCATGCAACCACTTCCATAAGCAGTCCGCTTTTCAATGCAGCATTCTGGAACTCTTTCCTTCTTCGGTCGCTAGTATCGAGGCATATTTTGATCTCATCGGACAACAGAGCAGACCCCCATTGTTCCAACGTCCAATTTATATGATCCGTTGCGAAACGTTGACGTGCTTGACGATGAGCTGGGGTATGTTTTCGACAAACTGCAGGTGTCTTAGGGGTCAAGTTGCTTTTCTGCAGTCTTCGTCTTTACTGTCCACTGACTAATAGCCATTCTCACTAAGAACCACTCTTCGTACTTGATGGAGGTATAGGCGCAGTTGAGCAACATTAAGGTGATGATTTCTTAATGATGTTGACACAATAAAGCGGTCATCCCTAGCCGTTGTAAATCTCCTTCTGCCTATTCCAGGTTGTGTATGAAAGAATCCAGTCTTCTCATAATGTCGGAACACTCTTCGAACCGTTGCGCGTGTCAACCGCTGACGTGTCGAGCAATTGCTCGCTGGCTAAGTTCATTTTCGATTAGAACAACAATTTGAGCGGCTTTTTGCATGTAGCATTAAATTAAGACTCTTAAAAAATATTCAAGTTATGAAGAACGAATAATGTGCAAATTTCAATTGCAAAAGCAACAATTATAATCTTTCACACGTTTACGTTCTTCGTTATTACCACCACATACCACCACATACATTCGTTTTTGTTTACCGGTAGCTACGCCTATAAACGATAAGCATTCTTTATAAATGTAAACTTATATTAAAGCATATTAAATTGTGTTTCAAACGGCATATTTCATTATTTCATCTCATAAATAGTTTCTAAAAAAATAGTTTTCAGTGAGCCGATTTCTATGCACGCAAGTTGATTTACAAATAAAATAATTATAATTATTAGTATTGATCTTATAAAAATATAATAGAAATAATTTCTTTTCATATATGTTTTATTCATTTCATATATGTTATATGAGTGTTTGTATCTTATCTTCATAGATTATAATTTCTAAGAAATTGTTTTATACGTATCGTTAACAAAGTTAACATCATTGGGTATAGAACGTATAACTAATCTTTCGTTAACAAACTTTCTTAAAAACAACTACTTCACTGACAAACACCTCAACTGACAGTGAAGTAGTTGTTTTTAAGAAAGTTTGTTAAAGAAAGATTAGTTATACGTTCTATACGCAATGAAGTTAACTTTGTTAACGATATGTATAAAACAATTTCTTAGAATTTATAATCTATGAAGATAAGATACAAACACTAATGTTTAATTTGATAAAAAATCAAAATCTTCAAACGCAACAAAATATATTTATATATATATATATATATATATATATATATATATATATATATATATATATATTAATATGTTATATGAATTTTACTTCAAACGGTAACATTTCTGAAAACCAATTAAATTTTTAGTCAAAATCTATTGACCTGTTTCTACAAAATATATATCAAATACGTATTTTTTTTTGTGAGCTTATGTCCGATGTACAGGTGTTGAAGTATAGGTTTATAGGGTGTTAAAATTTCTTTTTTCTTTTTAATGGGGTTTTAGTTTCGCAACTTTTTTATTATTTTTTATTGTTTTATTTTGTATGTATATTTTGTATGGAAATTATTTTAATTATGCCAATAAAGGTTATTATTATTATTATATTACAAAATATAAAATTGTCCAAAATCTCTAAATCTGTAAGCAGAATATAGATTTTATTTAATGTTACTTTCGTCATAAAAAAGTTCAGTTAAAAAAAGTTAAATTCTTGAATGTTGATAAATGGCAAAATGTAGGTACTGTTTAAAAGAGACATATATGTAGATGTGACTTAACTTAAACTAATTATTAAAATCTATATTATAATAATATATTTGAATAACTTACCGGTATAAAAGATCTCTTAATTTGGTTTTTTTATAATAAATACACCGTAGATTTGTTTACAGAAGAATTTAAGAATTAAAGCGAGCGAAAAGCAATATTATTGTAAAAAGCACACTTAATCGAACCAACAATTTAACACATCTAAAGAATTTGCCATATATTCTTCAATTTGCAAAGTTTTTATAATAAGATATATTATTATAACCAGTTGATAATATAGTTAAAACTTTTTCTTTAAACAAAAATAACTGATAATAATCTTTTTTTTTATTAACAAGCCTCTTAAGAACAGCAAAGAAAAGCAAAGAACAGCTTCAAATGTAGCATCTTTTCTTTTGCACCATATTTTATTTTAAATAGTATATACAATAAGTAGATCTACTAACTATCGAGATCCACACTGAAAACCCTTACGTTTCCCGATAGTGACTACATAAAACATTAATCCAAATTTATAATATTTGGAATATTTATATATTATTCTATATTATATATGTGGATGTAATAAATAGGGTTTTTTTCAAGTTCTATATCTATACAGGGTGATGTAATATAATCAAATCAAATCACATTCTTAGCTTACCGATTTAGATACAAAATATCCACAGGTTATGTCAAAAGAGTAAGAGTATGTAAGAAACCTTTTTTTATAACGGGCCAGCTAGAAATTTTTAAATTTTATGCGGGCCACGTGTAAGAAACTTATGGTAATACAAGCACTGAATGATAAACTCAGATTATTTACCTAATCATTTTATTAACAAAATAAACCTAATAAGCAAAAATTACGGAAATAAAAGATTCATGTTCATACAATTCATGGAAATACTATTGAAAGAAATCACACATATTTAATTAGAAATTTTTAAATGTAAATTCTTTGAGTTCGAGAAAGTGTTTTGTCGGCCGGCTTGGCTGCGGGTTGCTCATCCTTGGAGTACAAGTTAATCAAATTTAAAATGGATAAAATCTTCTATGTCATAGAGTTCGATAAACGCCCGACAGGAACGAAGTTCCTCGTGGATTTAACAGAATCGAATCGAATCGAATTAAACTTCTCTTTTAATATTTGAAGATGTAGAATTCTTATAAAAGATGAAAATAGGCAATTACCGTGACCAGCAATGTTTCTGTTATAATGCAACAAGACATTTGGCATTGAAGATTCATCATGTTCCTCGTATGGGGCTTGGAATGATTGAGAACTTGGACTAATTACTTTCTGAGCTTCATCATTAACTGATGATTGAATTTGATTACTCAGAAGGTACTCTTCTTTATGATGATTGTAAAGATTCTCTGTATATTTTAACGCCTTCAGCATGTTATAAATCTGTATTTTGTAAAATTTCTTTTTTCTCTGTCGATACTCTTTTTGATACTGACAATGAGCTTGTGATTTCACTATTGTCTCTCTAGAATGTATCTAGATATAGTAAAAAAAAAGCACATTGAATCACATGTTCGATAAAGCCATGTAAACAGTAATCAATTGCTCCAAAATTATAAAATTGTAACCTACTTTTCTAAATCTGTATTTTGTATAATTCCTTTATTTTCTTTTTCCTGTTTTCTCTGTCGATACTCTTTTTGATGCTGAGCTAGTGTTTTCAATATCGTCTTTCTATAATGTATATGTCGTAGTCATATAGTGAAATCCGTCAGATTGTCTAAAACTGAGTTATTACATGATCTGCCTACAGTTCATGTATTCTATTTGAAATACTCGATATGACTAGCTAGTTCGTGAAACCATTTCTAAAATGTTTCTTTATTTATCTCTTTATTAATAGGTCTGCTAATTGAGACATGTTGCTTTATACTATCAGATGACAGGACTTTGGCATTTTTTTTTAAACATTGAATCGGTAAGTAGGTAGGATAGTAGGTGTAAATCCCAGTTAAATAAGTGCCTCATAAAATGGCGATTTCATGATCTCCCGAACTGCCGACAGATCATGCAATGGCTCAGTTTTACACAATCTGACTTATTTTTCACTATATGACTACAACATACGTATATAGATATAGTAAATATCAATCACTCGAATTACATGTACGACAAACATGTGTAAACAGTTTTTTTTTGTTAACTTACTTTTTTCAGAATTTTCTCTATTTTCTTGAGTTCCATTTTCATTTCTCGAAACCTAATTCATATAATGAGTATAATATACACTAACAATATAACTCTCGCATGATTTAAAACAACAAAAAACAATTTCGTTTGAACATTTTTTTTTCTTGTTTATTTTCTGATTTAGTTTTATGGTTATAAACCACGATCGTCTGTCATTCTGCGATAGAAAGAGAGGGTACACATTATAGTAATATACACTGACAGAAAGAGAAAGAAAGAGATAGCTCGCGGTATAGAAATATACACTGAGAGAAAGAGAAAGAAACTAATTTAACGAAGAAAGGAACGCGGTGTATAAGAAAAGGGATCCCGCGCGGTATAGAAATATACACTGAGAGAAAGAGAAAGAAACTAACGCTGCGTATATGTTTTCGGCCGATTCACTCATACGGAGACCTCGCTTAAGCTAGGTCCACACTGGGCAACAAATTGTTGGCAAAATGTTGTCAACATAATGTTGACAACATGTTGCTGTAAACTAGCAACATGTTGATGGATACTCATCGACATTTGGTGCTACACATCAAAGAAATTTGTTGCTTGTTGCTTGTATCCATGTATCCCGTTTTATACGGGTAACATCGCTCTTATATGGGTATTGTCGCTCAGTGTGGACAGTGATGAAAACATTTTGCGTCAATCCCAGTGGTTGAGGTTTCATTTGTGCATATTAGCTACCTACTTCGTTTTTGTTGTAATAATATTCATTAATTCTTAATTATAATTATAGTTTATAATTCAAAAAAGTGATGGAGAATAGTGGTGGTGAAGAAATTAAATATTCCTGGACCAAACAAAAAAGTACAGAAATGAAGTTGATAGTTGATTACAGTGATAGAAATGTTGCAAGGTGCGCCAGCTTGGTGGGATGTTGCAGCTTTCACGTCCATTTTCAACATTTGACTGGTTGTGGTGTATTCGCACAACATCACAGACAACATATATCCAATTTAGATAGATACAATTGAAGCAACTTCATGTTGCCATGTCAAAGTGTTGGCAACATGTTGCCTCCAATTTGTTGCCTAGTGTGGACATACCTTAAAGGAACTTGCCATTTCATTGTAGAGTGACAAATTAAGAATTATTAAACTGCAATTATCCAAAAACGAAATGAGTTGTACACAAAAGTTTTGTTGAACATTGTAAAGTAAAATTTAATAAAATGTAAATATTTAATCCTAAATTAACAATTAAAACTTGAAAATTACATCAACCTTGATGCAACCTTGAGATAGATGTAACCATGAATGCTTTCATTGTACGCTGGCACATTTCTGGCGAAATCTCGCCAATAGCTTGTCGTATGCTTCGTTTTAAGTCTTCTGGGGTTTCAGGTCGGTTCTGATAAACTGTAGATTGAATATGATCCCATAACAAATAATCCAAAACCGACAAATTCGCAGTGCAAGGAGGCTACAACTGATCCCCACGCTGGGAAATCAGACGACCAGACAACTCTCGTAACAGTTTCATAGTCATGTTGAATACATGAGACCTTGCGCCGTCTTGCTGATACCAAATATCGTCATAATCGGAGTAAAGCAATCGGAGTTAATTGAGAACTTTGTAGCATCTCTAGCATAACGTTCACTATTGACAACCACTGCGTTTTCCATCATCTAGTAATTTCATCTTATATTGTTATTCAACTGGTATTTGTTACACTCGCTTTATTATTATACGTTGTCTGCAATAATTCATAATCATTGTTACTTAATAACTACTATTGTTTTTGTTTAGAAATGTTTAGATTGCATTTAAAATAAGCATCAATTAACACATTTAAGACGAATATGGTTTCGAAAACTGAAAATGAACTGTGGAAATAGTATATAGAACTAAATCTGGTGAGTCAGCCATGAATCACTGTTGTCCTGTGTATATCGAACAAAATTACATCCGTCATCAAAATTATTATAAAGCAGTGGAGAAATTTTCACACATTTCTTCTTTCTTCTCTCGGCTGCATACAAACAGATTATTGCGTAACTGTCGATTAAAGCGTGCACAGCGTTCAAATCTCAGTTTTGTTTCTTTCTTCATGCTTCGTCGGAATTTCCTAGGAAAGACACTTTTACGATGTTTTCTCTTTCCGAAGAGTCCTCAGCCGTGAATAAAAACTAAACACGTTCAACTTATTTTATTATTTACTTTATACTTTCTAAAATCTTTGATTTAAAAAATATCTTATTGTTGAGTGGATATTTTTTGTTTTCATTGACAAAATAACTTTGCCTATGCAAATCATTTATGTTTCATCAGCTAAATTGGTTTGCGTTCATATTTTAACAACATTTAGTGGTCATGGTTGTTTTGTTCTGTAATTTTTTTACTATAACTTTTCGAGCAGCTTAGTTTTAATTACATTTTGAGACTTTATTACACGTCCAATGTTATTTTATTGCAAAAACATATGATAATAACATTAGTCTAAAGGGATTGATTTTTGGAGATTTTTGAAGATTATTATGAAAATATTGTTTTACATTAGTCGAATCAATATAAACGAGCAAATTATTTATAGTGTAACATTTTTACACTGTTTTTATTTAATTTTGATTTATATTTAATTTATTTTAATTGATAATAATTTGATTAATAATCAAACTCTGAATTGAAACATTCATTCATGTTTATACCACTAATTTTCAGTAACATATTGTATAACTTGTGAAGTTATATAAATCTACACACTTTACACGACTCAAGTTTCGACTGCTGAAGGTCTTTTTCACTTGAAAACTCTCGACTGTTGAAGGTCATTTTCACTTTAAAATCAACCAGTCAAAATGCCCTGTTAAGTGTGTACATTAATAATACCTCATAAGTTATATAATATTTTCCCCAAATTAGTGTTAAAAGAATAGTGAATTTTTCAATTGCGGGTAAGTATTTATTACCACGTAATAACGGTTGCAACCATATTTTTCATGATATGGTCAAATATTCTCAATATAAACTATAAATAAAGCATTCATTAATTCTTATGCACCATATAAGGATATGTATAGTAAGTGAAATTTAATCAAGAATGTACAATTTTATATATTTATACCTGTTTGTA
Source organism: Phosphuga atrata (assembly GCA_944588485.1). Taxonomy (NCBI): domain Eukaryota; kingdom Metazoa; phylum Arthropoda; class Insecta; order Coleoptera; family Silphidae; genus Phosphuga; species Phosphuga atrata. The sequence continues at coordinate 29,424,360 of OX155900.1, forward strand.
TTAAAATATTCATATCTGTTACGGCATTTAATGTTTATATTTCAAAACCGATTGATTAAGAAATGTATTGTTTTGTATACGGAAACTATAAATAGTATATCCTTCCTAAATTGGATAATTCTTGAGTAACAAAGGGGTTGTAATTGGTTTGGTGATCCAATTTTGATCTCAAATTTGTTATTTTTTAATTTACTCATCAGTTTTTTTTTATTTTTGAATAATTTATAGAACTATATATAGTATTATAATCTAAATATCAATTATAGATGAATAAATTGATTTTTAATTTCTTAGGTATTTAAATATATTACTATATAAGTATTTCATTTCTTACTTACAAAATCTTCAAACTCAACAAACCCAAATATTTTACTTAGAAAACTTGGTGTAATTCTGTTTCACAAACCAGATTCTGGCGATAATTCACAATAGCTAGCAGGTTAGATAGCGTGCCCGTTTACGAACTAGTTTTAATAGTAAACGTTGCTATTTTAGCTTCTTGTTATGTGGCCAATACTCTTTATTATTTTGATCAGAAACTATTTGCAATGAATGTCGTTGTAATAAGCGCTGTATGTCACCGACTGATTATCCTCTTTGTTTAATCACGTGAATCGCGCTCCTGAATATCTCTTTGCTTAGGCAGGCTTGATAATATCATAGACCCGCAGCTATCACAGAAAGCTATCACCAAATGCGAGTAGTGACGACAATTACTAGATTGCTAGCACGGTAGAAAACAAGCAACGTGTGCGCCAGGTTTTAGTTTATGTCAGATTATTAAAGTTTGTCTTTAAGGCGATAAGGGGTTCAATTGTAAATAAATTGTTCTTTAAGAGGTTTCTTAGGAATTCTAATATGTTGAAATAAAAAAATCTAAAAATTATAACTTTTAGATAATTTGAACATGTAGAAATTTATTATTTTTAAGAATAAATATTAGCATTAGAATTGCAGACCTGCAAAATATGGAAACTCTTCATTAGAACTCTTTTTTGGCAAAACGACACACAAAAACCATGAAATTTTATATCTGTTACGGCATTTAATGTTTATATTTCAAAACCAATTGATTAAGAAATGTATTGTTTTGTATACGGAAACTATAAATAGTATATCCTTCCTAAATTGGATAATTCTTGAGTAACAAAGGGGTTGTAATTGGTTTGGTGATCCAATTTTGATCTCAAATTTGTTATTTTTTAATTTACTCATCAGTTTTTTTTTATTTTTGAATAATTTATAGAACTATATATAGTATTATAATCTAAATATCAATTATAGATGAATAAATTGATTTTTAATTTCTTAGGTATTTAAATATATTACTATATAAGTATTTCATTTCTTACTTACAAAATCTTCAAACTCAACAAACCCAAATATTTTACTTAGAAAACTTGGTGTAATTCTGTTTCACAAACCAGATTCTGGCGATAATTCACAATAGCTAGCAGGTTAGATAGCGTGCCCGTTTACGAACTAGTTTTAATAGTAAACGTTGCTATTTTAGCTTCTTGTTATGTGGCCAATACTCTTTATTATTTTGATCGGAAACTATTTGCAATGAATGTCGTTGTAATAAGCGCTGTATGTCACCGACTGATTATCCTCTATGTTTAATCACGTGAATCGCGCTCCTGAATATCTCTTTGCTTAGGCAGGCTTGATAATATCATAGACCCGCAGCTATCACAGAAAGCTATCACCAAATGCGAGTAGTGACGACAATTACTAGATTGCTAGCACGGTAGAAAACAAGCAACGTGTGCGCCAGGTTTTAGTTTATGTCAGATTATTAAAGTTTGTCTTTAAGGCGATAAGGGGTTCAATTGTAAATAAATTGTTCTTTAAGAGGTTTCTTAGGAATTCTAATATGTTGAAATAAAAAAATCTAAAAATTATAACTTTTAGATAATTTGAACATGTAGAAATTTATTATTTTTAAGAATAAATATTAGCATTAGAATTGCAGACCTGCAAAATATGGAAACTCTTCATTAGAACTCTTTTTTGGCAAAACGACACACAAATACCATGAAATTTTTGTTGATGTCAAATCTTTTTGATCGATGTCAAATCATTGAACAAAAATAAGACAAAAATAGCGATTTATTTTGAGGAAATGAAATATGTGATGGTATAAGGGAAAAGAGCCCATATCTTGACCGGGGTCAAAATCGAAGTAATATTATTTCGTGTTTCTAAGTAGACAAATAAACAAAAACGGTATTTAGAGTTATAAATTTTTGAATAGTTAGAACTGAAAAATGTAGTTTTGTGTTATATCCGTTAAAAGTTATGAAAATGTATATCACTGAATGAGACAAGGTCTAGAGTCGAGTAAATGCATTTTTTTAAATATTTTTAGGTTTGAAATCCCCCTACCGACTGCAATAGAAAAATAAGATTTCAGAGCAGGGTTACCAACCATAACATAAGAATGTTAAAGTTACCAACCACAACATAAAAACGCCAAATTGCTACCCAACCTCACATTCTTGCCTCTCCTGAAAAAAGTTTTTGGTGAATAGCTCTACAGCCCTGGGAGGGCCTTGGCTTGAGTTACAACATCCTTCCATCTCTCCCTGCTGTTAACCAATTGCAGCCAGTTTCTCACACCTAATATCTTTAGGTCGTCGATGCAGTCATCTCGCTATCTTTTACGTGGTCTACCCCGAGCTCTTCTTTCAAGTGGACTCCAGTACGTCCCATATTACGCATAATATGTCCAAACCCTTGTAACCGTAGTGCCTTTACATGCCTTACGATGTCCGCTCCTCCAATTAGTCTGTTCAGTTCATGGTTCATTCTGCATTTCCATGTACCACAGTTTTCCTGTACGGGGCCAAAGATTCTGCGTAATATGCTTCTTTCGCAGACCCGTAGTGCGTTTTCGTTGATCGTAGATATGGTCCATGTTTCACACGCGTATGTTATGACGGGTCAAATGAGTGTGTTATAGATCTTTAACTTTGATTTGACACTTAGAAGCTTCTCTCCCAGTAGCTTCTTATTCGCGTATTAAGCTCTCTTTCCTGCTACAATTCTCGCATTGATTTCTTCCCTGATTCTGTTGTCGTTAGTTATTTTCGACCCTAGGTAAGAAAAGGTTCTGACTTCTTCGAAATTAAATGCGTTGAGTTGTAGTGGTTCTGGCCAGGGTGTTGGATCCCTGGTACTTCTCATGAACTTAGTTTTATTCACGTTTATTTCTAGTCCGGCTACGCTAGATTTTGTTCTAAGGAGCCAGTAGCTTCTTTTAGGCTTTCTGCTATTCGTGCTGTTTCCCTAATACCATCACATATTTAAAAATATCAAGAAAATGTTCAACAACTGTTTAATACTTCGGTTAATACACATTTTATTATAAAGTGCCGTAATAATATGAATTTTATTCCGATTAAAAAATCTTTGCTAAAACAAGTTTGCATACGATCTTTAGACGGGTCCTTGAGAGAAGTTTGGCAAACCCTGATCTAAGGCTCCAATTTGTTCTCCATTTGTTCTCCAATTAATTGAAATAAAAAAAATCTTCATTTAATTGCAAAAACCATTACTCTTTATAATAATGTATCTTCAAAAGATATTTCAACATTTTCCATATTTATAAATAATAGTACAGTTTTACATGAATGCTAATAATTCCGGTTGATTCTTGTGGTTTTGAATTCCATATAATAGTTTTAGAATCTTGCTTGTTCAGCGTATGACAATTCTCTAATCTTGCGACACAGTGTCACACACAAATAATCAAATATTTATGTTGCAGGAAAAACGACAATTTTTTATCTTGACCGTTGAATTGAGGCAATTGAGGAATTGAGGAATCTCTTGAATCTCTTTTTATTCCAAAATTACTGAATGTATTAGAATGGTTACATTTAAAATACTGACATTTAATAATAAATAAACTAATTAGTATATTAAACTAAGTGAGTTTGGAACCATACAAATTATTATTTTTGGCTATTTTTTTTTATTATTTTGCGTCTATGAATCACTCATATGGGTCGTTAATGGCTCGCCGAGTGCGATATAATTTTATCAATATGTACCTATACCTAATTATTATAGGTATAGGCAATTTTTTTTAATTTAGAAATGGCAGAAAAGGGCGTTAAATAGATAAAAATAGCAAAAAAAACGGTTCAAAAAGCGTTTATCGCACTTGTCCATTATAAAACTCCTCGCTTCGCTCGTTGTTTTTTTAACACGGACGCGTGCTGAAAAATCGCACTTGCGCCCTGTTTATTATCTACGAAAATAAAAGGCTTTCCATGGTTAAAACGATTGAAAAAAGAAATGTCTGAAATTCTCTTTCCGTGTTGCATTTGATAAATTCCAAAAAGGAATATCACCACAGTGTATGTCCCTTTAGTGCTAATACCTATTTTAAATTAGAAATAACAGTCAACTCTTCGTATTTGTTGTATATGCGAGAATGAATCATTTTATAATTCTATTCGAAGACAATTAATATTCTGACGCTTAGTGTGAACATTATTTGTTACTACTTAAAGTTTGAATTTAATGTTAAGAGGGGTTTTTAAATATTTCAAAATGTACTATAGCTTTCAAAAAATCTAATTCATTTATTATTATATAACTGTAACAAACTAAAATAACAATTAATTTTTAAATTACTTAATATTGCTTCAGATGAAGGCTGTCAAACTCAAAGGCAAACTTAGGTTTATTTCGAATAATACATTATAATAGACATATATAAAAGAAGAAAAAATTTATTGTTTACGTACTGACACTTGACATCTTTTCTCTGCTACTATATTTACTATTTTGAGAGAAATTTTGTTTGAAGTGGTTACTTTCAAAACTAACCCAAGGTGAGCGTCATTAATACTATTTCTAAGGAGAGACTTATTTCCTTTCATAATTGAAAATAACTGCTCGCACCGATAAGTACTTCCTAACATGGAAACAATTTCATAAGCGAATTCTCGAGTATTTGAAACCTGGCTGGTAAATATTTGTAAAATGGGCATACCCACTTCATAAATTTTGCCTTCAAATACTGAGCTGGGTACTAAATATCAATTTATTGAGAAAATCGAAGAAAACAAACAAAATTTGTCTTTCAATGAATTCAAATCTTTAAATCTTGTTTCAAATTCAGTTGAAGATTCGATTATTTTCTATATAATTTTGAAACGATGCAGTATCATCTTGATATACTTGATTTGCTCATGTTGCACGTCGGGAAGTGCGTTAATCTTCATTTTTCTGTTGCTTTTCCCTAAGAACTAGCTTACATTTGAATACTTTAATTAAATCAAACATGTTCGTAATGATTTGATCGTTTCCTTGAAACGATATATTTTAATCGGTTAAGTATTTGGTTACATCAACCATGAAAAGATGCAAGAGAAATCATGCAACCATATTGGATTGAAAACTTGTGTCTTGAGTTTTAAGTTTTTAGAACTAGCATACTTCTTTCAAATCCCAACATTGTTCGAGAATCTTGGAGCAAGATAACCAACGTACCTCGATATAGTAGGACAAACCTGAACTATCAAATATGCATTGTCTAACTCACTTAAGAAGGCAGTGAATTTTCGACGCTTTAAGATTCGAGATCTTATAAAATTTATAACTTTCTCGCCGTCTGTAGCTACAGAATTTAATTTTGACAGAGGTAGATTGTATTTCTGCAGATATTCAAGGACACAATTAAATATAGTATATCCTGTAGTAGTACAACGGATCGGTATTAGTTCCAATGAGTCTTGAAAAATGTTAAAATCCGTGGCGCAAACACGAAGAAACACAGCTAATTGAGCTTTGTCGCGTACGCTTATGTCTGTACTCTCGTCACATGCGATGGAAAAACATTAGTAACTAGATGATGAAACAATGATTTTGCTTTGGTCTGATCACTTGCCAAATTGGCGGCCAAGTCATCATTTTTTCCGCAACTGAATTTCGAGACAAAGAAATTGTTTGAAAAGCCTTAACATTTCTAGGACAAACAATTTCTCCAGCTTTAATTAGGCATTTCTTGATGAAATCACCTTCAGTAAAAGGCTTGGTGGGTTTAGCTATCAACTCGGGCAAGACGCAGATGGCATGCTTCACTTTCTTGCAATACTCTACTAATCATTAACTGCTGTTTTTTCAAACTTAACTTGAACTCTTTCCACTTTTCTTGTCTCATTAATCCTACGTAATTATCATATTTTGATTGATGTTCTTCGTAGTGACGTGTAATATTAAAAAACTTTTGTACATTAATGGCATTTATAAATACCAAGCTAATAATTTCTTTTCCTTCACAGCAAAAATTTTCTAATTCCCATTTTTCCTGGAATATTCGATTTTCGTCAACGATTTTTCCTTTAGTTTTACTACCACTTGGCTTCGATATAGACATACTGAATACAAAGGGCTGGAATAAATAAGCAGTTTTTAACATAAAATAAGATTAAGAATAATTAAGAATAAGATAATATTCTTTAATAAAATATGAATGTTTTTTTATTGAAAATTAACTTACAATTAGCAGACAGAGAATAACTGCACAAATCTAATCGTAAAATCAATGTTACGTGCGCTAGCTATATTACGGAATATTCAATAACTAATTCAGGCGGGATACTTCTCTGGTATCATCTTGTTCAAAAGTTTATTCACATAGGATTTAATTCTCTACAAATCGTTGCATATTATAAAATTCGGTTGTTTTTGGAGATAAATGGGCCGATTCTGTAAGGGAAACGTAAACAATTAATTTGAAAAGACGCCGTTAAAATTTGTATTTCCGTTAATTTAATAAAATTATTCAAAATAAAATAATAGAGATACAAGTCTCCACCAGAATCTCTATTAGGTATATTATTTATTTATTTATTTGTATTATTAGCGAAAATAGAAAAATGTTAAAAATATTTAGAATTAACTTCTTTCTTACTCAATCGGCTCACAATACTGTTAATTATTTAACAGAACATCTATTTCGCACTTCATGAACTTTTCTTACAATATTTTGTTTGTATTTTGTTTCAAAATTTCAACATTTTTCATGTGTCAAAAAGTCTGTAACCTAACTTTTGACATATTTTAAATATTATTTATTATATTATTATTATTAATATGGAATATCGATCAATTTTTATTTCCTTAATTCACTTTTTTACTTTTTAAAATAATATAGTAGTATAAAATACCGATTGAATTTGACCTCTTTAAACGGTCCCATTTATCGCGCGCTTTCGATGACGTCGCAGAACACGTTGTCATTCAGGTTTGTTTACTATTTGCCTAGACAGTTAAGGTTAATCAGTTTGAATTGTTATTTCGATAATGGAAAAATATATAAATTTAAATTACATATATAAACTTAAATTAAATGTATTATAAATACAACAGATAAAGTGTTTGATAAAGTCCCAATCTAGGTGTATAGTCCAGCCTACCTACATCTTTATATATGTTACGGTAAAAGTACGTAGTTTTTTGGAAAATGTCACATTTACCGGCATATGTACACATATACTTTCTTGGTTGGTAAATGTAAGTTAAAATTATATTTACTATTTTAATATTTATTTATTACTATTTTACTATTTACTATGTCCGGCAAATGTGTAATACCTAATGATGTTAGCAAATATATAGAGGTTTTTAAAAACACAAAATATTTACTTTTTTGGGCGTGATAATGTCTCATAATTTTTTTGAATTACAATAAAAATAAAATAATATACAAGCGGATAAAATTATAACGTATAGGTATAACGAATAAGTTGTAACGAACGTATTCTTATAATATTTTTTTAAATAAATTATGTTCAAAATTTAATAATTGTTTTTACGCACAACTGTATCAAAATTGTTCCTTTACGTCTTAGTTACCAGGGCCGAAAATTTGACATTACGCCCGTCAAAATTTTACCGGCCCGTGGGCCTGTAAAATCATTGAAAAGCCCGCATCAAGATCTATTAAGACTTCCCAAGATGAAAACCCCGTTTCATATCGGTCTTTAGACTTGCTTGGGATCAAACCCAACACAGCTTCATTAGCTTCCATTAATATTTCGGAGGGAATTCAGCGCTTAGTTCTATTCCGAAATTATGAAAATTTTTGTTTACAATAATTTTTGTTTTTTTTTCCTTAGCAACAAATAACCTAAGTGACCAGTTGTGAATTTAAATCACCGTCGTATTTTTTTCATCGTTTTTAACAAGTTTTAATTAAATTTTGTTGGTTTTCTGCAGTTGTGCGTAAATCGTTGTACATGCCTCGGGCCGGAGGAAGATTACGCCCTTCGCCTCATAAAGGCCCTCCTCCGCCGGGCCTCAAACTTCGGCTGCGGGCGTAATCTTAAACCTCCGGCCCTCTATATGTAAATAACTATTATGTTTAAAAAAATAATATAAATTATTTCAAATACATTTTAACCTTAATATGCAAGTATATTTTATTTCTGCTGACTATTTTTAACTTTTACCTATATACGTTGAAAAATGTGTACTTTTACCGGTAAAAGTATATATATGAAGCTGATTTCAAATTTATACTCACATGTACCTATCAAATTGGTAGATGCATACATATACCGGTAAATTTTCACATTTGCCGATTTTGTACTTTTACCGTAACATATACAATACAAAATATGCTGTCATAATGGCATCTATTTTAGGTAGATTATCCGATTGTGCTTTAAAACACACTTATATTCTTGATATATTGTTCTTATATTGTTCTTGATAATCTATAATCTCACTATGACAGCCACTGTCAATAATTTTAAGATTGTTAGGATGTTGCAGCTCGTATAAAGTATTTATTTAGAATTTTTCATTTAAAATAAAATTAAAAGATTCGGTGTAACGACTGTGTATGAATATGTTGAAGTAGCATATTTTATGTAGATTATATCAAATACATATAAAAATGTTTTAAATATTCATAATAATTTTATGAAAATAAGATGTACATGTATTATCACAATGCATTTATATAATATACTTAAGTTATCTTAATTTATGTAATCAAATCTGCAAAATTGTTTGCATATTTTTTATCATACTTTCGTCACTACAATATTTTATTGCATAAAAAGTGGATACATTTTATTGTATAAAAAGTGATCGTAATGCGATAGCATTGTTTCATGAAATGTTACAGTTTCTTTTAAATATTTTCCATTTAAGTACCAACATTTCTTATACAAAAATTTGTTTTTATAAAATATTGCTTTTATGTCGAATATAGCTTATTTGACTTCATAATTAATTATTCATTATATATTTAAGTGCTGCACGAAAAATCCAACGTTATTGTCAATAGGGTAGAAACAAAGAATTTTATACATGATTTATGTATTTCTGTCTTTTTGTGGAGTTATACATGATTTACGTATTTCTGTCTTGTAGTGTTAAATAAAATGGAAAACAATTTAGTAATGAAAAATGGAAAAAGCCTTAAATTAATTTATACACGATTTGTTATTTTTTATACACCATTAGTTTATGATTAGTACAAACATACTAATAATAATAATAGGATTTCCTATTTCAGAAATATAATGCGTAATAATAGTTAAAAACTCATTACTTACACGGTTGAATAATTTTATTTGTCACGGTGAACATTTAATTTATTTAATTTTTTTTTTTTCGCCAAATCGAATATACAATCAGAATTTATCATTATTTGTTACATTTATTCACCTACTCAGTTTATAAATATTTTCGAAATGGTAAGATACAATAAAGGGTTTATTATTAAGTGCTGCGAAGGTGTTTTATTCCTCAGGTATAAATGATTTACAGTTGGAAGGGTGATTATAAGACAAATAAGGATTCAACTAGAAACTAGAGAACAGAACTTTATAACTCAGTTGCATATATAGTTGCAATAATCAGTTGCATATGATACAGCTGCGATTCAGCGATAATGATTTGGTAACGATCCAATGGTTTGGAATGCGATATAAAAAGTACTACAAAATCATTTTTTTAAATTTTTACAACAAAATGTGTTTCCCTAATCGCTTTCCTGTATTATACAAAAACTTCCGTTAAGGGGATAGTTACCCTTCTGACTTGAAAAACATGCCTTTCTTTCAACATTATTTCTGATGTAATAAATAAAGATAGACAGTTGGTTTGTTTTTAATTCGAAGCCTTCATTTATGAACTTTATTTAGTGTTAATAAAATCATTTAGTTTTAGTTGTTAAATAGTTATGAACATTAACAGGCAATGTTGCGCGCGGTGCACCAAAAATAATAATTAATTATAATATTTTTTGAAGAATTGCTTTAACAATACTTTTTTTTTTCTTGTAGAATTCAATTTGCTATTTTTTACGACAAAAAATATTTTTTATCTTTTTTTTAAGAATCCTTTAAGATATTCTTCTCAATGTAGCTTTGTTTAAATTTTCTTTCAAATCGTTGTAGCGGTTTTCGAGATATTAAGTTCACCGTTTCGAAAAACATAGTTCGTGAGAAATCGCCATTAAAGTTTGGTGTCACTTTTCAATCATTCTGCGGATTCAAACTTTCAGTTTAAATTTTCATTTTCCTTCTGAGAAAATTCTTTCTGGACATCAAGGTGAAGAGGTGGATCCTGGACGAACGTACTTAGATTACCCTCCGTTTCAGCTTTCGAGAGACAATTGAGAACCATGGTCAGGAAGCAACAGGCGTGTAGCGCACCACCTTCACACGCGCTTACCTTTTTCATTATAACTTCGGCAATTTTTAGAATTTTAGTTTCCTGTTGGGCTTATAACACGCGTCAAAGATACAGGTATATGAATATATCGAACAAGGGCAAGGGAAAACGACAAAGGCAACTATCCCCCTTAGGCATTTAATTAAATATTAAATTTGTGTTATTTAAAAATTTAAATGAAAGGAGAACACTTTAAAGTTTGATAATTTTGAGTACTCATCTATTACACAGTGAATCGGTTACTAAAAATTGCCTGTAAGGAAGAGAGATTACGTTTCAAAAATATCTAGGTCTACATTCATGTCGACAGGATCTTCTAAAAGGAAGAAGAACGACAATTATACGACTAATAGACAAATACAAATCGTAAATCCGTGGCGGCAGTTACTGATCTATATTAATGACACCGTGTTGTAGCTTTCCATCTTAAACCACGGTTTCATACAATATTGTAGGCCTGTATAAAACTTTCATTGGTGAAACTATTTAGCATTCATTTAAGTTTATTGCTTAGACCAGTGGTTCCCAAACTTATTATGACCATCAAACCCATCTAAAATAACTCTACACAACTTCAAAGTAGCAAGATTAGATTTACACAAATTAACTTAAAATACAATATTTCTTTTTATTTTACAATGCAAAAAACCTGCAGGAATAATATGTGATTATTTATTTTCAGCTATATGTGTGTGAGTAATATTCATGAATCTCTACGAGCACTAATGTGCAGAGGGTTAATTTTTTTGTGATAGGGTCGTAACTGCATTAAATACACGTTCTATTAAGACCGTAAAGCAATTAGTAGTTTCTGTACATTGGTCCATATTCAATTTAAAGGGTTCTTATTATCTGAAACTTCCGAGAGTTAGTATTTTGCTTGCTTATTACTGTTGGACATTATTCTTGGATGCCATAGGGACGTAATATTGCCGCAAAACGTTCGCAACAACATTTTGAAGTACGACCATACCGTATATATATATATATATATATATATATATATATATATATATATGTGTTGTATTGTTTTCTCGGGGATTCCGCGTTGATGCTGAGGGTTGGCTCTGAAAAGAACCGGATTCTCGACGTTTCGGCGAACTAACATTCGCCATTCTCAAGAGATACCCAAGGTTGACCCGCACGGACGCATATATCTCTTGAGAATGGCGAATGTTAGTTCGCCGAAACGTCGAGAATCCGGTTCTTTTCAGAGCCAACCCTCAGCATCAACGCGGAATCCCCGAGAAAACAATACAACACAGGTATCTATCCGCGAAAACCTCAAATACAACATATATATATATATATATATATATATATATATATATATATATATATATATATATATATATATATATATATATATATATTTCAGCATTACAACACTTCGTAGCAAATAACTTATGGCTGGTAGATAAAATCCAACTACCTTTTTCTACTTTCTAGTGCAATTTTACATAGCATATGCCCTTTTTATATGCCCAATCAAAAAAAATATATAGGCAGTCAGTCACTGCCGACTGAAGTGAAAACTTTTGAAAAAACAGCTTTAAAACCGGTTTTGAGGATTTATCAGTATGTTAATTAATCAAATTTGGTACATAGTTTGTTAGTATTATTTTATGTAATTCTGGAACATAACTCAATTCTGAAGGAGAATGACTGTAAATGTCATCATCATAATATGAATTTGAATCCGGAATGTTTGGTTGATTCTGTGTTGATAGGTCAGTAAAATGAATTGGTAGGATATATGAATTGGTAGGATCAAACACTTCGTAGCAAATATCTTTTGGCTGGTAGATAAAATCCACTACCTTTTTCTACTTTCTAGTGCAATTTTACATAGCATATGCCCTTTTTATATGCCCAATCAAAAAAAATATATAGGAAGTCAGTCACTGCCGACTGAAGTGAAAACTTTTGAAAAAACAGCTTTAAAACCGTTTTTGATGATTTATCAGTATGTTAATTAATCAAATTTGGTACATAGTTTGTTAGTATTATTTTATGTAATTCTGGAACATAACTCAATTCTGAAGGAGAATGACTGTAAATGTCATCATCATTATATGAATTTGAATCCGGAATGTTTGGTTGATTCTGTGTTGATAGGTCAGCAAAATGAATTGGTAGGATATATGAATTGGTAGGATACAACACATCGTAGCAAATAACTTATGGCTGGTAGATAAAATCCACTACCTTTTTCTACTTTCTAGTGCAATTTTACATAGCATATGCCCTTTTTATATGCCCAATCAAAAAGAATATATAGGCAGTCAGTCACTGCCGACTGAAGTGAAAACTTTTGAAAAAAACAGCTTTAAAACCGGTTTTGAGAATTTATCAGTATGTTAATTAATCAAATTTGGTACATATTTTTACTTTTAGAAACATGCCTCATAACTGCTTTTGAAGATTTATCTGTATGTAAATAAATGTTTGGCCTTCTGAATTGTAAAGCTAGCGTTGACATCGTGTATACGTCCAGCGAAACTAGATTTTTACACACAATGTTGCAAAGTACGGCTACGATGCGGTAAAGTGACCAGTAAATTTTAACCTTTCAGGGACACTTACAAAATAAATTAAGTATAAGACAATAAAATATAATTTGGAAAACGCTACTTTACACAATATTTCTCACGATAATGTAGAAAATAAGTCTGATTGTTTTAATTTTACTGTTCGTCTGACATGTGGAAAAATGACATATTTTGTACCTAATAAATTTGAATTAGTAAAAATGTCAAAGTTTGTGAGTACCAACATTACACAATTAAATAATTTCCAATATTGTAAATAATCTAAATCTATTTGTTTTTAAATAATAATTGTCGGCCAAAAAATCTCAAAAAATCAAATACAAATTTCGTGCGGAAATGATTTTACAATGCTCCAGCAATTTTTTTGGGAATTTCTGCAACGAGCTGTTGCATTGTAAAATCAACGTTTCTGCACTCTAATGTAAATAACTATTTGTTTGGAATATTCTTCTTTCCTCCTTCTCAGCTGTGATTGTTCGATGTTTAGATATTTCTGAATTAACTATGGCAAGAGTTTTTTTCTTATTCTTATCTCTATATCGCTGAGTATTAATTTTATTTTTGAGTTTCCTTCCTTTGGAGAGCACGCGAGTACATTTGGTTGCCTAAAACTTTGATGGGTCTGATTCGTGATTTACCATGAATTCTTCGATACAATCCAGTAATCTGAACATTCCAATAGTCCGGCACTAGTATATCTACTGATACATCCGTCAAAAGTACTTACTCTTGTACTGCACACTGATTATAGGGGTTGATATTTCCTTAGAGGTACAGAACGCAGCGTCTCTTAGGAAATATCACACTGCCAAAAACTTTCCAATAATCCGGCACTAGTACATCTACTATTACATCCGGTAAAAGTACTTACTCATGTACTGCACACTAATTCTACGGGTTGATATTTCTTTAGAAACGCTACGTTATGTCAACATTGCCAAAAACTTCGACTATTAAGTTTGACGTTCAGAGCCAACTTTAAACATATACGTATAGATGTGTTCTTTTGAACACATCTTTGAGTAATAGAAATTTTTTCTATAGAACGCAGCTATTGATGACGATGACGCAAATGTATCAGTTTACCCATTACCCAACTGTCATTCAGCGCGGCTATTGAAGTTTTTTCACTTCAAAAAGTTGATTTTTGTTCAACACTCTTATGTTGTAATTTAAAACATTTATGCATGAATTAATTTAAAATTTTACAAACATTAAGATTTTCTGAAGTCTGCTACAAAGGATCTAACGGACGCAATGTAACAAAAATTTGCAGAATTTATTTATAAAAACATTTTAGCAAAATTTTCTCGTAACGATTTCATTATTACGTGAACGATTAAAAATTGTGCTTTTACTACCGCTCGCCACGTCGCGTCGTAGAAAGTCTTTTTCTGCCGATCGTGTTCATTTAACATAAAAGTGAAACTTTACCTATTTTACGGATAACTCAAAATTTATATTTCTTTGAAGAACACAATATTGTCGTTTAAACTAGTTTCTATATTCAGAATACAAAATTACTTGTCTAATCATATTCTACACATTAGTTGTCTAACCTATGTAGTCTTTAATTATTGTTTTCTCTAATATTTTTATTAAAAATTTTTGCAAATACATGTTTTTTCTGAAGAACTCTCTATTTCAGCATTTCCCAAACTTTTTTCTTCGTGACCCGGTTATTTTAATATTTTTCCTTTGTGACCCGTAAATATTGTTCATCAAATGAGAGAGATAGTCAGAAACGGCATATATGTAGTGCGCAGTAATTTGTTTGCGCATTCATGTGATAACAATTCAAATATATTTCAAAATGGCGTTTTGAACATTTTAAAACAAGAAAAAGCGAAAAGAGATCAAAAATGCGTTTAGATGTTTTAACTTGCAAGAAATAGGCAACTCGTAAATGATAGCTAATTGGCAGCCGTAGAGTTACGAAGAATAATGAATAAGTACTAGTTTTTTACAATTAAGTGGGACGTTATTTGTTTTTAATAGTTTCTTCCAAGAATAGCTTGATATATTCCCAGAAAGTATAATGTATTTTAGCACACAATTAATTTATTCAATAATGTCGATTTAATTTTATTTAAATATATTTTACATTTTCGTAAAAATTAATAAACTGAAACAAAAAGCAGCTATTTTTTTTCCTTTGCGAGTTCTTTTGCGACCCGGTTTTTTTTCTGTGGCCCGGTACCGGGTCACGACCCGGCATTTGGAAAACTCTGCTCTATTTGATTAGGATAATAAGAAAAATGTAAGATAATATAAAAACTACAAAACAAAATTTCCATTGTTAATTTATTTCGAAGGCGTTAGCGAGTCGTGAATTCTTCAGATTTCACCGACACCTTTACTTATTTCGCTATTTTTGTCCTAAAGTCGCGCGAAATTAATTTAAATTTTAAACGCGTCTAGCATATAACGTATAGGAAGTGGAGTGAAATTTTCATCAATACGTGGTTAAACCTCTTACTTTAACTACTTACAAATCACATTCCTTAATCATATTAGCCATCAATATTTTCATAATCTATCTTCAACACAATATAAATGAATCCAAAAATGTAAATTATAACGAAAATGTAAATTATAACGGAAAATGTAATTCGTTCAAGTTATTAAACCTGGGAAATTTTTTTGTATTTTTCAAACATATTTTGCTTTATAAACCGCTTATACAGGATGTTTGCGGTTTTTACCATCTGTCAAGCTGTATCAGTTCTTACTACACAAATGGTCCATCGCACCAATGAATATTTTGACATGTTGTTAATTTATGGGGAAATACTCTAGAATTCTGCTGCTGTAAGTCGATTGTACATTGTACGCTGAGCAGTTGCCTAAAAGGGCAACACCTATTCCGCAAATATTCACCACTCTAGTAATCCGTGCACGAGAAACTGGTGTACTGCAAACACGTCATGGTCCGAATGGTGGACCTGGCTGATTCCAAAGAATTATGGATGCCGAAGAAGAAATCTTAAATCTGGTCGAAGTAGATCCTTCTATTCCATTGTATTGGCGACTGATGAAGCAACGTTTACACGTAACGGAATAAATAACAGTCATATTTGAGTTGTCCAAAATCCACATGCTGTTCGTCGTAATCATTTCCAGGGACAATGGTCTATGGACAATTTACTGGTCCCATGTGTTGAATAACCGATTGACTCTAAATAATTAACTCTTCTTTTTGCAAAATCAATTGGTGGAACTATTGGAAGAAGTTTTTGAATGTGCATTGACAAATGTGGCTTCTTCAAGATGGCGTACCGCCGCTTTTTAATCGTTTAGTTCGCCAACATTTAGATAATGTGGAAATAAGTGGATTGGTCGAGGTGGTCCTGTTCCATGGCTCGGTCACCCGACCTTAACCTCCTTTTTCATTTATGAGGCGTTATGAAGACCATGGTGTACACCAACGAAATAATTGATTTAGATGATTTTCGTAACTGAGTTGCAGGGCCAAGGCCCAGTAAATTATAGCAATGCATGGATAAGACGAGTGAGTTGGATTACATGAATAATTTTTTTTTTAACGAAACAATAATATCTCTCTTATTATGCAATTATATATATATATATATATATATATATATATATATATATATATATATATATATTAACCGGATTCTCGACGTTTTAAAAGAAGTTGACACCGCAAGTAAATATTGACAAATTTTAGACATTTAGATTTTTAATCATCCCTTGAAAATAAGATCACAAGACTGTAAACACCCTGTATATAACATTTTTCTATAAAATGAAGAAATAAATTGCAAGATCAAGCTTATAATGGTTCGTCTGCATTTTTTTTTACAGGCAAAGTACGAATTAAAAAATTATATATTGTTTAAGGATATGTATACTTCAGTCATATTAGTGAATATATTTATAAACACAGATTTTATTCAGCAAACGGAGCCAAGGCCGAGATATATATCTGCGGCGCCTAAAAGTCTAGAAAGGTTACAGAAATGATGCATAATATATTGTATGTGTATCTGTTATATAAATAAGTTGGAGAAACAACAACAAATAATGTTTTAAATTTCTACAAAATTGGAGGTAAATTGATATATAATATTTTATTTTCTAGTCACTTCCAAGATTTCAAAGCAGAACGCATATTTTTTCCGTAGGTTTTTTTTTAACATTTGCTTCTTTTTGTATGAATTAAGAAGTTATGGATTTATAAAGAACCACAAATTTAATCTTTTTTTGTATCACAAAAACAATAAAATAACCTTCTGAAAATCAAGGTTGTTCGGCCGAAAGTTGTATAAAACAAGATTTGTTTTCTACATAAGAAACTTTGTTTCCGTGTTTTTTTGTATAACTATTAGTTATTTAATTAAAACGCAAAATGTTTTTCGAATCAAAATTTGCGTTAGTTCAATAAAACGATGAGATGAATTATAGCAATGCATGGATAAGACATGAAGTGAGACTTTACGTTCAACAACACAGCGAAAACTTCTCTTGCAAACTTTTGGTACAAATTTTGAAATATTCCTAAAACAAACATGATTAAAAAAATATCTCTAGATAATACCTTTGCCAACAAGACGAGACATGATTATACTAAGATAGTTAAAACTCAGCAGGGCTAGAAAATACTGTACCAGATTGAACAAGACTCAAAGTACGGTTGTTATTTTGCAAGACTAAGTACGACAAGATAAGACCATATAAGACTTTATAAGACTAGAGAAGACTGGACTAGATAATTTTAGATTAGACTAAACAAGATCAGATTAGACCAGACAAGACTAGTCAAGATTAGACAATACTCGACATGGCTAGACAAGACTAAAGACCAGACAATTTCAGTACAACATTTAGTAATAATATGAACATTTAATCTCGTCAATCTTTGTTACATTTGCTGGATATATCGTTTGCGTTTTTGTATTCAACGTTTGCGTATTCCACATGAACTAGTTATTAAAATATGTTATTATTATAACGTCACGTAAAGTCTGTATCTTGACATATGAATGTCATAAATATGTTTTGTAATGTTTGTCTAGATGTGTTTGTCTAGAATTCAATACTTTACTAAAATACTGTCTTAAATGAGTTTTGTAATAAATTTGCCTTTGTCCCAATCAAATATTTTGTACCGAAGGAATTAAAATATATTTGTTGCTGTTGAAATAACGTGTAAATAAGCATAATTTGTGATATAATAGATTTTCTAAAGACACACTTACTAAGTTTTGTTTACATTTGTTCTCTGTACTTTTAAGAACAATTTGTGATTTGGGACTTATCATATCTCTACTGGGTCTTGACAACAATTAACTCGTTCATCACTTTGTTTGCGATTTTTTAAAATCAAAATAAACTTGAATAAATTAATTTTTCATTGTATAATCAACATTATAATGATTACATAATACAATATAATCAACAATTAATGTTTGCTTTATAATTTCACATGTGTGACTACCAATTTTAAAGAAGTTTACTACATCTAATTACTTTAATATTGTACAATAATGAATATGCTGCAATTAGTATTGTGCGATAATGCGACATTAATCATGATTAAATAATTTCTGTCCATTTATATTTATACCTTGTGTTGAATATTTTTTTTAACCTTTCAGAAAGTAAGTTAAGAAAGATTTATTTCTATGAACTAGGAGTTTTTTTATAAAAAAAAAACTTAAAATAGCTATCTTTTTATCGCACAATTAACAAAATAACCTTTTGAAAACAAAGTTTTTCGGCTGTAATTGAAACAATCCTTATTTTTTTTCTAGCAAAATATGTCAGAAACGTTTTGTGAATAAATATATGCGTTAGTTCAATAATACGATAAAATATATGAAGCTAACCTTGAAAACTTTTGATATAAAATTAGGGAATGTTCCAGAAACAAACTTCATGAAAATACCAATATAATTTTTTGTCAACAAGGATAGACAATATTATTCAAAACTACTTAGAACTTTGTAAGGCTAGAATAGATTGTGAAAGATTGAAAATGTTATGCAGGACTAAACTATACTATTAAACTATACAAGGCTATACAGGACTAGACAATACTGGGCAAGATTGCACAAGAAAAGACAAGACTGAACAGGTCTGGATAATACAGCTCAAGACTAGACAAAACTAGAGAATACTGGACAAGGCTAGGCGGGATGAAATATTTATTATAATGATATTAAAAATGACTATTATAAGTAAGGTTACTACTTAATTCCATTTACCAATAAGAATGTCTTGAGACTATATAAGGCTATACAAGACTAAACAAGACTACAGTTTCTCACTGGATTGTTTAAATTCAAGCTTACATAGTCCTTAATATGAAAATAAATGGAAATTATGAAATGATAAATTATATTATTAATAAAGGAATTTCAAAAATTACTTTGAATTCGACTTATTGACAGATTTACGTTTCAGGTTCACATTTAATTTTTCACAACAATTTTTGCATTGTAAAATCCAAAAATAACTGTAAATTGTAAGATGTATTATATTAAAGGAATCATTTTTCTTCCATATTCTTTAGATTATGTTACAACTTTCTAATTTATTTGTACAATTTTATACTATAATTTAACTACAACATTGTGTAATATCAATTTTTAATATCATCAATCTGTATTACGTTCGCGAGATAAATCTGTTGTGTTTTTATTAGTATTCAACGTGGACTAGTCATCAAAGTATATATTTATAATACTGATTGACATATATGAAGGTCATAATTATGTTTTGTAATGTTTTGCAGCAAAGTTACAGTGTTTCTTTAGAATTCAACACTTTGTCTCAAAGGAATTTTGTTATATATTTGTTTACGATCCAATAAAATATTTTTTCTAAAAAAGGAATTGATTTTTGCAAAGTTAGAATAATAAATAAATAAGCATAATTTAGAATATGATAGATTTCCCAAAGAAACATTTAATACTTTTTCTTTATACTTACACTTAAACTTTCGATAAATTTATTGTTGTATTTTTTAAACAATTTGTGATTTTGGACTGATCCTATGCATTATACTCGGCCTTGGCTACATTTATCTCGTTTATTATTATGTTTTCGATTTTTTAAGCTGCAAATCAAAATGAACTTGAATAACGCAAATATTTTGCAATCGATAATCAACTTTCTAAATTCACAATACAATACATGATTATTAACAATAAATCTCTGCTTTAAAATTTATAACTATACCTATTCTAAAGAAGTTTACTTACTATATATAATATCTTTAATATTGTTATATCGCACAATAATAATCCATTTTTCGCCATTAAATAATTACTCTTCATTTATATCTTGATCAGGTGTTAAAAATTCCTTTTAACTTTCTAGCAAGCAACTTTTCCTCTTTTCTTAGATTTTTTAAACCTTTAACCATTTTCTTATTTTCGAGGGAAGAGGAAGTATTTTTAAATACTTGAACATGTTTAAATGAGCAAGGCGTAATACTTAATTTTTTCGATCATAATAATCTTCTTTCACTCTTAACATCTCTTAATATACTTGATGCCCGAAACTTAATGACTTTTTACTATGTGGCCAAGAGAAACAAAAAGGTTGGCCATCCTTGATTGAGAGTATTTTTTGCTCTACCGAAATGTTCCTAAAAGATTTACTCTTCCTTTGTTCCCGGATAACGTGAAATTAAAATGTAATAATGCACAGGGAAAGCGTTGGTGACATTGTAGTTAAGGTGTACATAGTAGTTAAGGTGCTGACATAGTAGTAAGGTTAAAATAAGCCACCACACAGCCATTTCTCCTCTGCATGGCTCTGACAAAGTCATCTTATAAAAATCTGCCTCGAAAACTTCCCCTAATAGTGGCTCGTCATCCATGTTAAAAACTGTAAGTGCTCCCTATACTTGTGTAAGATCAACCCACCAAAATCCAAGTGTAGACAGAGGGAGGCGGTCCAAGTCCTGTTTAGAACTGTAGCAACAGTGAAAAGATGGATGGAATGCTGAGAGAAACTCTGAAATTTTGTGAAATTTAAAAAGGGTAAATGTCGAGAAAAAAATCTTCTGGTCTAAATCATTTTACAGATCATCTGTATTACAGGACGATTGGTAATGAAATTAAAGCCGATCGCGCTTTTTGAAGGGTAACGATCCAATCTAAATCAATTTAATTTGTTTCACAATTTTAATACCTCTTAATTAGTGAACTATTTTTTTCATATATCGCCGATTTGCAAATTAGTAATTTATATAAAAATAACCTCTAAATTTAATATTCAATAAAGTTAATTGCGAGTTCATTTCTAAATTTTTTTGAATAATTATATAAACGAATAGAAAAAGGATAATTTAATTATTTAATTACACTGGTCAAACAAGTTGTGTGTCTTTTTTTTTTCTTCTTTCTGTTATTGGTTATTTCTATGGCCCTGACTATGAAAAAAATACTGGGAGATTGCTAACCTTTTGAAATATACAATTTTATTATTTTGACAAAAAAAAAATCAGAAAAATAATACATTATGTTAACAAAATTTCTATTGAACACTATCAAATGATCTTTTAGAAGATTTTCTTGAATTAACGAATTTAGGTAGATCTCGTTGCAAACTCCAGCAATAGTCTGCCATCATGTGAGCCCCACAGCGCCTGATAACGCTCTTCTATTGTCCGAAGATCCTGATGAAATCTTTCACCCTGCTCCTCACTAAAATCGCCCAGATTTTGTGGAAATCGGTCTAAAAGTCAGTACATGAAGTGGATTTTTATGCTTATGTTGATACCTAGCTGATGTAGTATTCTTGTAAATAAAGTATTGATGATACGTAGCTTTCATAAATTCCAATATAGGTTTTCTCCGACATAGCAAAAACAATCGGGATTAAGCACACAACATCTTCTTGACGAAGCAATATCGAAAAATACAACAAAATATATTTTAATATCCAATAAAAAACAAAAATATAACTAAAAATAGTGGCTATAACTCAAAAGAAAAGCTGCTAGAGAAAAACTGTTGCCATATTATAAAAATACGCGTTAATTTGAGATAGAAACAAAACAAAAATCACAGAAAACAAACAATTTTTTTTTTGTTAACCAGTGTTATCTACATACAATATTAAATACTATTATATACAATAATCATTAATTATTTATATACAATATTATGTAACCTTTATGCGGACAACCTTTCGGCGGATTTTTTATATAAAAGAATAAATTATTTTCGATAATATTTAATTATTTCAGTAAAATCTTAATTGTTTATTATTTATTTGTTCATATAAATTTTTATAACCACAAGATTATTTTTTATAATATAATGCTAATATTGATTCAACAAAACTAATTAAATTCTAATTATTAAAAAACAATTTACAGTTGAAGTTTATACACAAATAATTTACCGGATTTTATAAAACTCAAAAAAATTGGCTAATTTTATTTCTTAAAATAAGTCCTATATTGGCATGTATTATTATTGGCATGTATAATAACACATATATTCTACCTACATAATATTTACATGCGGATATACAATACTCTACACTCCTACACCTTTGCACTCTTTCCTCATCAGCGGCCAACCCTGACCGCTTTCGCCATTATAGCTTTCCACCCCTTTCCCAGCTCGATCTTCTGGGATTCGCACCACACAGCTTCCACCCCTCTGTTGCCTTGCCTCATACCCGTCCAACATATTCGGCATTAGTTATCTAGTACCTCCTGCCCCTTTCTTCAAGACCGCACCTGAATCTAGCGATCACTATTTGAGGATCGTCGGATTTTTCGGAGATACTCTGGTACCCTTTCAAATACAACTATTTTTTATACTCAGGGATGCAGGTTCCCTCTTCTATACTCTTTAACCCTTCCTGGATCACTATCTCAATCATCCTTTCTCCTACCATCATAATTTTCATAATTTTCTCAACTTCCACAGCCGACCAGCCTAGCCTCTGCTTTCATATATTTTTCTGCTCTCATTCCCAATTTAGTTTTCCTAGCATTACCCATACCTTCTATTCTTGCCGCTTTGAACACTTCCTTCACGATCCTTTCATGTCTCTTTCGTTGCAAACCGCGCTGAACCCTCACTGACAATTTTAAAGGCATTTTTTTCTTGCAGCACTGTATAGCACGGAGTTGATTTTTCCAGTTACCACGCTATTTTCAACACGCCCTTTGTACTTCTGAAACTGAAACAAAAGTTTTCCATGCATTCACTCTTTCATACACTCCAGAATCTGTTAGTAACTACCCAGGATTTCCTTATGTATGTAATGGATGTGCTTCTTAAAAGAATTATCCAGACTAAAAATGAATCCACTGTATGTGAAGCAGCTATATTAAGCAGTTCTATTCCCTTTCCTCGCCATTCAAACTTTTCACTCCTCCTTTTTCCCTTTTTTGTCTTAATCATTTTTGTCTTCTTCACATTTACCACTAGCTTTCGTTTCTCAAAGAACATTTTTACCCTTCCAATCACCTCTCTCATTTCTGCATACATGCTTGCCAAAACAATTATGTCATCAGCATAAGCCAGACTCCACATTTTTCCCCAATGATTACTCTACCTGCCTGCCTGAATTTTATTAATTATTTCTTTTAGATTTAAAAATTTACAAATTGTAATTACCTACTTTTTAAATTGTTTTTCACTTGAAAGGAAAGTTTATTTTTACCTAAAAAAGCGAATTTTATTTTTTTATTACTATAATCAAATTTCTTCTACTCTTGTATTGTTGATCAATTTCTTGTTCTTTTATTATTATGTTCCAGCTCTTTTGGTTTCTTATGCTTTCTTTCATCTGGTCCTTTGAGTTCCTCTTCTTTCCATAATGTTTTCGACATATTTGTCCCATTTTTTTCTTGGTCTTCCCACTTTCCTTTTCCCCGTTATTTTTGCTTGCAATATTATTTTTATTTGGTTGGTGTCTTCTCTTCTGTGTAGGTGTCCCAGCCATTGCAGCTGTCTGTCTTCTATTATTTTGTATAGTTCTCTTATTTCTAGTTCTCTTCTTATGTCCACATTTCTGACTCTGGCTTTTCTGGTTACTCCATATACTTTTCGTAGATACTTCATCTCTAGTATCTGTATCTTGCGTTTTTGTCTCCTATTTAGCGTCCACATTTCGCATCTATATAGCAGTGTTGGGATTAATACTACTTTGTATATTATTAGTTTTGTTTTTCTCGATATCTTCTTGTTGTGTAGTATAATCTTTTGGATCATATAAGTATAATCGAAGGTTTTTGTTGCTGCTTGTAGTCTGTTGTTTATTTCGACTTCGAGTTCCCCTTTGTTGTCTATTATTTTTTTTTTTTTAATTTATTATTTGTCCTAGGTATTTAATTTGTTCGATGTGCACTATTTTTGTGTTGTTTATTTTTATTTCTTCCGTATCTTTCCCTTCTCCTATTTTCATTATTTTAGTGTTTTCTGTGTTGCTTTTCAGTCCTGTCTTTGCGAGTTCTTTGATCCATATTTTTATATGAATTGGATGGTTGCAACAGTTACTACATGATAATTCATACTGACACTGAATTGAAAAATTCCCTTGAAACTTGAAAATAACCGTCAAACGTCGAAACTCGAGTCGTGATATGTGTAGAAATTTATATAACTGTGAATAATAAGTTATATAATATTTATACATATTATAAGTGTGGTAAAAACATAGTGAAATTTTAAATTCAATGGCCATATCTTTATGTTTGTTTCTAGGTCCATGGTGTTTCTCGCTATTAGTGCTACATCGTCTACAAATATGCATTCTGTAATTTCTAGTGCATTTCGGTTTCTGTATCCTATGTGTGTTTTTATTGTTTTCTCTTTTATGTTTTTCATTACCGCATCAATAGCTAATATGAATAAGCATGGGCTTAGCGCTCCTCCTTGTCTTAGACCGTTTGTAGTTGTGAAATTCTTGGACTCCAGGTTACCGGTTCTTATACAGTTTTCTGTTCTGGTATATATGTCTCATACAACGCTCGGTAGTGTTCTGCAGAGGTGTATAGAGAAGAAAGATCACGCTAGACGACCTGGTCAAGGCAGACCACGAGCTACTAATGCCGTGGAAGACCGATTTTTAATGCTTCAAACACTGAGGGAACGGCTCACTACTGCACAAAGTCTACAAATACAACTTGCTGAGGTTCATGGCACTGCTGTTAATCAAGATACCATAAGAAGAAGATTCTTCGTGCTTCAAATTTACGACCTCGGGTAGCAGCTACTGGTCCCAGATTTTTCTGTAAACCACCGAAGAAACAGAATGGCTTTTGCAAGGAGGCATGTGGATTGCGAAATCCATGATTGGGAGCAGGTATTATTTACAGATGAGTCAAGGTTTTGCCTTGTAAGTTCTGATCGCCGCCCAAGAGTGTACAGAAGAAAGATATTCCACTTGCAACATTCGAGAAACCACTGTGAAACCACGGTGGCTTAGTTGTGGTATGGGGTGAAATATCTTTAACAGCTCGCACAAAGCTTTTGATTGTTGATGGTGGACGTCTGCATTCTGAACGATACATAACAGACATTTTAGAACATTTTGTGGTACCTTTTGCATCTTAAATTGGGGATGGATTCATTCTTATGCAGGATAATGCTAGGCCACATGCGGCACATATTGTTACTGAATATTTAAATTATGTTAATATTCAAGTCCTGGAGTGGCCAGCCTACAGTCCGGACTTGAACCCAATAGAGCATCTTTGGGACATAATGGGGCGCCGGGTTAGAAGTCAACATCCACCACCTAACAGCCTAGACGAACTGCGACAAAGTCTTATCCGCGTATGGGAAGATATCCCTCAAGAAACGATTAGATTTCTAATTGAACGTATGCCACGGCGATGTCAAGCTGTAATAACATCTAGATGTGGTAACACTAGCTATTGATAAGCCAAAAACATTTCAAAAGAAGCTGTATTCGTGTGTATAATAATAATTATTATTTTACATTATTATTATTTTTATTATTATTTACCTTTATTGGCATATTTACATATTTAAAACACTTACTTATAACAATACAACAAAACAAAACAAATAGAAAGAAAACACATTCAAAAAAAAAACAAGAAAAAAAACCATATAACAGAACAGCACTAATGACCCGACCCAAAAATATCCCAAATACTCAAACTTAAAACTACACTTTAAAGAAACAAAAAAATAAAAATTATTCGCCTGCACTAACTTTTCTCCCTCCCTAAACTCTTTCCACAATCACTCCCTTCCGCTCTAAAATTTCCCGCATTATGGGCCACCCACTACCTGACTCGTCCATGCACGCTTCCCAGTCTTTACATTTATTTTTCTTCACCACTTCCCATGTTATCCCTTTACACTCTTCCATTCAATGTGCCCACTTTTCAGTACCCTCTCCGCATATGGCACACAAATTCTGCCTTTCCTTCAGCCTGTACCTTCTTCCCTTTTCTTCGTTACCGCACTGAAACCTGGCTATCCTACATTGGCTACCACTAGACTCTCTGCTTAGGTACAAAGGGAGTCTGCCGTACACTTGTACCTTGTTGTACTCCCGATTGTACCTGCTTTCGTCTATGCGGTCTTGCCTTATCTGCAGCTCTATCTCCCTACTCCTTTCTCCCTACAATTTTTCATACCTTACGCCTTCCCTTTTCATCCTTTCTACCTCCTCTTTCGACCACCCTACTCGTTCATAATTTTTTTTCCAGTAATTTCCCCATTTTGTCAGCCTAGTTCCTCCGACACCTTCATTCCTTAAACTTTTGAACACCTCTTTTACTATCCTTTCATTCCCTAACCTACACACTTTCCTTTCGTATTTTGCCACACTCACTGATGCTTCTACTGCTACTTTATACATATTGGCTTCTTGTAGCACCAGGTACCCAGGCGTACTCCTGTCTAGTTTCAACGCCCTTTTTAGAAACTGAAGTTGTACCTTTTCTACTTGATCTACCTCATTCATACCCCATATTTCCGCTCCATACAACAAAATACTCCGAACACACGCTTTCCACACATTTTTGTCATTGTCATTTTCATTTTTGTCACAAAACTCTCTTCAAATTTCTCTTTCCAAGCATTCCAAAACCTGTTAGCAGCCACCCATGCTTTCTTACATATGAACTTAATGTCCTCATTATTGGACCCATTACTACCAAACATAAATCCTAAGTATTTGAATCTGCTAACCTGCTCTATAACCTCTTCTCGCCACATCAAGCTTTCCCCTTTCTTACCAACTTTCTTTCTAAACACCATCCACTTAGTCTTCTCTACATTCACACTTAACCTTCTTTTCTCAAAATATCTTTTAATCCTTCCAATCATCTCTTTCATTTCCCCTTTTGTTCTTGCTAAAGCAACTATGTCATCCGCGTATGCTAGAGACCACACTTTCATCCTACCTATTTATTACCACTCCTGCCCATTATTACCACTCTGCCCATGCCCATTATTACCACTCCTGCAATTACCACTCCTGCAAAAAACCTGCCCATTTTTTAAAACCTTTTCTAAGTCAGATATAAAAACATTAAATAGGACAGGGCTAAGTGGACACCCTTGGTTTAACACTTTTTTCATAGTTTTATTTAAATTTTTTTATTAAAAAGTCAAATTTATTATTATTGAAGATATATATATATATATATATATATATATATATATATATATATATATATATATATATATATATATATTGTATTTGAGGTTTTCGCGGATCAACGCGGAATCCCCGAGAAAACAATACAACACAGGTATCTGTGTTGTATTGTTTTCTCGGGGATTCCGCGTTGATGTTGAGGGTTGGCTCTGAAAAGAACCGGATTCTCGACGTTTCGGCGAACTAACATTCGCCATTCTCAAGAGATATATGCGTCCGTGCGGGTCAACGGTTATATATGGCATACTTATATATGCATATATATATATATATATATATATATATATATACGCATATATATATATATATATATATGACGCATATATATATATATATGTATATGTATATATATATATATATATACATATATATATATATATATATATATATATATATATATATATATATATATATAAGTATGCGTCTAACCGTTGACCCGCACGGACGCATATATCTCTTGAGAATGGCGAATGTTAGTTCGCCGAAACGTCGAGAATCCGGTTCTTTTCAGAGCCAACCCTCAACATCAACGCGGAATCCCCGAGAAAACAATACAACACAGATACCTGTGTTGTATTGTTTTCTCGGGGATTCCGCGTTGATCCGCGAAAACCTCAAATACAATATATATATATATATATATATATATATATATATATATATATATATATATATATATATATATATATATATATATATATATATATATATATATATATATATATATATATATATCTTCAATAATAATAAATTTGACTTTTTAATAAAAAAATTTAAATAAAACTATGAAAAAAGTGTTAAACCAAGGGTGTCCACTTAGCCCTGTCCTATTTAATGTTTTTATATCTGACTTAGAGAAGGTTTTAAAAAATGGGCAGGTTTTTTGCAGGAGTGGTAATTGCAGGAGTGGTAATAATGGGCATGGGCAGAGTGGTAATAATGGGCAGGAGTGGTAATAAATAGGTAGGATGAAAGTGTGGTCTCTAGCATACGCGGATGACATAGTTGCTTTAGCAAGAACAAAAGGGGAAATGAAAGAGATGATTGGAAGGATTAAAAGATATTTTGAGAAAAGAAGGTTAAGTGTGAATGTAGAGAAGACTAAGTGGATGGTGTTTAGAAAGAAAGTTGGTAAGAAAGGGGAAAGCTTGATGTGGCGAGAAGAGGTTATAGAGCAGGTTAGCAGATTCAAATACTTAGGATTTATGTTTGGTAGTAATGGGTCCAATAATGAGGACATTAAGTTCATATGTAAGAAAGCATGGGTGGCTGCTAACAGGTTTTGGAATGCTTGGAAAGAGAAATTTGAAGAGAGTTTTGTGACAAAAATGAAAATGACAATGACAAAAATGTGTGGAAAGCGTGTGTTCGGAGTATTTTGTTGTATGGAGCGGAAATATGGGGTATGAATGAGGTAGATCAAGTAGAAAAGGTACAACTTCAGTTTCTAAAAAGGGCGTTGAAACTAGACAGGAGTACGCCTGGGTACCTGGTGCTACAAGAAGCCAATATGTATAAAGTAGCAGTAGAAGCATCAGTGAGTGTGGCAAAATACGAAAGGAAAGTGTGTAGGTTAGGGAATGAAAGGATAGTAAAAGAGGTGTTCAAAAGTTTAAGGAATGAAGGTGTCGGAGGAACTAGGCTGACAAAATGGGGAAATTACTGGAAAAAAAATTATGAACGAGTAGGGTGGTCGAAAGAGGAGGTAGAAAGGATGAAAAGGGAAGGCGTAAGGTATGAAAAATTGTAGGGAGAAAGGAGTAGGGAGATAGAGCTGCAGATAAGGCAAGACCGTATAGACGAAAGCAGGTACAATCGGGAGTACAACAAGGTACAAGTGTACGGCAGACTCCCTTTGTACCTAAGCAGAGAGTCTAGTGGTAGCCAATGTAGGATAGCCAGGTTTCAGTGCGGTAACGAAGAAAAGGGAAGAAGGTACAGGCTGAAGGAAAGGCAGAATTTGTGTGCCATATGCGGAGAGGGTACTGAAAAGTGGGCACATTGAATGGAAGAGTGTAAAGGGATAACATGGGAAGTGGTGAAGAAAAATAAATGTAAAGACTGGGAAGCGTGCATGGACGAGTCAGGTAGTGGGTGGCCCATAATGCGGGAAATTTTAGAGCGGAAGGGAGTGATTGTGGAAAGAGTTTAGGGAGGGAGAAAAGTTAGTGCAGGCGAATAATTTTTATTTTTTTGTTTCTTTAAAGTGTAGTTTTAAGTTTGAGTATTTGGGATATTTTTGGGTCGGGTCATTAGTGCTGTTCTGTTATATGGTTTTTTTTCTTGTTTTTTTTTGATTGTGTTTTCTTTCTATTTGTTTTGTTTTGTTGTATTGTTATAAGTAAGTGTTTTAAATATGTAAATATGCCAATAAAGGTAAATAATAATAAAAATAATAATAATTTAAAATAATAATTATTATTATACACACGAATACAGCTTCTTTTGAAATGTTTTTGGCTTATCAATAGCTAGTGTTACCACATCTAGATGTTATTACAGCTTGACATCGCCGTGGCATACGTTCAATTAGAAATCTAATCGTTTCTTGAGGGATATCTTCCCATACGCGGATAAGACTTTGCCGCAGTTCGTCTAGGCTGTTAGGTGGTGGATGTTGACTTCTAACCCGGCGCCCCATTATGTCCCAAAGATGCTCTATTGGGTTCAAGTCCGGACTGCAGGCTGGCCACTCCAGGACTTGAATATTAATATTAACATAATTTAAATATTCAGTAACAATATGTGCGGCCACATGCGTCTAACCGTTGACCCGCACGGACGAATATATCTCTTGAGAATGGCGAATGTTAGTTCGCCGAAACGTCGAGAATCCGGTTCTTTTCAGAGCCAACCCTCAACATCAACGCGGAATCCCCGAGAAAACAATACAACACAGATACCTGTGTTGTATTGTTTTCTCGGGGATTCCGCGTTGATCCGCGAAAACCTCAAATACAATATATATATATATATATATATATATATATTATATATATTGTATATATATATATATATATATATATATGTTGTATTTGAGGTTTTCGCGGATAGACACCTGTGTTGTATTGTTTTCTCGGGGATTCCGCGTTGATGCTGAGGGTTGGCTCTGAAAAGAACCGGATTCTCGACGTTTCGGCGAACTAACATTCGCCATTCTCAAGAGATATATGCGTCCGTACGGTTCAACCGTTCGACGCATATATATATATATATATATATACATAGTTCATTGATTAGGTACCTGATGACCAATGTGCTCTTCTGAATACGCTCTGCGAAGGTTTTAGGTTTCTTTATATTTTTTTGTCTTGTTCTTTTTTCCAGTATGTCCTGGTATATCTTCTCTGTTGCACATAATAGGGAAATTCCTCTGTAGTTAGTACATTCCTTTGTATCTCCTTCATTCCATATCGGTATTCTTGCTGCTATTTGTCAGTCTTTGGGAATTTTTTCTGACTCCCCTAGTTCGTTTAAGTCTTGTTAATTGTACCTTTTCCTCGTGTCCCATGTATTTTAGTTGTTCGTTTTTGATGTTGTCTATTCCCGGTGCTTTCCCCAACTTCAGTTTTTTTAATACCTTGTTTACTTCTTCTGACGTTATTTTTTCTTCTCTTGTTTCTTCTTCATTTTGGTTTTATTTTCCAGATTTCTTCTACTGTTTCGTTTGTTATACCTCGTCTGGTTCTCCGGTAAACTTTTCCTTGCCCAGCAGATCCTAAAGGTGTTGCCTCCATCTTTCCGCTATTTCATCGTCTCCTGTCAGTATTTTCCCGTCTTTGTTCTTTATTTGATGTATCTTGATTGTTTTTTCTTTTCTGTTTCTTTTTATTACGTTGTAGAATAGATTTTGGTTTTCTGTGCGATTGTTTTCCATTTTCTCTCCGAATTATTCCCATGATTCTTCTTTTGCTTGTTTTACACTGTTTTTTACCTTTCTTCTTTGTGATGTGTGAGCTAATTTTTTATTATATTTCAAAAAAAAACTCACGTTAAAATGTCTTGAATTTATGAAAAAATGACTTGAATTTATGAAGAAATGATTGAGTTTTTTTTAGTTAATATTCAAAATATTAACAAGAACTGATTTATTTTTGATGAAACAAAAAACTTTCTCCAAACAATTTAATTAATAAATATTTATTCACGAAAGAATATGTAAATTGAACAAAATAGACATATAAAACAACTACAATCTTACAAATATATTTTATATCAAAATAAGTGCAAATCTACTGCAAAACAGTATAATAGAATACTGACGTTATGGATTCTGCAAAATTTATCTACATATAAAATATAATAATATAGAGTGTGCAAAAAAACAACTTATTGTTCCTGATACATATAAATTTATCTTTGCTTCTATTTCAAATTTGATGTACCTATTTTGTAATGTTGTTTAACACTATAATTTTAAGGCTTTTTAGTTATCCAGATTTACATTTTTATAGTCTTTTTATGTATTTAAAATATATTTAGATCAAAGTTTCTAAACCTTGGTTTAGAAACAGTTATATTGGTACACCTACAAATGGTTAGAAGAATAATGTGTATTAAGAAAAGGACAGTAAAATGTTCTAAGTTTCTTGCCTATTCTGAGATTTTCTCTTGATTCTCAACGAATTACCGAAATCCAATTTCACACAATTATCTAAATGTTACTAAAAATGTACTCTACAAATGTTGAGAATACGGGTTCCATCAAGCCTTGAAAATCTTTTCTGAGCTACACACCACTCTGCAGTTTTATTTCCCAATAGCATGTTAATGAATTGATTTATCTGCAAATCAAATTATGTTTTCACAAGATCTTCATATCAGAAATTTTATCCAAATTGTAGAAATGAGATTTCTTCTGGAATTTATCGGCTCTAAGTAATAGCTATCGAAATTACCAAGGAAGATGTACGAAAAAAAAGGAACCTCTGAATTTAGATTATTACTCGCAATTTAGTTCTATATAGAACCTTGGTTGCTATTTATTGCCCGTTATAATAGTGGATAGACTTAATAAACTTCTTATGCATCATACGATAAGACAATGTCAATTGTATAATTATATGCTATTTATATTATTGAGTTAGACTCGCCAAGAGCTATTTGAACTTGCACATTTATTTAGAAAATTAAGCACAATTATTTAGTTTCGAAACAAATCTGCTTTACTACTAAACTTAAATATATATGTATATATATATATATATATATATATATATATATATATATATATATATATATATATATATATATATATATATATGGTGTTTATTGAGCTAATATCCGCTTCTCTTTTCCTATTTACTAAAAAAGCAAATTTCATTGGTGTTTCTATGGCCGAGCTGTTTATTGATTTGTCCTTTAAATAGCCTTATTTTTGTGTGTTCTCGAAAAGAAAAAACCGGTCGAGGACCTAGAATGGCATTTCGACTGACGGGATTCAAGCGGTGTTTTTATTGTTAATCTATACTACACGCAATCAGATATAAATGACACACGTGCTAATTACGTTATTAGGACTTTCTTTCATGTTTGTACTATCGATTTTAATAATAAAACACTAATGGTGTTATAGTAGGTAATAATAAATGGTGCTGTACTAATTGGCCATAATGAAGGGAAACATGTCTGATCGAACAGTGAATGATGAATGAGGGTTATGAGTTATGACTTGTAGTTGGCGTGGGAAAGCGTTAGACAAACAAAAATACCGTTGTTCATTAAAAAAATGGCAGTGGCTGTTGTAATTTTTACAACAACGCGATTCGTGGAATGTGAACAGAAATATTAGATAGTAATTGTTTTAAAACTGTGATCAAACATATGTTTAATTACGGCATATTGTATTACAAACATTGCAGATGCATTATAGATATATATATATATATATATATATATATATATATATATATATATATATATATATATATATATATATATATATGTGTGTGTGTGTGTGTGTGTTGTATTGTTTTCTCGGGGATTCCGCGTTGATGCTGAGGCTTGGCTCTGAAAAGAACCGGATTCTCGACGTTTCGGCGAACTAACGTTTTGGGGGCAGTCTCAAGGAATCGTCTCTCGTGTTCATGCAGTAGTCTCGTTTTTCTATCTCTATGGCTTCTCTGTATACTCGTGACATTTCGTGGTTAATCTGTGCAACAGTCCTTGAATTTCTAAAGTCCAGTGACCGGTGTTTGTGTGTTGGACAAGTGCCGATGAAACTTTGTCTCTGTGTCTGACTGAAACTACATGTTCTTGAATTCTAGCAGATATTTTTCTATTGGTACGTCCAATGTAGGTTCGTTCACTTGTTCCGCAAGGTATTTCGTAAATTCCATGGGATTCTAACGGGATGGTGTCTTTAACGCTGCGTAGCATGGAGGATATTTTCTGGTTAGGTTTGAAAATGGTGTCGATGTTGTGTCTTTTAAGGATTCTGGCGATTTTGTCAGTTGATCCATGGACATATGGTAGGTATGCTGTGCTAACGGGTTTCTGGCGTTCTTCAGTTCTTTGGCTACTGTTCTCTGTACGACGGAAAGCTCTGGATATTAAGCTGTTTGGATATCCATTTGAAGAAAGAGCTTCTCGTAAGTTCCTCAATTCTTTCAGTAAGTTAGGCTGGTCGGCTAGTCTTTTGGATCGGGTGGTAAGAGTGTTGACTACAGAAGCTAGTTGTTTGGGATGATGGTGCGAAGAAGCGTTCAGATATATGTCTGTGTGGGTTGGTTTCCGGTACACAGTGTGATTCAAAGTGCCGTCAGGTTTCTTCTGTACCAAAATATCCAAAAAAGGAAGTCGTTGATGCTTTTCTATCTCCATTGTGAATTTAATTTGGTCGCGTTGGGAGTTAAGATGGTTAAGGAAATTGTCCAGCTCTGATCTGCCGTGGGGCCAGATTACAAATGTGTGGTCAACATATCTTAACCAGAGTGTCGGTTTAAGTGTGGCTGATTAGATTGCCTTTTCCTCAAAATCTGTAAGAAATATGTTGGCTATTACTGGGGATAGAGGTAACCATTGGAACCCATTGGTGCTCCTAGGACTTGTTTGTATATTTGACGATCGTACCTAAAGTATTATTCTTTAAACAATGTTCTGCCAGATCTGATACATACTTTTCTGGTTTTAATTTTGATCCTATGATGTTTAAGGCCTCAGGGACCGGTACTTTTGTGAATAAAGAAACAATGTCAAAGCTCACAAGGAGGTGGCCGGGCTGGAGTTGGTGATTTTTCAGTATGTCTATGAAGTGTTCAGCATTGCGGACATATGAATCACAATCTTCGGCGTATGGTTGTAAACATTTTGCTAATTGTTTCGCAAGAAGTTGGACAGGTGAACCACCGGAGCTTACTATTGGTCGTAGTGGGGCTCCATCTTTGTGGATCTTTGGTAAACCATATATCTTGGGACACCGTGAAGATTTCTGCCTTGGTATAAGATAATTCATTGTTTTCTTGTCAATGCTAGAGCTTAGGATCTTTTGTCTGGTAGTTTTCTCAAGATAGGTTGTGCGGTCCGTTGTACTGCATAGATAAGCTGGATCATCTAAGATTTGGGTCATTTTTTGTTTATAGTCAGCACTGTTCATGACTACAGAGCAATTTCCCTTGTCAGCTGGTAGGACCACAATGCTGTTGTTTTCTCTTAGTGTCTTGAGGGCTTTGAATTGCTCGTATGAGATGTTTCTTGTCGGTGGTTTGGCAGATCTTAAAATGTGGCATGTTTCCTGCCTTATTGTCTCGGCTTATGTGGCAGGGAGTTGTGAGATAGCAGTCTCGACACCAGTGATTATGTCTTCTTTGGGAAGGCGAGTTGGTGCTATTGCAAAGTTTAAACCCTTGGCCAGTACGGTTTTGGTAGGTTCGTCTAGGGGCTGGTCTGAAAGATTGTAAACCACTTTGTCGATGTTGAGTGGTTTTGGTGCAGGTTTTTGTCTCCGTCTGAGAAAGTTGTATTTTTCTTTCTGTTTATTGGTAATTAATAATCTATTCTGTAGTCGCATCTATAAGTAGTCGCACCGCACGAGCGAGCTCCCAGTATGCGTCTAACGGTTGACCCGCATGGACTCATCTCTTGAGAATGGCGAATGTTAGTTCGCCGAAACGTCGAGAATCCGGTTCTTTTCAGAGCCAACCCTCAGCATCAACGCTGAATCCCCGAGAAAACAATACAACACAGGTATCTATCCGCGAAAACAAATACAATATATATATATATATATATATATATATATATATATATATATATATATATATATATATATATGCAGTTGTTACGAGAATAAGTACAAATTCTGATTATCAGCACAAATATTGTTTTCTTTTGATTTCATGTTTTAACTAATACTGACAGCAAAGTACACTTCAATTAGTTAAGTCAGCCAAGTGAATACTTGAAATTAATTGTGAGAATATTTCAAATAAATTCTTATTTTTAATTAAATATTTGAACTCTCACATATAGTGGTGTAAATCTAAACTTCAATGTTAATTGCTGCAACAATTGGATGACTTCATTCCTACCTACCCACGCTTTCTAAAATCTCTAGATTTTTAATCTCATTATTTTTGTAGAATTGCTAGAAATCGGTATTGTACTGAATAAGACCAAGGTCAATATAAGAACACATAACACATATAATTCACCTTAAGATCAAGTTCGTTACATTACTATTTTATACTCGACCTCATTGTAACTTTTTACTAATTGAAAAATGTTTGAATTTTTGAAAAAAAATTGAAAAATACTTCACAAGTTATATATTTTCACAAAAAAAATTTGACGATGAATTTTTATATGATGATTAATATTTTATGAATAATGATGAATTTTCCATCATAAATTTTGACAATTTAGAAGATTAATTCATTTACATTGTATATATATATATGTATATATCATATATAACGATGATATATATATATATATATATATATATATATATATATATATATATATATATATATATATATATATATATATATATATATATATATATATATATATATATATATATATATATATATATATATATATATATATATATATATATATATATATAGACAAACCTGTTTTTATGCGACAGATTGGTTCCAGGAGAATCCGCATAAAAAAACCGCATAAAAAATACGTACTGTATATGGGAAATCGATACATTGGTTCCTGAGTTCGAAAAAATGTACGATAAACAGGTATTTTTGTTTGAAATTATTAATATTACTTTATGTTCATTGCTTAAAGTAGGAAGATTTGATTTGATTAAACATAAAGATTTAATAAAATATGCAGAAAATAAGGGAGAACTTTCAGTAACAAAATAACTAAATCTGATGCAATTTATTAGAATAACAATTCAATCACTGTCACTTTCAAATATTACCTTTAATCTTTTTTTAACCATAATATCGCTTCCATCAGTGGAAGTGTCATCATTCTCCTTTTGAGAGGTACCTTCTTCAATC
Source organism: Phosphuga atrata (assembly GCA_944588485.1). Classification (NCBI taxonomy): domain Eukaryota; kingdom Metazoa; phylum Arthropoda; class Insecta; order Coleoptera; family Silphidae; genus Phosphuga; species Phosphuga atrata. Next base: position 29,461,732 of record OX155900.1, read on the forward strand.
AAATTTCTTGATTCCAGGATTCCAGCATTTTCATTCTGATTTCTCAAGAATTCTGTTATCAGTCGTTGTCTATGCTTCTTATTTAAGCCCTTGAACAATTCTTGGTAACCGGACATGCAATGGGTAACCTTTTGGACAAGAGGATCGTGTGTCAAAAAAGAATGTTCTAATTCACTGACTAATTGAATTCCTTTCGATATTATTTTCGCAGTGAGGGGAGTCTCTTCGTCGTCGCTAACTGCTTCTTCGTGATCAGAAGGTACAAGAATAGTTTATATTATTTAATCATCGTTAAGGAGTATGTCAGTTACCATTTCTTCAATGTCGGCAGGTGCCAAATCTTCGAAACCTTCTCCACCAACTCTATGCGCTAGATAAATGATATCACCATACACATTGTCATGTTGTGGAGTTGGTTCTTGGCTCTTGACACATTCTGGCCAAATGGGCTTCCAACATGCATTTAGGGTTAATTGTTTCAACATTGATGTTGCCAGTTTCATACTTTTGACACACTCATTATAGAAAACTGCTTCCATGTAGCAATAACATTCAGTTTTGCATCACCATCAAGTTCATTCAGATTGTATTAAAATGAATTTTTTGCATAATGACTTTTAAATGTCGCAATAATGCCTTGGTCTTGTAGTTGTAACAAAGCAGTCGTATTAGATGGTAGAAAACAAAACATTAGGGTGATCCAGCAAGAGATGCCCAGGCGCGTTCTCAATCAATAAACCTTTGAATTCCTGATTTTTTTCCAAATAACGTCGAATATCTGGGATAAAACAATCATTGAACCACTCAGTAAGCATTTGTTTTGGCATCCAGGCCTTCTTGTTAGCTTACCAATGAACTGATAATGTTTCTATATTTATGCATTTCATTGTTCTTGACTTTAGAGCTCGTTTAATTAGCAGTGGTTTTAATAAACAGTCACCTTAAGTATTGCTGCAAAATAGTATACTCACACGATCCTTAGCTGCTTTAAATCCCCCAACTTTTCATACAGATTTGTACACTTTTCAATTTACGGGCATTTTCTTCCACAATAGGCCCGTTTTATCGGCATTCCAAACTTATTGGGGAGTGTATCCCTCTGCATCTTCTATAATTTTCGCAATTTTCTGAACAAATTCTTTAGCAGATACTTCATCTGCAGTTGAAATTTCTCCTTGAATTTTGACACTATGCAAGGAGAATCTTCTTAAAAATCCAATCAACCATCCACTATTTGCAGAAAATTTTTATGTTTGTGTTTTTTCAATGTTTTGTTTAACACTTTTAGTTCGTTATTTCCGTTTTGTTTAATCTGCTCATAAAACTTCATAGCTTTTTGCTTCAAAAAACTTCCGTTTATTGGAAATTTCTCCTAACAAGAATCTTCTATGAGTTGTATCAACGCCTTTTCCATTTTCGCTTTGATATCTCGTTTGTTATCTCGAGTGTATGATGTCGATTTAGCACTTTTGTGCCAGTGATAACCGCTTCTCTGATAGTGGCTTCATTCTTTTTAATGCACCTTATTGTAGATTCCTCCATACCTTCATACATTCCCTCATAGAAGAAGTAAAATTGAAATTAGTCAATTCTTCAAATCAAGGTATTTCGAATTCGCATAAAAATAATCCGCATAAAAACAGGTTTGACGATATATATATATATATATATATATATATATATATATATATATATATATATATATACATGTGTTTTATCGGGGATTCCGCGTTGATGTGGAGGGTTGGTTCCGAAAAGAACCGGATTCTCGGCGAGCTAACATTCGCCATTTTCAAGAGATATATGCGTCCGTGGGGGTTAACCGTTAGACGCATACTGAAAACGTCAAATACAACAACCTCAAACGAAGATCGAAAACCTTTTTCAACCTTTTCAAAAATTATTCAATTGTATGCTAAATTAAATAGTAACATTTAGTGTCATATTTAATAAATCAATCCTTATTCGATCACTAGGTGACTTGAGACATAGTGTAATTGTTTGAAAAAACTTAATTTAATTTCCAAATTTCAGATTTTTTTATATCAATTCCTTCCTTTTATATCAATACCAAACAAAGTAGCTTTGCTGTATGTTACAAGGTTTTATGTAAAATTATAGAAACTGACTTGCGTTGATAAACTGGTTGATCCCTGGTCAGGAAAACCCTGATAAATAGAATAGTATAGCCAATCGTAAGTTTTTAAATGATTGAAAGTTTAAATAATGAGTTACGCTAAAAGTACCATATGTTACGCTAAAAGTACTTAATTTGGTAAATGGACACATTTACCGACATATGTACACTTTTGCCTTCTTGTTGGTTGGTAAATGTGAGTTCAACTTACATTTACTAATTATTTCCCGCAAATGTTTACATATGCCTAATGTTGTATACCTTTTTTTCTTGTGTTTGTAAGGTATTCATTTGAAATGCAAATAGAAGAACTATTGATGAATGAATTTCTTGAAACTTACACCACTGACGGGGAAGTGAGGAAGTTATCGTCATATATAAGCAAAATGATTTGAAATGGAGCAAGTGTGTTGATATTTGCATCGATGGAGCAACTGCAATGGTTGGAAAAGTGAAGAGAGTCCTTTCTAGAATGAAGCAAGTGGCAGACAATGCCACAATATTGCATTCTCAACATACGCTTACATTAAAAACAGGTACTGGAGCAAACCTCTGTATTGAGTGTATTAAGGGTGAAATTAACCAAACATCCAACAAACTTAAAGGAAATAATAAAAAAATCTTCTAAACAATTCCATTCATTCCAACAAGGAATAAACAAATTTTTATTGTTTTTTTTTATTTTCCTAAGTTTTCAAACCGTTTTTATTATTCCGTAGCTGCGCTGCGAAATTTTTGTAGCCCTACAAGGGTGCCGCGAGATTTTTTTATCTCGATAAGGGTGCCGCGGCTAAAAAAAGTTTGAGAACCTCTGCGTTAGATAATGTTAAATTGAATACACAATATATCCATTTACTTTTTTTATCAAAATAATTATCAAACAAACCTGTAATTTATGTTTTCACAAAATCAAAATTCTTAGTTCAAAAGACGTAGTTATACCATTAAAACATGCAATGGCCTTTAAAATGTTTTTTGTCACAACGTGTAATTAGTGCTATTTAACGACTAAATTCAACGGAAAATTCTATTGGTTGATGAATTTTTTAATAATGACTGCCATTCAAACACATTTTGAGCTTGTCTAAAATAAAAACCGACCAAGGTTGTCGTAATATTGACACATGACACTTTCGTTAATGTAACTCAAATACAATTTCATATTTGTGTTATTTATAAATAAGAATTTTAACTTAGTGATTAAATAAATTACATGTTTGTTTGATAATTGTTTTGATAATTAAAAAAGTAAATGGATATATTATGTATTCAATCTAACATTATCTAATGCAATCCAACCCACTTCTATGTAGTGCTGTTTTATTATCCCCTTCATGCACACGTTAATTTTGAATTTTGGGTAAAAAAATGATAAATGTTTTTTTTAGAAAAGTCATTGTTTATAGGTAATTATATTGGAAAAACATATTTTTAGTGGCGTAGCAGCTGTACTTTGGCTGGGGGATGCATCTACCTTCGCGCATCCACCATCGCACTCCATCGTCTGTAAATCGGCGATCCTGATCTATTATAGACTTGTAGTTCTTTAGGCTTTATTTGCCGACACATACTGTATTTCTGAAAAACTAAACTAAAAATGTAATTGTATATGATACACATGAAACATGGTACGGCACGGCAATCCTACATTACAATTTTTGCAAAATATCTAGTCTCTTTTCGCATTTTCTTTCCGTTCTCATCTCTTTTGCTACAATATACAGCGCAATACCTATATGATTTAGACTTTTTTTCAGTTGGTGGGACATACTCGGGAAAGTGCCTCTCAGTTAGACGCAACGCTGGAGCAGGTTCCAAACTAGGCCTTCCACATTACTCACATTTAGAAGTATATATATATATATATATATATATATATATATATATATATGTTGTATTTGAGGTTTTCGCGGATAGATACCTGTGTTGTATTGTTTTCTCGGGGATTCCGCGTTGATGCTGAGGGTTGGCGCTGAAAAGAACCGGATTCTCGACGTTTCGGCGAACTAACATTCGCCATTCTCAAGAGATATATGCGTCCGTGCGGGTCAACCGTTAGACGCATATTTATATATATATATATATATATATATATATATATATATATATATATATATATATATATATATATATATATAAATTTATATATATATATACGAAAATGCGAAAAGAGACTTGATATTTTGCAAAAATTGTAATGTGGTATTGCCGTGCCGTGCCATGTTCCATGTGTATCATACACAATTACATTTTTAGTTTAGTTTTTTAGAAATACAATATGTGTCGGCAAATAAAGTCTAAAGATCTACAAGTCTATAATAGATCAGGATCGCCGATTTACAGACGATGGAGGGAGTGCGATGGTTGATGCGCGAAGGTGGATACACCCCCCAGCCAAAGTACAGCTGCTACGCCACTAATATATTTTTCCAAAATAATTACCTATAAACAATGACTTCTAAAAAAAACATTTATCATTTTTTTACCAAAAATTCATAATTAACGTGTGCATAAAAGGGTTAATAAAAAGGGTTAATAGAAGTGGTTTGGATTGCGTTAGATAATGTTAGATTGAATACATAATTTATCCATTTACTTTTTTAATTATCAAAACAATTATCAAACAAAAATGTAATTTATTTATTCACTAACTCAAAATTCTTATTTATAAATAACACAAATATTAAATTGTATTTGAGTTATATTAATGAAAGTGTCATGTGTCAATATTACAACCTTGGTCTGTTTTTATTTTAGACAAGCTCGAAATGTGTTTGAATGGCAGTCATTATTAAAAAAATCATCAACCAATAGACTTTTCCTTTGTATTTACTCGTTAAACAGCACTAATTACACGTTGTGACAAAAAACATTTAAAGGCCATTGCATGTTTTAATGGTATAACTAGGTCTTTTGAACTAAGAATTTTGATTTTGTGAAAATATAAGTTACAGGTTTGTTTGTTAATTATTTTGAAAAATAAGTAAATGGATATATTGTGTATACAATTTAACATTATCTAACGTAGAGGTTCTCGAACTTTTTTTTGCCGCGGCACCCTTGTCGGGCTACAAAAATTTAGCAGCAGAGCTACGAAATAATAAAAACGGTTTGAAAACTTAGGAAAATAAAAAAAAACAATACAACTTTAATGCTCAATTGTCTTTAATGGAATGAATGAAATTGTTTAGAAGATTTTTTTATTATTTCCTTTAAGTTTATTGGAAGTTTGGTTAATTTCACCCTCAATACACTCGATATAGAGAGTTTGCTCCTGTACCTGTTTTTAATGTAAGCGTATGTTTAGAATGCAACATTGTGGCATTGTCCGACACTTGCTTCATTCTAGAAACGTCTCTCTTCACTTTTCCAATCATTGCAGTTGCTCCATCGATGCAAATATCAACACACTTGCTCCATTTCAAATCATGTTGCTTATATATTTCTTGATAACTTTGAAAATTTGGCAGTGGTGTAAGTTTCAAGCAATTCATTCATCAATAATTCTTCTATTTGCATTTCAAATGGATACCTTACAAACACAAGAAAAGAAGCAAATCCCTCAACGTCGGTACTTCAACGTCGGTACTAAAAGTAGGAACCCAAAGTTGTTTACTTCCTCATGTAATTTTCTTTTAACATTTTTTACATATCTTTATTATTGCTGCGGCACCGCAGGCTTACGCTCGCGGCACCCAGTTTGAGAACCACTGATCTAACGCAATCCAACCTACTTCTATGTAGCGCTTGTTTTATTAATATCTTCCTGCTTGTTTAGATCAGTATAATGTTGTGTGGTAATATTAGTTTTATTTTACAAATGTTGGTATTCCAGTTTTGTTTATATGTGTTACGGTAAAAGTACAAAATCGGCAAATGTAAACATTTAGCGGCATATCCGGTATACTTCTAAAATAACTAAATCTAAAATAACCGGTATACATCTACCAATTTGATAGGTAAATGTGCCTTTAAATCTGAGATCAGCTTTATATATCTATTTTTACCGGATTTTTTTTCCTTTTTGTGTTTTACAATATCACGTTTGTCTAGTTTTACAGCCCATACGCTGTGAATTTTACTGTAAACCTCTATACAATTGCCAACAACATTAGGAATATGTACACATTTGCCGGAAATAATTGGTTAATGTAAGTTGATCTCACATTTACCAACCAACAAGAGGGTAAAAGTGTACATATACCGTTAAATGTGTACATTTACCAAATTTTGTACTTTTACCGTATGGACTCATTAGTTTTAAAATATGGACTCTTGCGAAGTAGCACGGAGTTGAGCGAGGAACGAGAGTGTGGTCAGGTTACTCGCCTCGCCTTGTGCTTCCTCGCCTCGCCTTGGCTAACTTCGCTTCATGAAGCGGTTTTTCGTACCCGAGTCAAAGGGACACGAGGCGCGAGTACGTGGAAGGGAGAGTATCACGTCTACACTCTCGTGTTTACTCGTCCTTTAATTTAGTCAACTGTATGCAGGTGGGTCAGTTCACAACCGTTTCTTGAACGATTAAAAACTCAAAATATTTTTATTCAATATTATTAAATTTTATCTAATATTAATTTAAATAATATCAAAAATCATGAGCGATTGGTCCCAAGATCTCCAGTTACAATTCCTTGAGGCTTTTCAAAGGGAACCAGTTATTTGGGATCAGTTATTGGGATAACATAATAATAATAATTAAAAGTAGAAATAGCTGCAGCAGCAGCTACTACCTGTTCGGTGTCGGTCATGGTACTGAGGTCCTCGCGAATTAAGGCGAGAGTGTGGATGCCTACTCCGTTTAGTTCGTCGCCTCGAACAACTTCGGCGAGGATCCTCGCCTAAGTTACTCTGCGAGAGTCTGGAGCGGGCATTATACTTTCAATCATTTAAAAACTTACGCTTGGCTGTACTTTTCTATTTATCAGGGTTTTCCTGACCAGGGATCAACCAGTTTATCAACGCAAGTCAGTTTCTATAATTTTACATAAAACCTTGTATCACACAGCAACGCTACTTTGTTTGGTATTGATATAAAAGGAAGGAATTGATATAAAAAAATCTGAAATTTGGAAATTAAATTAAGTATTTTCAAACAATTACACTATATCTCAAGTCACCTAGTGATCTAATAAGGATTGATTTATTAAATATAGACACTAAATGTTACTATTTAATTTAGCATACAAATGAATAAATTTTTTTTTGCTTGGCGCTTCCGAGCTTGGCACGCCAGAGATTTTTGAATGCACCCCGAAAAATTTAAGAAGAAATTTTATTTTTTAGAATAAACTAGCTTATATTCCTGTACTAATATATTACGAGTGCATAACACCAATCACATTACAAAAGGGTGACCTGTTTAAGATTGTCCTGATTTTAAACATTTATCAAAAAACGAAATAAGTTTATATAAGTTTAAGGGCACCAAATTTTTTGTTGAACATTGTAGAGTAAAATCTAAAGTTTAAAATGAAATGTCATGGTTTGAACCAAATTATTAATAGAATTGAAAGTAGGAGTTTATCTCTACGATATCTTCAAATCTGTCAGTAGCTAGAATTACACGGAAATCTTCTCTTACTCTTTGGCACACCCCGCTGAAGAAGCGTGGTGTGAGCCGTTCGCTGCGTCAAAGCAAGTAACGGGAACGGTCAAGACCGATTTTTGTCAGGGGCTGAAGGCCAACAGATGTTATGAAAGAGTAAAGAAAATAAAGTTAGAATTTGTGTAATTACTACCTTAGAGTCCAAGATAAGAAGATCTCGTCGGCTCCTTATCCAACGGGAACTCTTATCTGAAGGCAAACTGACAGATAGCGTAAATCAATAAACAAACAATAGATTACGGTTTGGAATTCGTATCGCAAGGCCACCATGGATTGTGGTTAGCAAATTAATTTACAGAAGAAATGACAAAGTTTAAAATGAGATGTCATGGTTTGAACCAAATTATTAATAGAATTGAAAGTAGGAGTTTATCTCTACGATATCTTCAAATCTGTCAGTAGCTAGAATTACACGGAAATCTTCTGTTACTCTTTGGCACACCCCGCTGAAGAAGCGTGGTGTGAGCCGTTCGCTGCGTCAAAGCAAGTAACGGGAACGGTCAAGACCGATTTTTGTCAGGGGCTGAAGGCCAACAGATGTTATGAAAGAGTAAAGAAAATAAAGTTAGAATTTGTGTAATTACTACCTTAGAGTCCAAGATAAGAAGATCTCGTCGGCTCCTTATCCAACGGGAACTCTTATCTGAAGGCAAACTGACAGATAGCGTAAATCAATAAACAAACAATAGATTCCGGTTTGGAATTCGTATCGCAAGGCCACCATGGATTGTGGTTAGCAAATTAATTTACAGAAGAAATGACAAAGTTTAAAATGAGATGTCATGGTTTGAACCAAATTATTAATAGAATTGAAAGTAGGACTTTATCTCTACGATATCTTCAAATCTGTCAGTAGCTAGAATTACACGGAAATCTTCTGTTACTCTTTGGCACACCCCGCTGAAGAAGCGTGGTGTGAGCCGTTCGCTGCGTCAAAGCAAGTAACGGGAACGGTCAAGACCGATTTTTGTCAGGGGCTGAAGGCCAACAGATGTTATGAAAGAGTAAAGAAAATATAGTTAGAATTTGTGTAATTACTACCTTAGAGTCCAAGATAAGAAGATCTCGTCGGCTCCTTATCCAACGGGAACTCTTATCTGAAGGCAAACTGACAGATAGCGTAAATCAATAAACAAACAATAGATTCCGGTTTGGAATTCGTATCGCAAGGCCACCATGGATTGTGGTTAGCAAATTAATTTACAGAAGAAATGACAAAGTTTAAAATGAGATGTCATGGTTTGAACCAAATTATTAATAGAATTGAAAGTAGGAGTTTATCTCTACGATATCTTCAAATCTGTCAGTAGCTAGAATTACACGGAAATCTTCTGTTACTCTTTGGCACACCCCGCTGAAGAAGCGTGGTGTGAGCCGTTCGCTGCGTCAAAGCAAGTATTTTCTTTACTCTTTCATAACATCTGTTGGCCTTCAGCCCCTGACAAAAATCGGTCTTGACCGTTCCCGTTACTTGCTTTGACGCAGCGAACGGCTCACACCACGCTTCTTCAGCGGGGTGTGCCAAAGAGTAACAGAAGATTTCCGTGTAATTCTAGCTACTGACAGATTTGAAGATATCGTAGAAATAAACTCCTACTTTCAATTCTGTAAAATCTAAAGTTCTTTAATAAGATAAATACTTAAATATACCTACTATACCTAACTATAAATATAAATATGAAAATAAGTCCACAATTAACAATGAATACTTTAATCGTTTTCATCGATTAGATCCTCCTGCTTCGATGCATGACGGAGATCGATGAAACAATGAACGCATTGCACGCTGGCACATTTCTGGCTAAATCTCAGCAATAGCTTGTCGAATGTTTCGTTTTAAGTCTTCCAGGGTTTCGTCAGGGACTCCATTCAAAATAATCCAAAGCCGACAAATCCGAAGAGCGAGGAGGCCACAACTGATCCCCTTGCTGGGAAATCAGACGACTAGGAAAGAACTCTCGTAAACTCCCATAGACATGTTGGATACATGAGGCATTGCACCATCTTGCTGAAAGCTAAAATATTGTTTATTTGTAATCGGAGCTGAGCTATAGCATCCATTAAGAACGTTTGTAGCAGATCCACATAACGATCACTATTGACAACTACTGCGTTTACCCTTTCATCTTCAAACAAATCACCAAATTTCACGCCATTCAGCTACCATTTGAAAATGGTGTCAGACCAGTAACGTAAATTTTGTTTGTTGCTCTTCCCATGCCATGTGCTTCGCCAAAATCCAGCGACTGAATTCTAAACGCGAGTTTCGGTTTATTGGAAGAAGTTTTTGGACTTTTTGCCATTTTTAAGACCGAAGGAGTACATTTTTCTTAAGTCAATACCCGGGTACCCTTTAGCATGTTCTTACTTACGTATCTTTTTTATTTAACGAAAAATTATCAAATCCTTTCAGATCCTCGTTATTTGAGTCTATTGACATCGATTCATATTCTTCGTTAATATCCGGATAACCGGGTATCCATATATAAATAAATAATTAAACTTATTACTAGGGATAAAAAATATAACTAGGGATAAAAAATATTACTTAATATATAAATAAACGGATTTATTTAACTTATAATTAATTTTAATATACATAAAATATTTTTATATTCAATTTATTATTGGAAACATGCGTCACATTTTACAATTGCTTTTGAATGTTCATCGAAAAGTGGTTTGTTACATTCTTTACACGATTTTCGCGTTTTTCTCCGTTTTTTTATAGACACCCTGATAACAAATATGATCCTAGAACAATTTTTCGTCCAGTGGAATCTGTATGTTCAGTAAACCCGCCTGACTCACTTGATATTGTTGCCCTGCTTATAGGATCTATGGGTTTTCCATAGATGCTTTCTATGGTAATCCTAGTGGTGAAATTTCTCATAATTCGCATGATTTGAGTTCTTGAATCGGTGGCTTCACTTCATTTTCGTAAAAATAATCGGCGCTCGTTTGTCTTTTTTTATCATTTTGTTATTTAGACGATAAATGATATAGCTGGCAAGACTGGCGATATCCAAAATTTAAAAAAAATATGCGAGAGGCCATCAGTTTGTCCGTCTGTGGGTTGTGTAACGGCCCAACATCTGAACCATTTTATCCACACCAATTATTGTTTTATTATAATACTAAACAATTTCTCGTTTCTTTTTTTTTTGTCTTCGCTGCAAATTTCTTTATCTGAGTGCATCGTAGATAGAAGCATAACAACTTTCTTTTCTAGAAACATAAGAGCATAGAGTAACTTTTTCATGGAACCCAAATAGAAAAGAGAATTCTTCACGATCTTTGGATGCTAGCATGTCTACTGGAATATATTTTTTTCAATATTCCTACAATTGTTAGGTTCCATGGCAATAAATGCTTTGGTAAAAGTAAAGGAGTAAACAAAATATCCATTGAAATATTTCTTCCGGATCCTTTATATTTTGCAGCTAAATCTTTTACTACTCGTTCACCTTGATTTATTTCACGGCCATTTGTTATTTTGCCAGTGTAATTTTTTTTTTCGGATAGTGGAATACTATATGGGTAATCCCGAGTTGTAATGTGATAGTCTCCGGGTATTAAAGTTATTTTATTGAATGAAACACCCATGCGGGTACCCGGTTACCCCGGTGTTGACCAACGTTGTAACGACTGGGTATTGATATAATAGTTTAAATAATTTTTAGCGACTTGCTTGAAATTGCTACTTTTTGCAATTTCTTTACCTAACTTGCAAAGTATTCACTTCTGTCCTAACAGATTTTTTTTCTTCCTTCAAATTTAGTATCCTCAACCCTAGAAGCCCCATCTATATCATTTTTACCTACTCTTGTTACTTTTTACTCTTTACTACTTCTAGTGTTAGGACGATATTTTTCGACTCATCTTGCAATTTTCCGCAAATTGTCCTGCAATTTGGCGGCGCAGGAACATTAAACTTTGGTCGAAACTACCTTTGAGTTTGAATAATGAAAAAAAATGAATAATAGAGTTTATTCTAATAAAATGCTCTACACATGCAATCATTTGTTCAATCGGGCAGTTAAAATTATGCCAAATAAGTTATTACTTCTTTTTGTCTTTATTAACGAAAAACAGGACACTCTTAATTTGTCACTCTTTATGTATAAATATTTTTTTAAAATTACAATCTTTGGTTTAACAATTGTTTCGGATAATTGATTAATTGTGGAGTTGCTTGTTAAAATGTCATTTTAATATTAAAGGTTAAACCATAAAATGTTTAAAAGTTTCAAATTTAATGTTTCACCAACACTGTGGAATCTTCAGATAATGATAAACAAAATGTATAATTTTAAAAACATAAATTGTTTTAATGTTTCAAATTTCTTGTATAAATACAACATATGTTTCATCAACACTGTGGCACCTTCCGGTAATGATATACAAAAGGTATAATTTTGTTTATCATTCTTTCAACCTTTCAAGTTTCTTTTTCTTTCTTTGCTTAACTCCTTAAAGGAATAATATTACAACTACAAATATTCTATTTCAAAAAGTATGGGTTAATTTATTTTAAGTTTTACATTTTTCTATTCAATTGTAAAATGATATTTTAAGTAATTGCTCACGCATTCAATTGCTCATGCATTTAATTATGAAAAATTGCTCTTGGCCAAAGTATAACAAATTTAATAATCCTCAAATTCAACTTCAACTTTTCAGAATCAGCCGGAAACTTTTAAATTTATGAACAAAAACCAAATAGACGAATTCTGTTCATAAAGGCCCTAGGGGTCGGCTGATTCGGCTCCGGAAAATATTGAAATGATACTCGGAGGATATGTTGATACTAATTAAATAAAAAGATCGTGAGAGTTTCAGATCGCTAATTAAATTGGTTTTCGAGAAAAAGCGAAATGTGTCAAAAACGGAAAAAAATGTTTTTCTCCGTAACGGCTATATCGATTGATTTAAAAATTTTATATGTTTTGGAGGCTGATAGGAGCTCTTACGAAAAAAAAAACAGCAAATATAGCTTCATAAGTTTCTTGAAAAAAAAAATATTTAATTTTTAGCCATGGTATGGTTTTGGTACAATTATGAAACTTTTTTTATTTTCAAGTCTTATATATTACTCTTTAACTTTTGGATTTTTTCAGATTTTTAAAAAAGGTAGGCCACAGAGAAAAGATTAAAAACCATTTTTGGCTCAAATAATGCATTTATTTAAATGTTTCAAGTTTAAATTTTCTTGTTTTTATGCATATTTAGATGATTTCTAATTATTAGAAATAACTTTATATTTAAATTAATAACAATATTTTTTTCATCAAAATAAAAATTAAAACAAATTAAAAAGAACTAATCATTATATATATATATATATATATATATATATATATATATATATATATATATATATATATATATATATATATATATATATATATTCAATAAATATTTTGAGAACTTTTTTTAATTACAAAGCTAACCACAGTTAAATATATTAATGATAAAGAACATATTTTTCCAAATTATTAAGTTAATTTTCAATAAATAAACAATAAAGAAAAGAATAACAAATACGATATATATATATATAGCAAAAATATAGATGCATATAATTTTATCAATCTTTATCAGTGTCTTCTTCAATCACAACTGAAGTATCATATTGAAGTCTTTATCAAATAGTTTATTTAATATTGCAGCAGGGCTAGGAATTTTTGATAAGTATCTCCCGTGCGACAAAAAATAAACAATTGCGGCAACATGGGAACAGCATCCAATCGTTCTAAGACCATTTGCACACTCACAGCTATGTCTCGTAATGCTTTTGTATCCGATAGTATTTGGCTTGTAATCAATAAAGCATCTCTAAACTTTCCTCCTAATGTGACGTGATTGAACTTGTGATTTAAGTATGTTTGAATGGTCTTTTACATACTGAATGGTGATATCACCCGATTCATCCATCATTTCTGATAAATAAGATATCGCTTATTTAGATTGGTGAGAACCAGTGAAAAATATTCTTAGATCTTTTTCTGTCATTTCTAGAAAATCGTCTAATGAAACAGTCTGAAACGGTAGTTTTCTACGTTTTTTTTTTACCTACCAGCCATTTTGCGTCACTTCATCAGCAAACGTATTTTCAACATCATTATGGCATTTCATCATTTCTACAATCTCATCCAGACACTCCGCATCTGAAGTTAGACATTTACAGCATTGTTTATGGAGAAACGACGTGATTCTAAAAAAATTACCTATTCTAGGAATCATTTAATTGTCAATTTTCTGATCCAGCAGATGATATTTTTGTTTTAACATACCGTGTACTGCTTCCACTGGCTAATGAATTTTCGTTACGTTTCTTGACGCATTGGACTCGGCTGTTGTCAGTTGATTGCATTTTGATTTTAGTGCTGGCATTAATTCTTCAAAACCTTTACTTTCTAGGTGCTCTTAACATCACGGAACCCACGATCAACCACAAATGCATCACCAGGTTTCAATAAATTACATATACCATTTGGATTATTTATAATATCTCTCATAATAGTAGCATCATTTTGGGTAGCATAATACGGTCCTAGCTTATCGATAATGTATCCACAGTTGTACAAATCGTAAATGGTTTACAGAGCGGAACTTTTTTTTGCCCAGAATATGACTTTCTCTGGTACTCATTCACAAATAATAATGAGTTTTCCATCGAGATTATTATGAAGTTTTTTAGCAACCGCGGATGTATGGTTTTGAATGAGATGATTTCTGGACATTCTATTTAATCCAAAATGAAGAGCTAATACGTCTTGTTCGAAAGATTGAGTCTTGTTCTTGAGTCTTGAGACTTGTTCACATTATTTTGATATTAGCTGCTCTTCTTCGATTTCTAAAATTGTAGATATCAGCTTATATGAATTGCCTGTGCGAAGCTTGACTAAAAATACAATGAATGCTTGAGTTATACTTCGAGCGGCAGTGTTTCTCATTGATGATAACAAACTCCGCAGTTCAATGAAGTTTTCCCCTTTCAAGTCAGTCAAGACGTAAAGTTTCTCATCTGAGACATGATAATCATCCATTTTGTCTAATAATATAGAATCACATTCAGCAGCAAAGCCATTATTTGTCCATTATTTACAATTTCCATTTTTTTTGTCAATTCACAAGGTATAATTTTAGTCCAATTAGAATAAACTTTTATAAGGTAAAGGTCTTCATCATAAAAACGTTTATTAACTAAATGATTCGGACAGCACCGATTCCCATCTAAAATGTAAACTCGTCGTTTGAAAAGGATTGCAATCGAGCTTTTTGAGGTATCACTGTCAAATTCGTATCTACATCATAACAAACACAGCAGTATGTATGGGTTGACACAGTTATTTTAATTGGAACTTAAATGTACTCTATCTAAATGTAAACTATCATTTGTATATGTGATGTTCCCTTAAAATATGGATCGTCAGAACTTGATGGAGACAATGGCATCTGTCATAAGCAGGAGTCTGTTTTTTCTCAAACATAATACTAGCACTAGATTCAGATTCATCTTCACAACACTGTCCACTCGCTCCATAATTAAATTTTTGTCGTTTATACTTCTGCAATCGACAATATCCACAAGGACATCACCTATAAAAAAATCACAAGCAAAAATAATCAAATATTCATCAATATCTTCTTCCGTTTATAATAATTTTGAAGTTCCAACGATTTTGTTACAAAATGTTGAGCAAACGCAACATTTTTCATTACCTCTTCTCTTGGACGAAGATATTTAAGAAGACTTGGACGACAGTTAGGTTATATTAGGTTATAATACGGTTAAAATACACTATATATAGAAAGTAAATTGGCGCATGCGCAGTAAAATTGTAAAGCAGTGTTAAGATAAACTTTTCTTTATGCAATTTATCAAAAGTTTCGATGATAAAAGTTGGTCAGGTTAATTTGAATCACATAAAATAAATTAAGACCAAATATTGCGCGGTGTCGCGAAAAAAGTTCAAGACATATATTTCTTGTAAGTACTTACAAGTAAGTACATAGTAAGTACATAGTTTTCGTTACTTTTCCGACTATGAAGATAAAATTCTGAATGTCAAAACAAAAATGAAAAGAAATGTTCTTTTATCGTTAATATATTAAACAATAATCGAGCCTTGAATAAAAAAAGTTCTCAAAAAAATTTATTGAAAATATATATTGAATGATTAGTTATTTTTAATTGTTTTATTTTGATGAAGATATTATTGTTGTATTTTAAATATAAAGTGTTATTTCTAATAATTATCATAGAAATAATCTAAATATGCATAAAAACAAGGAAATTTAAACTTGAAACATTTAAATAAATGCATTATTTAAGCCAAAAATGGTTTTATCGTTTTTCTACTGTGACCTAACTTTTTTAAAAATCTGAAAAAATCCTAAAGTTAAAGAGAAATATATAAGGCTTGAAAAAAAGAAAATTTCATTATTGTACCAAAACTATACCATGGTAAAAAATTTAAATGTTAATTTGTTAATTTTTTTCATAAGAGCTCCTATCGGCCTCTAAAACATTAAATATTTAGATCAATCGATTAAGCCGTTACGGAGAAAAATATTTTTCTCCATTTTTTCGTTTTTGACACATTTCGCTTTTTCTCGAAAACCAATTGAGTTAGCGATCTGAAACTTTCAGGATCTTATTATTTAATTAATATCAACATATCCTCCGAGTATCATTTAAATATCTTTGTGGCGGCCCCAGACTTAACCATTAACCATTCGGCCAATCACCATGCTTATACACCCCAAGGGCCTTTTTATACCATTTTAAGTATATTCTTTATACAGATTTTTTTGCTACGTCTGTATATTGTTAATTGTTCTGATAGTAGCGGGTGATATATCAATAATAACGATAATTGGTTTATTTTTATAATCGATAATTGGTTGATTATCACAAAATGTGACTGCGACCATTATATATTTATTATACCCGATCCCCTTCCTGTAATCACTTTTATAGTTCCCATTTAAAGGGCCGCAAAGTGGGCAAAACTCCCAAAATGCTGGACATAATGCAAAAAAAAATTTTATAGGATATATTTGACTATTATCCGTCATTTTGTTTCCTCAATTTTGTTTTCTCGTAAAACCAATATCGAATTCGTAATCTGCAACCCCAAATAACCATATATAACAAATTTTGTTTGAAAGAAATTAATATTCTTAAATATCATTCTCCATTTTCTATCCCCTATTTTGTTTTTTGGAAAACCAATATCTGATTCGTAATCAGCGATCCCAACATCCCCGAGTTAGAAAATTAATTGCAAAATAATGATATTTTCGAATTAGGGGCAGATTTTTTTCCCAGGCCATCTGATGAGGGTTCAAAGATTCCTCTTCGCAGTTCCTCTTCGTTCAGACAGTAATCCCTAAGGCATGGCCCCAAATAAACATTGAGAAAGTGTATGGATAATAAAAACGCGGAGCTGCAGAATCTACATTCATCATCTACATCCAAGCATTGGGGTGTTTCCTGAGTCGGTAGTGCCTCTTTATGATCTCTGTCATAATTCTAAGCTTGTTCCTGTTTAATTCC
Organism: Phosphuga atrata; assembly: GCA_944588485.1. Taxonomy (NCBI): domain Eukaryota; kingdom Metazoa; phylum Arthropoda; class Insecta; order Coleoptera; family Silphidae; genus Phosphuga; species Phosphuga atrata. The sequence goes on from OX155900.1 coordinate 29,479,042, forward strand.
CAATATATAGTTTAAAATATCTTTTATTTTACTCAATCAACAAGTGTTATGATCAATAAAAATAATATTTTATACTTTTCGGTACGACTGGACCAATTTTACCGAAATCACATGCTAGACTAAGCCTAGTTGCCTCAACTGCATCGTACATTTTTTTTTCTTTTAAATGTACTTTTGAGAAAATGTTTTAAATTTTATGTTCAAAAATGTGAACGAGGAACTATTATGAACTATTTACAAGAATTTGGAAGATAAAAAATAAAATGGAGTTAATTTTATTGAATAAAAAATGGCAATAATATCAATATAAAAAATTCAATACATAATAACTTAATTTGCTCTATTTTATAATTACTGTATTATTAAGTTTGTGTAAATATATTATGTGTTGACCTTGCCAATTGTCAATTAATTGGATTTTGTTAAAACTAATTACAACGTTTGTGGATAGATATTGAAACATTACGAAAACAAGGTTTTAGCAAAAAAAAAACGTTAAAACATAATTACATAATTTATAATAATAGAAGTACAAATATAATTAAAATAATTAACTAAATATATTAAAATAATTAACTGAGAGGATTAAAAATATTGGTCCAATTTTTTTTAATATCGAAGATCATGCGTCTGTTGCTGGAAACCAGGGCTTCAGCGAGAAGAGATAGTTGTAAAAAAATTACTCTCGTCTCAATCTCGCTCTCGTAACTGTTTATCTTCTCTGGCTCTCGCTCTGATAACCGTTTGTCTCGTCTCGTCTCATCACGTCAAATATCGTTCTTGCTTGAAATTATTGTTAAGATATTCCAAAACGACGTAATCATTTATTTTATTGTAATAAACAAATAATCAAATTTGTTATATAGATAATTGTTATGTAATAAAATACAATTTTACGATACTCTATTCGTTCATACAGGTTACAATATTTGAAGTTAAAGGTCACGAAACAATTGATTTTGATTATGTAACTAACTGAAATTTTAACTTTAATTCACAAGATGACCATACATAATAATGCTTGCATCACACCATCCTTTAATGATGCGCGTTTTGATTATTATAGCACCTGCTCTAGAGAATAATCTTTCAACAGGTACTGATGTTGCTAGTATGCTAAATAAATACATGGCTGTCTTGGAAAGAGTGGGAAAATCGTTTCATGCGATTTCCATCACTCTAAAATATTTTTATGTAAATCTTCTTCGTAATAAACACCCATCAAGTCAGCTTTCCACTGTTTTGAAGTTTTTGATGAATTATTGTATATAATATCAATATCACTACATTTTTTGAATGATTTACCTCCGTTCGGATGTCTACCTTTTCGAATTCTCTCTCAAAATTGGTATTATTTACATACTGTTTATAAACATTATCGAAACAAAATTAAAGAATAAATTTTTCGAAAATATTGTAACGCTTTATATCTTGATGCTTGAAAAGCAATCAAAAGAGTTTCATCCACAACAGTACGGTTTGGCTTATTATCTAACTCATAAACTTACCTTATTTCGTATTATATAAATCCCCAGCTCCCAGCAACAGACGCATGATCTTCTCGGTATGAAAATAAATTGTTCCAACATTTTGAATCCTCTCAGTTATTTAAAATTCTCGAGAGAGCGAGATCGTATGTGGTCTTGCTCTCGCGAGACACGAGAGTCTCGATTCTGATCTCGTTCATACCTCTTCTTCAAATTTTAATCTTCTAATTCTTAATTCGCCCAAGGAACATTATTTTTAAAAACCAACCCTTGTATTAAATTAGTATAGTAATCCTTTTATTGGCATACGTAATTACATAATTTTTAACATAACAAAGAAACAAAAGTGCTAGATTCATAGTTAACAAAAATGAAATAAAACAAACAATTAATCCTTTCTAAAACCACGGAAAAAATTAAGAGATAAGGCAACAGTAAAAAAAAACACACAAGTCCCACAAAAACAAGAAATAAATAAAGCAACCAAAAATAGCAATTCCTCGCACTCTATTCACAACGACAAAAACAAAAATTCACCTCACTACCTATTTATCTTTTTTCATCAAGGGCCAACCGGCTCCGTCTTTCCTCATGCACGAAACCCGGCGAAAATATGCCGGCGTAGTTCTATCTAAATTGAGTGCCATTTTTAAAAACTGTAGCTGGACTCTCTCAACTCTCTCTTCCTCTTTCACTAACCACACTTCCGCTCCATACAAAAGGATACTTCTCACACATGCCTTCCACACTACCATTTTTGCTTCAAAGTTATTGCTCAAGCACTCCTTCCATACGTTCACTAGCCCGTTAGCAGCCACCCAAGCCTTTTTACAAATATATTTCACATGCTCTATCGCGGACCCATCCTGCCCAAACATTAAACCATCGTATTTGAAGCTGATAACTTGCTCGATTACACTACTTCCCCATTTAAATGAATCACTCCATCTACCCGCTCTCTTACGAAACATCATCCATTTAGTCTTTTTCACGTTCACTACCAATTTACTCTTTTCAAAATATCTTTTCACCCGCTCGATCATCTCTGACATTTCTCCTTTCGATCTAGCCAAAATCATAACGTCGTCCGCATATGCCAAACTCCAAACTTTCCTACTACCAATTACTACCCCTCCCGCTTGACCTCTGCTCACTCTCTAAATCTGCCGTGTACAGGTTAAATAATATTGGACTCAGCGGACAACTCCTTGCCTTACCTATGCCTTAGCCCCATTCTCACAACAAAACTTTCTGAAACTTCCTCTCCTACTTTCACTCTGCACAGCGTATCCTGATATAAATCCCTGATTCTCTCTATTAACTGCTGCGCTATACCTTTCCGTCTCGAACATTCCCACATTCTCTCCCTAACCAAAGTGTCGTAGGCTGCTTCGAGATCTATAAACAGAGCATAAAGCTTCCCTTGCTTCTTAACCAGCTCCTGCTCCACAATATACTTCAACGTAACCAAGTGTTCCACCGTGCTGTAATGCTTTCTAAATCCGGCTTGTACATCCGCGATCAGACCTTTATCCTTCTCTTCACACAAAAGCTTTTGCTTCAGCAGTTTCGCATGGATTTTATACGACGCGTCCACAACCGTTATTCCTTTGTAGTTAGCTAGGTCTTCCCTATCTCCACCTTTGTGTTTCGGTACAATTAAGCCTTCCTCCCAGTTCACCGGCAACCTTTTATAACCCTTATAAATATCGATAAGTTCTTCGAACAACTTTCGCTGGATGACTATTGGGGCGTACTTCCACGCTTCATTCGGGATACAATCCAAACCCACTGCTTTTTTTCTTGGAAGCCTATCCAAAACACCTGAAAATACTTCCTACGTCTCTGCAGCTCGTTGTGCCATTAACCCCTCCTGCGACATCGTCGAGCGGTTCGGACAGGCCACTGGTTAGCAGCTCCTTGAAATAGTTTCTACATAGGCCAATCTTTAGGCCAATAGACCAATCGTTTCTCACAACACCCTTGTTTCCGTCTATAGGCTGACACCATTTTCCAAATATCCGCTTCATTCTGGATTCCCTTCAACTTCTCGAGTTGCGCGTCTTCCCATCCCTTCTTCTTTTGGAGTTCCATCTCTTTCAGTTGTGTACGGCATTTGTTGTACTCCTCCATCTAGTCCTGACCCTCCTTCCACCTTTTGAAATTCTTCCTCGCGGACTTCTTAAGTTCTTTGACTTCTTGGTCAACCCTATACGTTTCTTTAGACACTCCAAATTTGATCTTGACCAGCACCATGGCTTCTCGAACCACTTCCATTATTCGTTGTAAACAGCCGACTCCCGGAGTTTTTCCTTCCAAATTTCTTTGGAACATATCAATGGCCTATTATTATTAAATTATCTTCGTCATTTTTTATAACTAACAAATGGCGATTTAACCCATCTATAAATTATATTGACTCTTCTAGGTATTATGTTACCTTGTAACAGTGTTTTAGCGACATATTTTGTGATAGATAATTTGTTACTGTACATTGGTACTAAATTAAGAGATGACTAAATTAAGAGATTATGCAAAGAATTATTTATTTTGCAAAGAATTATTGTCAATTGTCCTCTCGAAAGGTTGCAAAATATACTATTTGGATAATGTTTTAACATTTTATCTCTTGATGCTTGAAAAGTAATCAAAAGAGTTTCATCCTCGACAGTACGGTTTGGCTTATTATCCAACTCATAAATTCGCCTTATCTCGTATCATGTGAAGGCTTAGTTTCCAGCAACAGACGCATGATCTTCTCGATATGAAAATAAAATGTATCAATATTTTGAATCCTCTCCGTTAATTAAAATTCTTACGAGAACGCGACCATGTATATAGAATCCGACCATGTATGTATATAGAACCCTGCTTTTAGATTCAGAAGTCATATTGTTATCCATAGGTAAAATGTTATACCGAGTTGAAATATGAAGCCGCGCATTTTTTTTAAACAAACGTAGTCATAAATATAAACTATGCTCGAGGTGATGAAATATGTTTACAATGTTTGTCGTATTTAGCAAGCTTGCTTGCCATTCTAACTGAAGTAATCATATCCCTTCAAGGAGTGAATGTACATATAAAAAATTAAGAAAAAAAAATGCTTTTAAAACTTATCATATGGTCAATATATGCCAAAAAGAATGACGTGTAATGCTGTGCTCTAATGGAAACATTTTTTTAATGCAAAGTGAATTGAATTTGGTCTTGAATAAATTATATAATAAAATAAATTATATAATCGATCTCCTTCCGCAAGAGAAAAAACCTGTAAGAGAAGAGAGAATACTTTCTGTCAATTTCGTAATCTACAGAGTTGCTTCAGAAGATAAATATATAATTAATTAATGCCTATGAAATGAGAAATGTGGGCAAAATACAACTTGCCATTTGGCCGCAGTGTTTGAAGGATAGTTAGTCGCTAACTATAGTTATTACTGTAGTTACCCGCTATCCACATTGGACCAAACTGTATAAATAAAGAGAGAATATTTCCTAGAGGAGGAAACTAAGTGTGACTGACTGACTATCATCGGATTCGATGATAAAATCTAAATTTAGGATATCGCGGCACTTTAATTTTTGGTTGTAGATTCATGCAGAATACTCTGAAGTTTCTCACACAGCTATAAATATTTTAATGCCATTGGGAACAACTTATTTATGCTAAAAATCTCTGAACGTACGTGGCAACGAAAACAAAATATAGAAACATATTTTTTAATATGAAATACTAGAGCTAGACTTCGTCAAAATTGCGCAAGAAAAATGGAAGCACATTCATGTCATTAAATCGAATAAAAAAGTATGAGACATCTGGAGAACGAGTGGATGCTACTAATAAGCAAATGACGTTAATCTTCTCATATTTTTTTAATAAAAATACTATACTTTTGTTTAATTGTCTTTAAGTAAAGTAACTATGTTACGGTAAATGTATTTATTTATTTATTTATTTATTAACCTACTGGCATATAGAAACCACATACAAAAAAAATATATATTTAAAAATAAAAATACAAAAATATCACAAAACACAAAATAAACTCCAATTTCCTTTATAATACACCTTCTCTGATACCATTTTGCTCTTTCCATCTTTTTATCCGTCTCAGCAGTTTCAGACCCTTTCCGCTACCATTCATACATTCCTCCCGGTAAATGTAGGTAGTTAGGTAATTGTACACATTGACCGGCATATTTATTTAAATTATTTCTTATTAAAATTATTTTCAGAATATAATTTTGTAATATATTCAGTTTTTCCAAGGAAGTCGTATGCATTGCACCCCCCACCAGAATACCGTAACGAAAAAGTGATTCAACTAGAGCAGTGGTTCGCAAACTTTTATTTCTGCTGGCGCCCCATAATTATCAATTGAAAGTCACGGCACCCTGCATCCTCTCATCTCCCATGTATAAGTATGGATATGTACTTATATATTAAAACTACATCTATATTGTACACACAAACAAGTTTTATTATAACATTATTTTCTTAACAAATATGTATACGATAGCACTTGTAGATGAACATACAAACAATTATTACCAATTTACTTATAATATGCTTAAGGAATTCAATGTGGAATTTTATCAAACAATAAAGAATTCAAACATACGATTGGTATGATACGCATATTTTATGTCTGGGCCAATTTGAGATAGGCATGCTCTCATTTCATCTTCGACTGTCTTGAGTCTTTCTCTTCTTTTAGTTTTGATGTTTACCAAAGCAGAAAGCCAAACTCGCACAGATATGAAGTTGAGAAATGTAGGAGAATTTTGAGTGCTCGTAGTCCTATGTTGGGATATTCCTTTTTAATCTCAATCCAGAAGCAGTTGACGTCTAATTCTTCATGTTTTAAATTGAGTGTTCGATCATTTCGAATATTCATCAATTCTTTCTCTTCTATAAGTTCCAAATATTTTTTTTCCATCACTGATGCCACAAATGGATTTCTTATCCAATCATAATTTTCCACATTGATATAGAAAAAATAATTATCAACTTTTGTCCCTAAAGTTGTTAAAAGTTGTCTTCAATAATGAGTTGCCGAATTTGGTTATTTTCCATATCTATAGTTCTTTAAAATATTCCTATATTACCCTGGTTTACTTTCTTTATCCGCAACTTCAATTTGTCTTTAAAAGCCACTATTTTTTCTGAAGAAGTTAAAATATTTCCATTTCTTCCCTGCATACTGGAGTTTACTACTTAGCTTGGAATTTATTCAGTTGTTCAAAAACATCTGTCAGATAAGCTTGCTTTGCATACCACGCATCGTCCTGCAATAATTCGCAATATTTGTTTTGCTTTTCTTCTTCAAAAAATAGTAGTAATTCTGCTTTCAAATCGTAAAAACGGCACAAAACACCCCCTTTAGAAAGCCACCTTACTTCTGTATGAAAAATAAGATTTTTTAATTGAGATCCCATTTCTTTACAAAGTTTATTAAATAGACGTGGCTTCAGAGGTTTACTTTTTACATAATTGACCATCTTGACTATGTTCTTCAAGACACATTCTAAGTCTTTATTTACGGATAAAGCTTCACGTTGTATAAAACAATGTGTTGATACGATATTCTTGTTCTTTTTGAGAAGTGTGCAAGAGACACAAAGCCCTTTATGGAACCGACCATAGATGGTACCATCCGTACATATACCAACACATGTTTGTTTGTTTCCCAAGACATGCCAACTGATGATAAATACTGATCTAAAATATTAAAAACATCAGCCCCTGTAGTCGTTCTTTCAAGTTCTTTGCAGCATAAAAATTGTTCAATTATTTTTTCACCGCTATCAATAAATCGCGTGTACACTAATAACTGAGCTTTTCCTCCAATGTCAGTACTTTCATCAACTTGCAAAGCGTACATATTAGCTTCTTTCATTTTCAAAACAACATTTTCTTCAATGTCATCAGACATTTCAATAATACGTCTTCGTACTGTGTCGTCTGAAAAGGAATTTTCTTGATTTCAGCTTCAGCTGCTTCTCCTAGCATCACCTTTACAATTGCTAAACAAAACGGTAAAATTAATGTCTCTCCTATTGTATGTGGCTTCATTTGTTGTGCTATTATTTCTGCGACTAAGTAACTGTCCTCTTGTACACGATCAGAGATTTTGAATTGTTTTGTAAAATTACTGCTTTGTTTTTGTTGTGAACAAAGCAGTCTTTTAAAATATTCCATATTTTTTTTAAAAAGAAGAGCATGTTTCGTCGAAAAAGTACTTCTCCACATACAACACATTTTAGGTTAGGAGATATCTTGTAACCACACCAAGTAAACCCGTATTCCAATTAGTTTTCTTGGTATAAACGGGTCTTATTCTTGCATTCTTTTTTCTTAGTTGGAGCTTTATCTTCATTGGTATCACTGGAATTTGTGTCAATTGTACCTAGTTGCAAATATGAATTCTCGTCCATACTGATCTTTGTTACACAAAAATTGTTAATTTTTTAAACTGCCAAAAAAGAAAATATTGCAGTATTTAAAAACTCGTATTTTAATGTTATGTTATGTTTCCATGGTCGGCTGCACATAATTTTTTGCAATGAAAAATGCAACTATTTAATCAACAGTGTCAAATGCCTTTGTCCAAGTCTAGAAACACTGCAATACATTTTTTGTTTTCATCAACTTCCTCTGTAATACCATAGATGATATTGTTGTTGATGATATTGTAGTTTTGTCGCCAGTTTTATGAATTATAGGAGATTTGAACGTGTCCCTTTTCTATGATCAAATTGAATACATGTTTGAGGGGTTGTACAATATATTGATGGTTTTGTTTAATCATTTCGGTAGTTATTCCGTCTACGCCGGGTGAAATGTTTTTTAGACCCACAGGGATCACATAAAGCAAATTATTACCTGTTGCTGTTTTTATTCTTGTTTTTCCATAATTATTTCATCTCGCTATGTTTATCTCGACGTTGATCTGTCCATTTTCCTCTTATTATTTTGGGTTTTCCCTCTAATATAATTTCCCAGCTGTAGACCTTATGTCTGAAAATGTTTCGACTGTCGATGTATGTCGGTGAGATGCTGGCGTTTTTTAGATCAATTTGGACCTGTTTTACCCATACTGTTGTCGTTTTCATTTTCTGTAGGTACTTCAAAACTCTCCCTGTTAGTCGGTTGTCACCTAATCACGAAATCAGTTTCGATGTTGGAGTATATTTCCGAGACTGTGTGTGATTGTAGATGATATCCTTCGTCTGTTGATAACTTTGTCTAAAACGATGTTGAAGAGTAACGGGGAAAAGTATTGATTGTTTGTTAGTGTTTGTTGGATGAGCCGTTGTGTTTTCGGATGCAGATTGTTTTATTCGAGTATATTAAACAGGTTTTGTCGGTCGATGGAGTCCGAAGCTTTCCTGAAGTCGACATATGTGCAGATGGTTGGGAGATTTCTTGTGGCTCGAATTTTTAGTATAGATTTCAGGTTGAAAATTTGCTCGGTGTATGATCTGTGTGGTCTAAAACCTGCTTGATATTCTCCAATTAGGGGTTGTTCTTGTGTGCGATAGGATTTTGTAGGGAACGGAAAGGAGGGAGATTCCTCTGTAGTTATTCACATATATTCATATTCAGCGCATTTTCCAATCGTCTGGGAGTTCTTCACTTCGTCAAATTTCCTGAATGATGTGATTTCCTGTAATGATCGTGGTCCAAGATTTTTCAGTAGTTCTGCGGTTATTCCATCTTCTCCTGATGTCTTTCCATTCTTCAGTTTTGTGATGCGGTGTCGGATTTCTTCTTCTGTCGGTGGATCCGCATCGGGTTTTGTGTTTCTCGAGGATGTGTGTGGGAATCGTTCGGATGGTTCGGGGCAATTAAGGAGCTTGTCAAAAAGTAGTTTGACAATTCCTCGTAATGTATTTTATTTATGTTTAATATTTGTAACTTTTACAAATATATATTGTATAACTAGATATACGAAGCTGACCTCAGATTTAAACCCACATTTACCTATCAAATTGGTAAATGTATAAACGTATTGGTATAAATTAAAGTAACAACTAGAATACATTGATATACTTTGAAAATTGTTTTAAGATATATTTTTCGAAGGATGTAATGGGGTTCCTCGAAGAAAATTATAATTCTAAGGAGTCGAGAACGTTTGAAGACCACTCATCTATACAAACGAGATACAGTGGTGCGTTTTGTATACATTACGCTAGATATTTTTATACATTGTATAAAAGTGGCCAGAAAAAAACTCTTGTCATACGAAACTGGTGGAAACTCAATATATACGGGGCATCACGCGCTTTTTACTTCTATTTTTTTAAAGCATTCTAAAAATGTGTTGTAAAACTGTTTTATAATTATAAAATATAAATGCTTAATATTAAACATATTGTATTTAAATTAGTTTGATTCAAATACTTTGTTTTTGTGATTACTTAATAATTATAATTTTGCATTTATTTGTGACATTGCGCGGAATAAACTACAATAGAATTGTTTTCATTATCCACGCGAGGAAAGTTTAAATTTTCCATTGATTTTGTTTTGTGAATATTCTACAATGGAATTTTAGTATTAATGTATAGCAGACTAAGAATCTATTGGGAAAATTTAAATCTATAGCGATTGTTTTTGCGAAAAGTTTTTTCACATTTTTTAGTAAAATTTTAATGTTTTGTTTTCTTGTTGCAGATTCAAAATGGCACATCTAGTGACCGAAATATTAGACAAATATCATGACATTCTAGATAATAAAAGTGGTAAGTACAAGTGGAAGTGTTAGAAATAGTATTAGAAAAATATATCATAAAATCTGTGGATAAATCGAAATATCTTTCACAAACTTTCGAGACTGGTTTCAGAAAATAAACTTTATTAATCATTTTTATACAGTAAACTAATATTCTTTGAAATATGATCCGTGGGCATCAACACACTGCGGCCAAAGTTTTTTCCATTGTTCATAGGCTCCCCGGAACTCTTCGCGAGTAAGGCTATAAGGGACCTCGTCGAAACTGTATGGATCGCTAGAATCGTATCGAACCGCTTCCCTCTCAGGTCTTTTTTGATTCGGGGGCTAGGTCGAGGCTATTGGGTGGCTTCGGCAGTCTTGCCACGGTGAACTTGCTCAAAACTTTTCCGGCGGCAAGCGACGTGTGAGATCTCTGGGCGAACGCGGCAGACTCGTTACTTCAAACGGCGGAGCACCTCACAGTAAAACCAACCTGCGACAGTCTGTTCGGCAGAAACAAACTCTTTGTGAATCACCCCTTTGGCATTTAAGAAAAAAAATAAGCTTGCATTTCACACGTAACTTGCTTATGCGAGCTTTCGTGTGCTTTGGAGATGACGCGGTGTGCCACTCCCCACTTTGTCGCTTTGTTTCAGGAGCGTACTCGTAGACCCAGGTCTCATCACCAGCAATCACTTTATATAAAAAATGGTATCGATAGTATCGACTTGCGTTCAAACATTTCTTTGCAAACAGCCTGGCGCCGTGCCTTCTTTTCACCCGTCAGAACTTTGGGAACAAATTTGACACACAGTTTTCTCATCTTCAAATCATCTGATACTAGCTTGAGCACTAAATTTACGCATTATATTTTCCTGAGTTAGGCTTGTTGATCGCTTCCCTGCACGGTCATCGTCTTTATCGTCCTCGCGGCCATCTTTGAATCACTTGTACTACATGAAAATCATTGCACGTGACATTGCTTCCTCTTCATAGGCCGATGGTACCGATATGCGCAACTGCGCACACTCCCTTATTCAAAAGAAAATGAGTCTTGAAACTTTGTGAACGCAGGGTACATTCGACTAGCTATTATTATAAAACTGGAAAAGTTAGACTAGTCAAGTAATATTAGTGAAACAATTAAAATTAGTACAAGACCAGAAGTCGAGTTCAACAATTTTTTTTATTGTTGTTGATCAGTCAAATATTTGTCAATTTACTTTGTTTTCAAATGTATTTTTTTAATTATTATTTTATTAATTTTTGTTTTTTTCTAATTTGTATTCAATTAGACTATCGCCAGCTAAATTTGATAACAAGGCTTTCATATTTAATTTCGATAGCTTAAATTAGTACTACCAGATAGTATGGACTAACAGATAGTATGGAACTTTAACAATTCGGTGGGTAATACAAAAATTTTGCGACTTTGTCTATTCTATTCACAAATACATTTTTTTATTTTTCTGCTGATAATTTAGCAATACATTGAGACAACTTAGATTCATTAATGGAAGTTTGGCTATATGTAAATTGAAAGTTTGACTACCCCTTAGAGAAGTTCAATTTTGAGTATATTGTAGGTTAGGTTGTAATATAGCGAGAAATTGTTACAGTATATTTGTTTGATGTAATTTGGATTTTTTTCTAGTCTGTCCAGTAATTTAAATTTGAGTTTGCCTCTCGATACAAGAAGAAATTGTAATAATGTATGTGAAAATTTGTTGAATTTTAAAGACTTCTCTTAGAATTCTCAGTTTAAAAAGAGACGCATTGTGCTTGTTCGTGCTTTTAATTGTTCAGAACTTGGTTGATTAATTATTATATTAGGGGGTATCAATCTCAAAAAAGTTTGGGAAATACTGACTTAACATAATTAAATGTTTATTAACAAATGTATCAAGCTATATATTTCTAGTATATACCTGAACTTGGCATCCCATCTTATAGTATCCAGTTGCGCTGGTTTTTTTTTCAATATTCTATATCTAAATTTTAATTGTAAAGTGCTTAATAAGTTAATTAGATTAGCTAAGTATAATTATGAAAGTAATAGGGTTAAGAGTTATTATAAAGACAGCAAACAACGTTGGCAATATGTTAATTGTAAATTAGGTAATAATATTAATGTAACTAATAAATGATATTGATTAGATTATTTGCGTGGAGGTATAATATAATTACCCATAGTAAATATTTAGTTGACAATCCTGTAGACGTTTCCGGAAAATTTTGTTGAAAAAATAGCTAGTAAAATATTTAACAATACAATTAATGTTGAAAAAACTGTAAAGCATAACTACAATTGTATCTTTCTAATGCCTACAGGCAGATTTGAAATTGAATGGATTATACTGGAAATGAAGGATAAAGCTGGTGGTGTCGATAGTATTTGTAGTAAAGTTCTTTAGTATATAGTTAATAATGTTACTTTTCCACTGGAATATATTTTTAATAAATGTATTAGTAGACTTCTTTAAAAAAAGCTGATATAATTCTGGTTTTTAAGTATGATAACAAGCACATAGTGACTAACTATAGACCTATTTCTTTTATTTCCAGTTTAGCTACAGTTTTTGAAAAAAAAAATGTTCTAGATAACTTAATCTCCGACAAACAATTTAGTTGTTAAATTACTGAATAAAACTAAAAATAATTACTATCTTAAACAAATCGAAAACAATAAAAATGATCTAAAAAATATCTATCAACTGATATCAGAAGCTACCAATGAACGAAATAATCAAAATTTCTTACAGATTGCTGATAAAGATGGTATTACATTTAGTGATAATAAATTAATGGCAAATTATTGTAATGATTACTTCAGTAACATCGGCCTAAATATGATTAAAGATATACTTCATTAACAATCAATGAAAATATTGAAATAAATCCAAATTCCATGTTTCTGAATCCAATAACAGAAAATGAATTAATATTTTGAATTAACATTTCGCCTGGCATAGACGGAATATCTACCAAAATAATAATGTCGTAGTTATATACTGTAATCCGTCATTTTGTGTAAAACAGAGTCTTTTCATGATTTGACGGCAGTTCATGAAACAGCCACACATATATTTGTTTATTTATATCTTTTTTCATAGGTCTGATAATTTACACATTAACTCAGTAGTTTTATACTATCAAATGATTGCACTTAGTCATTTCGTGAAACGTCAAAACGGTAAGTAATTCAGATTCTTTAATCGTTGGTAAATATAATGCCGCCTAAAATCGGTGGTTTTATGAACTACAAACTACATCATCAGCCGTCAGATCATGAAATGGCACTTTTTTACAGAATCTGACGGATTTCACTATGTGACTACGACATATATACTATACACACACACATATATATATATATATACACTGCCGAGCATAAAATTAGGGTCACTCCACAATTTGAAGTTATTTTAGAAATTTTTAGTTTTTTACGTGTTTTTTCGGTTGTAACAGTTTACTACTTGATTGCTTGAATAAAACTAAAGGTTTTTTGTTGTTCAAAGTGTATTGAAAGTAATGAAAATGAACAATTTTAATTTGATATGCTAAGTAATGAAAATGAACAACTTTACTTTGTTATGCTTTTGTTGAAACAGAAGAAAGTTTAAGAACTTCAGTAGTGAGTATTCCCTCCTCTGGCAGTGACAACAGCTTGCAAACGACGTGTCGTGCTCTGGATCAGATTTTGGATCACGTTCTGCGGAAGATTGTCCCATTCTTGCACCAGTATGTCGCAAAGCTCTCTAGAATTTCTGGGGGCCAGCAAATGTCTCCGAAAATGTTTTCCCATGTCATACCAAATATGGTCAATTGGATTTAAATCTGGACTGCGATCTGTCCAAACAAATCGCGTAATTTCACACTCGTCAAGATACTTAGTAACTATCCGAGCAGTGTGGGGCCGTGCGTTATCATGCATAAATGTTGCTTCGTCTCCAAGAATAACCATGGATGGTAAAACATGGTCTTCTAGAACCTCTGTCAGATACCTATGCGCAGTCAACGTCCCATTCTCGATAAAGACTAACTCCGTGCGATTGTCAAAAGATATGCCTCCCTATGCTATAACTGATCCTCCGCCAAATGGTAGTCGCTCGGCAATACACGCTTGAGCATATCTCTCGCCTTGTCGTCGCCACACTGTTACATGTCTATCTAGGCCCGTAAGACAGAATCGCCGTTCATCGAAAAACAATACGCGTCTCCAATCCGTTATTGTCCAAGTCAAGTGTTCTCGTGTAAAATTCAACCTCGCAATCCGGTGTGCACGGAAAAGCGGCGGTCCAGTAGGTCCAGTTCGAGAAGATAATCCAGCTGCATAAAGTCGTCTCCTGACTGCCCACTCACTTATGTTTACATGTCTCACTTCTTGCAGATGATTTCGAAGGGAAACTGCCTTGACCGTTCGGTTTTTCAAAGCATTAGAAACGAGAAAGCGGTCATCCCTAGCTGTTGGAGTTTTGCCTCGGCCTGAACAAGGTCTTCGAGTGAGCAGACCTGTCTCTTCGATCCGCCGCCATACTCGTTGCACACTTGAGAGACTTACACCAACGTTTCTCGCAGTTTCGCGCTTACCGTGACCGTCTTCTAAAGCCGCCACAATTTGTGCCGCAACAACGTGATTTATGCTCATCGCAAAACACTAACAATAACAACAATTTACAACAGATATATGACACCACATAAACAAATGCTATGCTGTCCTTAAACTTTCTTTCGTTTCAACAAAAACATATCAAAATTAACTTGTTCATTTTCATTAGTTAGCACATCAAATTAAAATTGTTCATTTTCATTATTTTCAATAAACTTTGAAAAAGAAAAACCTTTTGTTTAATTCAAGCAATCAGTTAGTGAACTGTTACAACCGAAAAAACACGTAAAAAACTAAAAAAAAATTAAAATAACTTCAAATTACTGAGTGACCCTAATTTTATGCTCGGCAGTGTATATATATATATATATATATATATATATATATATATATATATATATATATATATCATATATATATATATATATATATATATATATATCATATATATATATATATATATATATATATATATATATATATATATATATATATATATTGAACCTTAAACAATATATTGCAGCCTCTCAAACATTTATTCAATTTGATTATAAAAAAGCTACATGTTCCTACACAGTTCAAATCCTCTATAATTACACCAATTCATAATACTGGCGACAAAACAAAAATAAGTAATTACAGACCTATCGGCACAATAAACTGCTTTGGCAAAATCTTTGAAAAATGTCTAAAAAATCTGTTAGTACAATTTTTTGATATAAATAAAATCATACATAATTACCAATATGGGTTTCGTGCCGGTGTATCTACTACCGATGCCATGTGCAATGTCATCAAAAGTATTACAGAGGGACTTGATGAAAACAAAAAATTCATTACAGTATTTCTAGACTTGGCAAAGGAAACTTGACACTGTTGATCATACAATACTTCTGAACGTATTGGAGCGTTATGGTATACGTGGTGCAGTGTTAGATGTCTTTCGCAGTTACTTAACTGATCGGGAACAATGCGTGAAAATAAATGATACAGTAAGTGACAATACAATTATAACAATGGGGGTCCGCCAAGGAACTGTACTAGCTCCAATACTTTTTCAAACATATATAAATTCATTAGTCGAGTTAAAAGTAAAGGCGAGAATTATATCTTATGCTGATGATACAGTGGTTCTCTTCAGTGGAAATACATGGTCGGAACCAAAAAAATATGTCCAGTCAACCATAGAAACAATTAATAAATGGATGTGTAAATATCGTCTTTCACTTAACGTTAGTAAGACACACTATCTAGCCTTCTCTATAACAAAAACAAACAGACCCAATTTTTGCCGTATTAATGTCCCAGGTATGAAAGCGGAAACTAAAGGAATAAACGAGGTCAAATATTTAGGCATAATTGTCGAAAATTTAAGAAGGAACAATCATATCAATTATCTAACAAAAAAGGTGAGGAAATTAATATATAAATTGTACCAACTACGACAGTTTTTAACAAAAAATCTGCTCATATTGATTTATAAATCTCTTTTTTTTATTTTAGTTCGGCTTTTACTCATCAGGTGTCGCCATCTTTTCTCATTCTTATATTGTTGTATATTCAACACCTCCCCTCAACGATATATATTTTTGTTATCCCAGTAGTTATATTTTTCTCTAAAGTTCTCTAGTTTTATAGGCCCCAACGGTTTAGTTAGTAAGTCTGCAATCATGTTTTCTCTCGGGCAGTACTGTGTATTTATTATTCCCTTAACCGCAAGATCTCTCAGAAAATGGTATTTTGTATCTATATGTTTAGTTCGATTACTGTGCCTTTTGTTCGTAATCAGTTTTAGACAGCTCTGATTGACTTCGTACATAGTCGTAGCCGTTGTATGTCCTTCCTAAAAGTCATCTAATAGTTTTCTAATCCAGATGGCTTCTTGATTCGCTTCCGCTAACGCCACGTACTTCGCCTCTGTGGTTAATAGTGTGACGCACGACTGCTTTCTGTATGCCCACGCTATTGTGCCTCCGTTATATTTGAATAGAAAACCACTGTTTTATTTCCTATCACTTTCGTTTTCGGCCCAGTCTGCGTCTGCATATCCAATAAGGTTGTTTGGTTCCGTATCCCCAAGTTTCAGATAGAGATGCTTTGTACCCTTGAGATAACGAAAGACGTTCTTGGCTTTTGTCCAATCTACTGTTGATGGTTGCTTGATTTGTTGGCTTAGTATTGATATGCTAGCAGCAATATCTAACCTAGTGTTCACTGCAACCTACAACAGTGCTCCCAATAAGCTTTGATACCTATCATTGCGCTCCATATATTCTCCGTCTGAATCTTTTTCATGTATCCTGGGTCTACAGATATCTTCGATGGTTTCGCGTCTTGTAGATTATATTTTTTAATAATCATCTCTGTGCAAGATTCTTGATTTCACTTGTAGATTCCATCGCTGTCGCGTTCTACCTTCATTGTATTCATACTGGAGAGGCTGAACTCCTTTTAATCTTTTGAATTAGTTTAATTTTATTAATTAATTCCTCATTTTTACATTCAATCAAAATATCTTCGACGTAGATTGTCACAGAGATAGTTGTTTCCCCATGTTTCTTGATGTACAAGCAGAGATCTCCGATACCTTGCTTGAAACCGCGAGTGCTCAGCGTTGTGTGAAGTTTCTCCTTCCAAACTTTCGCCGCTTGCTTTAGTCCATATATACTTTTCATAAGTTTGCAAGATATATCTCCTTTCCCTGGTTCTTCGTACCTTTCGGGCTGATTCGTATAGATTGTTTCTTGCAACTCTCCCTTGAAGAATGCTGTTTTGGCATCGTAGTGATATATGTATAGATTTCTTTTTCCTGAAATCGTTACTAGAAGTCG
Organism: Phosphuga atrata; assembly: GCA_944588485.1. Lineage (NCBI taxonomy): Eukaryota > Metazoa > Arthropoda > Insecta > Coleoptera > Silphidae > Phosphuga > Phosphuga atrata. The sequence goes on from OX155900.1 coordinate 29,496,695, forward strand.
AAACGTTACTGGTCTGACGACGGGTGCAAAAACTTCGTCGTAATCCGTGCCATACCTTTGGCTAAAACCCTATGCAACCACTCTCGCTTTGTAACGTATGGTTCCGGTTTCTTGATTTATTTTTCTCTTGAAGGCCAACTTGCAGCTAATTGCCCTTCATTAAATTTTTTTGGTAGGTGTTTCAGATATATTCTAGGTCTGATTACTGTTCAGCCATTCCATTTCTTCGTGTATCGCTTTTATCCATGCTTCCTTATCTGGTCCTGTTATTGCTTCCTATCTGATTTTTTTTGATTCGCTGGTTATTTTCGTCGCTAATTTAGTTTTCTGCTCCGACTTTAGCTCATATAGTGGGTGCTGTCATAGGACTGCTAGTAATTTTACAGAAATTAGATTTCCTTGGAGCTCACAGCAAAGTGATTGTAAATTCCTTACCCCTTTAATTTGTGCACCTGATTTCTACTGATTCAGTTTATAATACTTTTTCTGTTGTACCATTTGCTAGTATTACTTTTGTATTAACTTTTGATATCAGTTCCTTAAAAAAAAACTTGTTGCTGGTCATATAGCTTGATTCCCCTGAGTCAATGTACCATCCATTGTTGCTTCCTGATTTATGTATATTAAAACATACATGATTTCGCATTTACTTCTGTATCGGTTACTTGCTGTCCTCTCATACCAGTACCTTGATTTTGTGCTGATTCAGTTACCCGATATGCCATTTCTTTTCCCTTCTCCTTTTCTTTATATGATTTCCACCGAGCGTATTTCTTGCAATCCCCTTTGTAACGTCCCTTATTTTTTGCAAAAATAACATTCAATAACAAATAAGATTTGTACTTTCATTGCTCCTTTGTATAACCTTGAGAGCTGAGTTGATATCACTATCCACTCCTGTTATTCTTCTGCGTCTGTATTAATCTAGCAGCTTCCCTTTGACAAGATCCAGAGTTAGTTCTGCCTCTGATCTGCTTTCCAATGCTGTAATTAATGTGCTGTACGAGTCTGGTAGATTGCCCAGTACATAGCCACAACAATATGGTTCATAGGTTTCTCACCGAGTGTATTCAATTTTTCTGCTAGATCTGACAATACATTAATGGGCTCTTCCATATTCCCTAGTTACTTTACAATTACAATTTACAAGTTATTTGTTCCCATAACTCTTCTTTAATTAACAGACGATCTACCTTAAATTTGGTAATTTTCATTATTGAGCTTCGTTATGCTAAACCGTGTGCTTTCTGTCATTCTTGATTCTTTATTCCTTAAACTCTTATTCTTTATTCCTTATTCTAACCTCAAAACTTTCCACGTGGCTGTACCAGTACCCGTACGTTATTCCACTTTATATTTTCCCTGGGCCCATAACCTGTTGCAAAGTTCCTTAATTATGGCAGTGATGACTTGTTGGAATTACCAGATAACTGTTTGTGAAATAACTAAACACTTTATTTTATAAAACTCAGCATTACAAGTAAATAACAAATAACCAACATGCCGTATATGCCTGCTCCACACTTTCGCGGAGTAACTTCGGCGAGGATCCTCGCCGAAGTTGTTCGTGGCGAGGAACTACATGGAGGAGGCATCCACACTCTCGCCTTACTTCGCGAGGACCTCAGTGCCATGACCAATATCGAACAGGTAGTAGCTGCTGCTGCAGCTATTTCTGCTTTTAATTATTATTATTATGTTATACCAATAACTGATCCCAAATAACTGGTTTCCTTTGAAAAGCCTCAAGGAATTGTAACTGGAGTTCTTGGAGTCAATCGCTCATGATTTTTGATATTATTTAAATTAATATTAGATAAAATTTAATAATAGTAAATAAAAATATTTTGTTTATAATCGTTCAAGAAACGGTTGTGAACTAACCCACCTGCATACAGTTGACTAAATTAAAGGACGAGTAAACACGAGAGTGTAGACGTGATACTCTTCCTTCCTCGTATTCGTGCCTCGTGTCCCTTTGACTCGGGTACGAAAAACCGCTTCTAGAGCGAAGTTAGGCAAGGCGAGGCGAGAAACCACAAGGCGGACCCAGTAACCTGACCACACTCTCGTTCCTCACTCAACTCGTGCTACTTCGCGAGAGTGTGGAACGGTCATAAAAAGGTAGTAAACTGTCAGTGTTTTTATTTTACTTCGCCTTTTACTCATCAGGTGTCGCCATCTTTTTCTCATTCTTATATTGTTGTATATTCAACAATAATAAGAAGTTAAAAAGGGTTGAAAATTGCAAATATCTTGGGTCATTTTTTGACTTTCATATGAAATAGAATAAACCTGCACTAGAACGTATTAAAAAAATCAAATATTTTAAATGTTTCTTCTATAAATTAAGCAATTGTCTACTACCTCCTGTTTTGAAAATAATATATCATGGTGTATTTGAAAGCATAATAAACTAAAAGGGTAAACAAATTATTATATTCAAAATGGGGCTTATAAAACTCAGTAAAACCATTAGCCTAGGCAAAATAAATTAATAAGAAAAATGGTAATACCCAATATATTGATGGTACCTCTAAAAATAAAAGATTCCTTCATCGTTAGTGCTGTATCTTACTATCACAATGTTTACAAAACTTTTGCATTCTGAAAGGCAGCCAAATACTAGATCTAGGCAGCTTATTTTACAAAAAAAATAATAAAACGATAACAATACTTCAATTTACTTTTAAATAAAATTTTGAAAATCCTCATCTGTTAAAATTAGGAATTGTATTACAACTATTGACTGATTAGTTCATATATCTGTCGTTTTTTGATAATTGTTTTTTGTATTTTTAATTTGATATGACAGCGTTTCCCAAACTGTGGGTCGCGACCCGGCCCCGGGTCGCAGAATTATTTTGCCGGGTCGCGAAAAAAAATGTAAAAGTAAAAAAATCAACAACTTTTTTGCTGATAAGAATAAGGATTTTATTGCGGCTAAAAAAATTAAAAAGCACTGTTTCCTGAGACTGGGTCCTCATAGTGGCGGATAAAAAATAATAATTTTCGCTTTAAAAATTGTCACAAATAATTTATGCGGAATAAAGGAAAAAAGTTTTGTATTATCAAATTTTTGTATTATTTGTATTATCAAATAATACACTAAAACTAAAAATTGACGATTGCATGAAACATTAAGAAGAAGAACTAGTTGCTAAAGTAAAAAAAACATGTTTGTATCCTTGCAAGTAGATGAAAGCACTGATATCCAGGTTAATACAAATGTAATGTGTTTTATCAGATATATTGACGAAAACAAGAAAATGTTTTGTTTTCTAAAAGACTACCGAGAAGAATCACCTGATGAGGTGAGATTTTTAAGCTTACCAATGTTTTGTCACTGGTCACTGGTATTGTTTGTTTGCTTTTTTATTATTATCACAGTTCACTATAATTATTCCGAAAATAGAATTGTTCACAGGAGCCAATAGGATTGATAACTTGTACAGTTCCAAAAAACACCGAATTCACAGGTAAGACAAGGTTCGTTCTCGTTCAGCTTTTCGATGATTTCGTCAATCTTTCTTGCAGTGGTTTTATGAACAACCAGTTTTCATCAATACTTTTTGAATAAAATTTAGTTTCCCAATTAACATTAATAGATTTCCTATCCTTGGACTGCTCCCTCTGCTTATGCTCCAAATCGGCTTTGGCCTGCGTCGGCTTTTCTATGTCGTTATACTTCAACACTGCCCTCATGTCCTTCCACAACCGTCTCTATTCGATCTCACTCTGCTGACTTATCGGCAACACCTATTTTTTCACAATCCTTAGCTTCTTGAGGTCAATAAACTCCTCAACATCGTTGTCGTTCCATTTGACATCCATTTTTCGTTTGTGAACACGTCCGCGGAGATTATGTGCTTCTTGTTGCCGTAGAATGGTGTCGTAAGGTTCTCAATGTTACTATAATAGCCGGTCTTCGGGCAGATGATCGTCACCAGCCCGCCGAGTTCGAACTACGGCACCGTTGGGATCGACTTACCGTAACCCTACCGATGCCGTAACCGGTGTTGTACACGTAGATCGTTCGTGTAAATGTAGGCGTTGAACGTAATCCACTTGTTCTAGTGTTCCGTGTAAAAAGCCGAAACTGGTGGATGGTGTTCGGCTATGAAGAAAAGTTGGTTCATGGCGGACCAAGGGACCGGCCCGTCTTTGATAGGGTTGCCCTTGAGATCGTTGTAAGCATTCCAGATGCAAGAGAACGTGTCGCCAATTTATTGATTGGATGAAGTGTGTTAGGTTAGACGGAGCAGGTGCAATGGCAGGCAATCATAATGGTTTATTTAAACAAATTCAAGAATTAGCCATTAATTGTGTATGGGTGCACGGTAGTATCCATCAACAAGCTTTGGCGGTAAACGTATGTCTTTAAATTTAAACATGACTTTGGAAGAATGAGAAGTTTATAATCTACATAAAATCTCGTCCATTAAATAGCAGACTTTTTACCGCAAGGAAAGGATGAGTGATCATAAACACCTCCTTTCGTATTGCAATTCACGATGGCTTTCAAAAGGAAACGTTTTAAATCGTCTGATTGAGCTTAAAGACGATGATTTGGTATTTCTAAATGAAGACCTATCTAAAAAGATGTTATTTTTCCATTTAAGGATAGATTCCACGATTTCGAGTTATTTCGTTTTATATTAAATTAAACAGTACATAAATTTATTAAACTATGATGAAGAAAATATACATCTAAAATCACTATCAGTTTCAATTCAAGAACATCTATCGGAGCTAATAAATAGTTTTAAGGACTACTTTTCGTATATTCCTTCAACTAATACATTGAAACTTGTCTAAGACGGAACCCGTAAAAGACGGAAACATGCATTAAACGGAATTTCTTTGCTAACCGTTCATTTTTTTATTTATAACAACCCGTGTTAAACGGAAAATAATTCTTAAGACGCAATCGGATTTTGATCGTATTTAATGGTAGTGGTAGGCAATTCTCAATGCTGGAAGATTCGTGTATCAATAAGGAAGTAAGTGATAGGAGTTCTCGTAGTCTGATTGGTGTTTTTGCGTCGGTATTATCCGAGCAAACAGATCAGCGATAACCTAATAAACATTCTAAACCGTTTTCCCAACAGAATTCCCGAAAGAAGATACCAACAGCTATTGTAAAAAAAAATGACATTAAATTTGGCACAGTTTGTGGGAAAAGCGCGGGTTTCTGTCAGCAAACAGTCGAGGATTGAAAGGATTGAAGAAAAAAAGAATCGTAATAAGGACATAGCAAAAGGAGATGAAACAGCGTTTTTTTTTCGTACTTTGCCAAATAAAACTTTTGCACTAAAAAATGAGAAATGTGTCGGTGGTAAGCATTCAAAAGAACTAATCACGTTATTTTTTTGTGCCTTTGCTGATGAAAAATTCGAGAAATTCAGAACCTTTGGTTATTGGAAAATCTTTGAAACTCAGGTGCTTTAATCAACTGATTATAAATGATTTACCTGTTGAATGGCATGCAAATAAGAAGGATTGGTTGGCTTGCAGTATATTGTTAAGTTAGCTCAAGAATTTCAATTTAGGAATGCAAAGAAAATACTAAATTTTAATAAACCAAATGTGTTACATACATGTCCATTTATTAACAATTGAGAATAAAAGAAAGAAATGATTAACCCGTGTAAGACGAAAACCTGTTTAAGACGGAAATATTTCCCAGTCCCCTGACGTTCTGTCTTAGACAAGTTTCACTGTATATGGATTAAAGAACCTTTTTCTGACGAAATTGAAAAGGAAAAAATGTTTAATCTTAGTGAACAAGAAGTTGATAATAAGAGTTGATATTGAAATGAAATTGAAAAAGTGTTTTAATTTCTGGTTACACTGTCAAAAGGAATATCCAAGCTTAAGCGAAAAAGTGAAATTTTTAATGTCTTTTCTCACAACTTATACTTGTGAAGCTCGCCTTCGGCTTCTGGTTAAAACTTCACAACTCATGCACAAAAGCCCTTCACACACTTGTATCATAAACTACTATTTATTTACAATACACGTGTGTGAAAGACTTTTGTGCACTTGTATCATAAACTACTCTATTAATGTGTTCATTTTGGTATGAGTAGGTAAAGGGTTTTTTCATAAGGTAGGTCGCGAAAAATTTTAAAACCTCGTTCCGGGCTGCCGTCAAAAAAGTATGGGAAACGCTGGGATATGATATTAGTTAATGTTGAAAGATTAGATACATTATATATGTAACTTATATAAATAATAACTTTATGATAACTTTGTTATCTGTTTTGTATTGGTTAACTCACAATCAGAGTAAAAACATTTAATGTAGGCAGGTAGTTAATAGACTGGCAAAAACATTATCATAAATAGCATTTTATTTTATTTTGAATACATATAATTGCATTAAATAATTGTGTTAATTCAATGTGTACTTTAATTACTTGTATTTGTGAGTTATATACGTACTTAAAATTGCCTCTATTATATACACTTTAGATGGACTAGACTAAGTACTAAAATTATGTATAAACTCAATGACTCTTCACAATATAAACATTATGATCAAAATTTGATTCTAAGATCAAATGAAATTGTGATGGAATGGAATAATGAAATTCCAATATTGATGACGCAAACAGTCGTGACAGTCATGACGGTGTGTAATTATTTCGGGGATTGTCGGCGATTCTTCTATTCAAACTGTCTATTCCATTTTCAACATGATTAATAATAAATTAAGACAAACTAGAATTGTGTAAGTTTGTCTATCTGAAATTTGACTATTCTATACAAGTTCCATTTTGAGTATGTTTGGTAATAAATCAAGAACAAATTGAGACAAACCAAAAATGTTAACTGTATGTAATTTGAAATTTTTTCTAGTCCGTAAAATACATTCAATTTTAATTTCTTTGTTAATATAGGAACAAATTGAAAAATAGTTAAAATTGTTAAAAAAAAATCATTTGAATCAAAAAATTCATTTGAAAATCAAGAATTGGAGTGGTTTGCAATATATAATTTAAATTTAATAATGAACAATCTCAATTTTCAAAATACATTGAGTTTATTCAAGCTTATAATTTTTCCTAGATGACTTTCTTCTTTTTGCGAGTATCAATCCAAGAAAATATTGGGTACCATTGACATATATTAATTAACCTTTATTGACAATTCTGATCAAACCAAATATTTCTAACTAAATTATCTTTCAAACTAAAATTAGCAACATTTGCGTATCTTGCCTATTATGTTTATTTTTTAGTTTTTTCTATTTCTGCAATCAAAAATTTCCCTCTATTTTCTCTATGCTATAAATTAGAGTAAAAACGATTGACGTAGATAAACATTTTTTTTTAATGTTATTTATTAATTGACAGGTAAGCAAAATCAGTGTTATAAATTGCATTTGATTTGATTAAAATTGCTTGTAATTACATTAAACAGTCGGTTTAATTATATACGCAATTTTTGTTCTACTTGCGTTATATATCAAACTATTTTAAGTGAGATAATTAATTATACAATTATACACACCATAATAAAATTATTTTATAATTTAATGCAATTATTCCAATTATATGTTTACAATTTTTGCGGACAATTCTGTTTGCTGGTATCATATAATTGATCTAACTAACGATAGTAATCATGTGAATTAATGGTTTGGTTCGTTGAAAACAATTTAAAATACGCAATTTATCTGAAATCCTATTAGACTAGTAGCAAAGTGTACTTTTGATAAATACGTCCGTGAATAAAAATCATTAATTCGGATGTTGATAATTCTTCCGTAAATTGGAACTAAATGATGCGTTTAAATCGTAGAGAAAGAAGTATTCAGAGAACGCGAGTCCCAGAGGTGATCCGTTTCACTAGGATTGTGTTGAAACATTAGACTTCAATTTGTTGCGATATTTGGGTTGCTATTTTAATGCATTCAACTCCCGTGATGAAATCGTTTTTAAAGCTGATTTTTTTGTAGAAAAAAATTCAACAGATTTTGTGAGCCTAGAATCTCGAGAGAGAGAGCAAAACCTAATCGAATAAGCGGTATATACAAAATGATACGTTCCTCTGTCCTGTTCTTACTCCTTTCAGTCGCTTGTCTTTGCCTCTTCTGTTAATTTCCTCCACGTGGCTCGGTCTAAATTCTTACTCCTCCTCTATATTTAGGTTCTTAATGTCCTCTAGTACCTGATGCTCCCATCTTCATTTCTCCTTTTAGGATGATTTGTATTTCCAAGTTCATTAGTCGTATGTGTTCCCCTTGTGAGTGATTCTCTTTAATCCATATATTCTCCTAATAATATTTCTTTCGAAGATTCTTAGCTTTCCCTGTTCTACGTTTGTTATATTCATCGTCTCTGTCCCATAGGCCACTACCGTTCTAATTGCTGTTCTAATTGAATACAAACTCAATTTAGGCAAAGCAATAGAACACCAAATGTTTTGTGAAAAAAAATGTAAAAAAAATATAATAAAAACATTGAACAGCATAAAGTATAACGCAAAATAGTATTACCATATGAATAAACCAATTTGAATTACAATGAATGTAGAAAGAAAACTTTCCATCAATAAAACATTACATTTCACAATTTAATTCATTCCATATCAAACAAAAACAAAAACAACAGTTTATTAGATTCTATCTAATTTGGTTGTGCGACTTCCTTTAAAGAGTGCAAACTTGACCGGGCACAATGTAAACAAATTATAAAAGTAAATAACTAAAAATTTTGCCAACTTATTTAAGTGTGACCAAAGTGAAAGTAACGGACACTCGTTTACTTTGGAATTTTCGGGTGGCAAATTCTTTTTTTTTTCGATGGAAATTTCTAAAAACTATCCGACGGTTCGCATGGATAATCCAGGTGAAGACTTTCTTTTTAATTATATTAAGTTTACTACTAATTTTACATCATACATTTAACTTACATTGCAATAAAAAATACATGAATCATATACCAACACGGCATAATATGTGACACGGCATATGACACTACTATTTTTACACTACTACTATTTTTTAAGAATGCCGTAACTATAGAAACCTGATTTACACTATGACAAATGTTCAATCTAGTTACAAAATTTGGCGCTAAATTCAAATATAGTTACTTGAATATAAAATTGGAAATTTATTAATGGTTTGATTGAATATCTATTAAATACACCAAATGGCAACAATAGTTACAAAATACAAACAAATAAATAGAGAAAAACACAAAAAATCTAAATGATCTGACAAACAGATCAGATGAAAATTGTGAATTGACACGGCAGCCATTGACAACAGCAATTCAACATACATTGGCGTACGAAAAAAATATACTTGGAGTTAATTTTTTTTATCTTTAAATTTAAAATTGAATATTAAATTATATATAAAACATTATTGTATAATATAGTACTTATTAGCCGTAGTATAGTTTAACGTTCTATTATATATAGAAATCATTCATAGTATTATATTCATTTAATTACATATAACCAAATTCTACCCCAGTGACGGCAAATGTATATGAAAAGAGAGAGATGGAGAAGTAAATATCGTCGGTGTAAACTTCTCCTCGATTTAAGCCAACCAGAGAACAAGGTCAAATAAGCCCTATTTTCGAATAGGGTAAATTTCAAATAGGAATACAATAAGACGGAATTAAACAGACAGAACTAAATAAACAGACAAGGCTAGACAGGCAAATCTAGAAAGACAAAAATATCCAGAAAAGACTAGACAGACAAACACTAGACCACGGGTATATTAACCTAACCTGCAAAGCGGGCCTTCTCTTAAGGGGAGCACTCCCCGACCGGGCGCCTCCCAGGTGGCGGATAGGGGAAGCTCGCCAGAAATGGAGGGTACCGGGGAAATAAAATACTCGGGGCGGACCAAAGCCAAGGGAAGGTACCCTTGTAAAACTAAACCATTAATCAAGATGAGCAACGTTCAAAACCAAATTTTACCCCAGGTGAGTTCCAATCTCACCACCGATTCCGATCGAGTGAAAGCCTCTGTGGTCGGTGCACGCCCCACGGATTCTGGGGGAGCAAAATGTTACTGAGATGGTAGTGGTTGACAGCCAAGAGAACAGGGCGCACTGAAGCCAATAGAGTTGGATCTGGGATTGGTACCACCAATCCACCCACACAAGAGCGGCAGCGAAGGTGATCTACCTAGTGTAGGACTTCGCCTTGAGACACCGCAATACATGAAGATGGGCTGTCTAATAAGAAAGCTCGCGGACTTCGTTGAACCGAAAATGAACGCCCAAAAGGAGATAAAAAGACTGGTGGAACACCAGACAAGGCGCAAGGGATGGATCCAACATGAAGAAGAGAAAGGCCACGTCCCCTCATAACAACCAACTGCGGGCGGTCAAACAAGCACAGAGGCGCACGAATACCGTGCCAATAACACCCCCAAGAATCGTGCATTCGAATTCGAGAGGGGAAACCAGCGGGAGCGACACAAGGCGGGTGGAGATACCTCCTCAAGCAACTCCCGATCCGGGGCGTGAGCGGCAGAAGAAGCGGCAAGGAACATCCGCTGGTGCAGTCCGTGAGGAAGAACACTGGCAGCAGGCCGGCCGAAAAAAGAAGAAGAAGAAAAAGAAGGGACCGGCAAAAGTTCGACGGAAACCACTTCCGCCGAACTCGAAAGTGGTCCACAAGGCGCAGGACGAGACGACCTACGCCGCCATAATACAGAAGGTGAAGACAGACCCTGCCCTGAAAGACATCGGGCAGAAAGTGCAAAAAGAATGAGGGCAAAAAGAATGAGGAGGACGACAGCTCTCAGCTCGAGGAGCTCTTGAACGCAGAAAAAGAGTAGACGGCAGCAAGACCTGCTTTAAATGCGGCCAAGAAGGCCACAAGGCTACAACGTGCAAGGAGCCTCTAAACTGTATTCTCTGCAGGGAGAAGGATCCACAGAGTGACTGTAGACATACAGCCGGGGGATGGAAATGTCCCATCTTCCAAAATGCCAGAAGAGCCGCCCTGAATATCCAAAATGAGAGTACTCCAACTTAATCTCAACCATTGCAGGGCAGCCCAGGACTTGCTCACTCAGCGAGTAAGAGAACTGGGCGTCGACGTAGCTATGCTGTGCGAGCAGTACGGCGACCTGGAAACCCAACCATGGGTCTCAGACAGCACCAAAAAGGCAGCAATATGGGCATGTGGTAGACTGCCCTTCGAACAGCTACCAACTACCCCAACTACATGCTTCATTAGGGCCAAGATAGGAGGGGTGCACCTATATAGCTGCTATACTCCACCAAGTGCTTCAATTGCAGAGTTCGAGAACTTCCTGGACACTCTAGCAGAGGACGCGAGAAGACATGATCCAGTCGCAATCACAGGAGATTTCAATGCCTGGTCCATTGAATGGGGCAGCCGCGAGACAGACAGAAGAGGGGAAGCTCTACAGGAGGCTTTCTCAACACTATACCTCATTCTCATGAACGAGGGAACCACGAGTACCTACCGCAAAGGCGCAGCGAACTCCATTATCGACCTGACATTCATTAGCAGCTCCCTCGCAAAAGGGGGTTGTGAATGAAAGGTTGACGAGGAGTTCACAAATAGCGACCATCAAGCTATAATCTGGGAACTTACCACCAATCCCAGAAGCGGGTGGCGTCAAAGAATCGCAAGGAGGCAGCCAGTGGGCTGGAATACCAAATGCTTCCATGCAGAGACCTTCAGACTGATGATGAGGGGATCATCAGTCCCCCAGACAACAACTGCTGAGGGCACCACAGAAGAGGTGGCAGCGTCCCTGGAGGTAGCCAGCGACGCGTCGATGCCAAGGTGTCGCCCCAACAACGGACGAGCACCAGTCCACTGGTGGAACTCGACCATCGCACAACATCGGCGAGAGTGCATTAAGGCAAGAAGGCAACACCAGCGTGCTCGGAAGAGAGACAGGGCCTCAACAGAGGAACTGAGACGAAACTACGAAGAAAAAAGGCGTCTTCTCAGAAACGCCATCAACTCGAGCAAACGAGAATGTTTGAAGGAACTCTGCGCGGAAGTGGACCGGGACCCGTGGGGAGGCCGTATAAAACGGTCATGCATAGGATAAAAAGCCTACCCGCAACAACACCAACTTGTCCCGACATGCTGCTCAGAATAGTTGCACACCTATTTCCGGAGAAACCAAAACTCCCCGATTACCACCAGGAGGAAGTAGTGGACATTCCCGGAGTCACCATAGAAGAGCTCGCGAAGGCCTGCACTAGATTGCAGAATGGCAAGGCGCCAGGACCAAGCGGCATACCCAACATCGCACTCAAAAGTGCAATTGCTGCGAGACCAGACATGTTCATAAGCATGTACGACGTCTGCCTACAACAAGGAGTATTTCCGACTCGATGGAATCAGCAAAGGTTGGTTCTTCTTCTGGTCAAAAAGGGAAGAAACCACCGGACGACCCAGCATCTTTTCGTCCACTTTGGATGCTGGATTCGGAGGCAAAAAACCTGGAGCGGATAGTGGCCGACATATTGGAGCAATACATTGATCCTCAACTCTCTGAATTCCAATTCGGATTCAGGAAGGGGAGATCGACCATCGACGCGCTGGAACTTGTCACGAACATCGCAAAAGAAGCCATCTCAGGAAAGAGATGGAAAGGCGGTTCCAAGAAATATTGCCTCATCGTCACCCTAGACATCAAGAACGCGTTCAACTCGGCCCGGTGGGATCGAGTTTTGGGGGCCTTTGAGGACATGGGTGTCCTACTACCTAAAAAAATAATTTAAAAAAACCTACTACCTACGAAGGATGGTCAGATCGTACTTCAGCGACCGACTTCTGCACTACGAGACGGAGCAGGGACCAGCGGTGCACCGGGTCACGGGATGGGTACCTCAGGGCTCTGCCCTGGGGCCACTCTTGTGGAACGTCATGTACGACGGTCTACTCCACCTTGAATTACCGGCGAACACAACACTCGTGGCTTTCGCGGATGACGTGGCGGTTGTCCTTGTGGCGAAACATCTGGAAGAGCTGGAAGCCGCATTCTCCGTCACCATCAGGAGGATAAAACAGTGGATGCGATCGGCAGACCTGTCTTTGGCGGAGCATAAGACCGAAGCACTCCTAGTGAGTAGCCGGAAGAAAATGGAGACCATCACCATACGGGTAGGCGACCACGACATCCAGTTGCAACCCCACATCCGGTACATAGGAGTGGTCTTGGATGCGAGGCTCAACTACAAGGAGCATATCACCACCGCGAGTAGGAAGGCAGCAGCAGTTCAGGGCGCGCTGTCACGAATAATGCCCAATATCGGAGGCCCCCGGCAAATCCGGAGACGACTACTGGCAGCCGTAGTTACCTCCATCCTGCTGTAAGGAGCACCAGTGTGGAGCACATCGCTAGAATTAACAACCTACCGCAAGATAATGTCATCAGTCCAGCTGCTCTCAGCGATCAGAGTGGCGTCAGCTTACCGAACGGTATCACACGATGCGGTCAATGTCGTTGCATCATGCCCGCCTATCGACATCTTGGCAGGAGAACGACAACGGCAACATCGGAGGAAGAAGAAAGAGCAGCTTAAGGTCCTCTGTGACGAGGAGTGACCTGAGAGTCTTCGTCTCTGGCAAGAGAGATGGGACAGCTTGACGAAAGGTCGGTGGACACATCGGCTGATCCCAGATGTCACCAAATGGGTCACTCGCCAGCACGGGGAAGTCGGGTACTACATCACCCAACACTTGACTGTGCATAGATGCTTTCGGGCATACCTGCACAGATTCAAGAAAAGCGACTGCCCAAACTGTCATCATTGCCGCGATGTGGCCGAAGATGCGGAGCATGTGTTCTTCAAATGCCCCTTCTACGAAGGGACACGGGCGGAACTAGAGAGGAATCTGGACCACACCATCAGTCCAGAAAACATAGTGGAGTGTATGCTGAAGAGCCAATCGGCATGGAATAAGATAGCAGAGTACGCGGAGTCTATCATCAAGGACCTTCGCACCACGTACGAAGAATAGACTAACATCAAGTAAGAACGCCCCGGCGAAGTAGTATTTACAAAGAGTGCCGCCGGGGAACCACCGTTCCAGGAACAGGATTAGAGGTGTTAGGGAAGGTTTAGTGCGGTAAGAGTCCCACATAACTCGGCTGGCAGGTAGAAGGTTTATCCAGGCGAGTACCTTTTGAAGGTTCCCCCCTGCACCTCATTAATCTAAAGACAAAAAACAAAACAAGCAAAAACCTGCAAAGCGGGAAACCGGGTTCGATTCCCGGTTGTTGAGGCAACATTTAGGAGCCTTTTCACTAACCGTCACTCTGAAAGAATGCGAAATATGTGATACCGGGATGCCGAATACAAATAGTCAAAGTGGAATAGGGGGTTTAGTGAAAGCTTCCCCGAAACCACTTAAAAAAGAAACAAGATTAGACAGACAAGACTAGACAGACAATACTAGACAGACAAGACTAGACAGACAAGACTAGACAGACAAGACTAGACAGACAAGACTAGACAGACAAGACTAGACAGACAAGACTAGACAGACAAGACTAGACAGACAAGACTAGACAGGCAAAACTAGACAGACAAGACTAGACAGACAAGACTAGACAGACAAGACCAGACAGGCAAGACTAGACAGACAAGACTAGACAGACAAGACTAGACAGACAAGACTAGACATACAAGACTAGACAGACAAGACTAGACAGACAGGACTAGACAGACAAGGCTAGACAGACAAGACTAGACAGACAAGACTAGACAGACAAGACTAGACAGACAAGACTAGACAGACAAGACTAGACAGACAAGACTAGACAGACAAGACTAGACAGACAAGACTAGACAGACAAGACTAGACAGACAAGACTAGACAGACAAGACTAGAGAGACAAGACTAGACAGACAAGACTAGACAGACAAGACTAGACAGACAAGACTAGACAGACAAGACTAGACAGACAAGACTAGACAGACAAGACTAGACAGACAAGACTAGACAGACAAGACTAGACAGACAAGACTAGACAGACAAGACTAGACAGACAAGACTAGACAGACAAGACTAGACAGACAAGACTAGACAGACAAGACTAGACAGACAAGACTAGACAGACAACACTAGACAGACAAGACTAGACAGACAAGACTAGACAGACAAGACTAGACAGACAAGACTAGACAGACAAGACTAGACAGACAAGACTAGACAGACAAGACTAGACAGACAAGACTAGACAGACAAGACTAGACAGACAAGACTAGACAGACAAGACTAGACATACAAGACTAGACAGACAAGACTAGACAGACAAGACTAGACAGACAAGACTAGACAGACAAGACTAGACAGACAAGACTAGACAGACAAGACTAGACAGACAAGACTAGACAGACAGGACTAGACAGACAAGACTAGACAGACAAGACTAGACAGACAAGACTAGACAGACAAGACTAGACAGACAAGACTAGACAGACAAGACTAGTCAGACAAGACTAGACAGACAAGACTACACAGACAAGACTAGACAGACAAGACTAGACAGACAAGACTAGACAGACAAGACTAGACAGACAAGACTAGACAGACAAGACTAGACAGACAAGACTAGACAGACAAGACTAGACAGACTAGACAGACAAGACTAGACAGACAAGACTAGACAGACAAGACTAGACAGACAAGACTAGACAGACAAGACTAGACAGACAAGACTAGACAGACAAGACTAGACAGACAAGACTAGACAGACAAGACTAGACAGACAAGACTAGACAGACAAGACTAGACAGACAAGACTAGACAGACAAGACTAGACAGACAAGACTAGACAGACAAGACTAGACAGACAAGACTAGACAGACAAGACTAGACAGACAAGACTAGACAGACAAGACTAGACAGACAAGACTAGACAGACAAGAATAGACAGACAAGACTAGACAGACAAGACTAGACAGACAAGACTAGACAGACAAGACTAGACAGACAAGACTAGACAGACAAGACTAGACAGACAAGACTAGACAAACAAGACTAGACAGACAAGACTAGACAGACAAGACTAGACAGACAAGACTAGACAGACAAGACTAGACAGACAAGACTAGACAGACAAGACTAGACAGACAAGACTAGACATACAAGACTAGACAGACAAGACTAGACAGACAAGACTAGACAGACAAGACTAGACAGTCAAGACTAGACAGACAAGACTAGACAGACAAGACTAGACAGACAAGACTAGACAGACAAGACTAGACAGACAAGACTAGACAGACAAGACTAGACAGACAAGACTAGACAGACAAGACTAGACAGACAAGACTAGACAGACAAGACTAGACAAACAAGACTAGACAGACAAGACTAGACAGACAAGACTAGACAGACAAGACTAGACAGACAAGACTAGACAGACAAGACTAGACAGACAAGACTAGACAGACAAGACTAGACAGACAAGACTAGACAGACAAGACTAGACAGACAAGACTAGACATACAAGACTAGACAGACAAGACTAGACAGACAAGACTAGACAGACAAGACTAGACAGTCAAGACTAGACAGACAAGACTAGACAGACAAGACTAGACAGACAAGACTAGACCGACAAGACTAGACAGACAAGACTAGAGAGACAAGACTAGACAGACAAGACTAGACAGACAAGACTAGACAGACAAGACTAGACAGACAAGACTAGACAGACAAGACTAGACAGACAAGACTAGACAGACAAGACTAGACAGACAAGACTAGACAGACAAGACTAGACAGACAAGACTAGACAGACAAGACTAGACAGACAAGACTAGACAGACAAGACTAGACAGACAAGACTAGACAGACAAGACTAGACAGACAAGACTAGACAGACAAGACTAGACAGACAAGACTAGACAGACAAGACTAGACAGACAAGACTAGACAGACAGGACTAGACAGACAAGACTAGACAGACAAGACTAGACAGACAAGACTAGACAGACAAGACTAGACAGACAAGACTAGACAGACAAGACTAGACAGACAAGACTAGACAGACAAGTCTAGACAGACAAGACTACAAAGACAAGAATAGACAGACAAGACTAGACAGACAAGACTAGACAGACAAGACTAGGCAGACAAGACTAGACAGACAAGACTAGACAGACAAGACTAGACAGACAAGACTAGACAGACAAGACTAGACAGACAAGACTAGACAGACAAGACTAGACAGACAAGACTAGACAGACAAGACTAGACAGAGCAGACTAGACCTGTAAGACTAGACAGACAAAACTAGACAGACAAGACTAGACAGACAAGACTAGACAGACAAGACTAGACAGACAAGACTAGACAGACAAGACTAGACAGACAAGACTAGACAGACAAGACTAGACAGACAAGACTAGACAGACAAGACTAGACAGACAAGACTAGACAGACAAGACTAGACAGACAAGACTAGACAGACAAGACTAGACAGACAAGACTAGACAGACAAGACTAGACGGACAAGACTAGACAGACAAGACTAGACAGACAAGACTAGACAGACAAGACTAGACAGACAAGACTAGACAGTCAAGACTAGACAGACAAGACTAGACAGACAAGACTAGATAGACAAGACTAGACAGACAAGACTAGACAGACAAGACTAGACAGACAAGACTAGACAGACAAGACTAGAAGGACAAGACTAGACAGACAAGACTAGACAGATAAGACTAGACAGATAAGACTAGACAGACAAGACTAGACAGACAAGACTAGACAGACAAGACTAGACAGACAAGACTAGACAGACCAGACTAGACCTGTAAGACTAGACAGACAAGACTAGACAGACAAGACTAGACAGACAAGACTAGACAGACAAAACTAGACAGACAAGACTAGACAGACAAGACTAGACAGACAAGACTAGACAGACAAGACTAGACAGACAAGGCTAGACAGACAAGACTAGACAGACAAGACTAGACAGACAAGACTAGACAGACAAGACTAGACAGACAAGAATAGACAGACAAGACTAGACAGACAAGACTAGACAGACAAGACTAGACAGACAAGACTAGACAGACAAGACTAGACAGACAAGACTAGACAGACAAGACTAGACAGACAAGACTAGACAGACAAGACTAGACAGACAAGACTAGACAGACAAGACTAGACAGACAATACTAGACAGACAATACTAGACAGACAAGACTAGACAGACAAGACTAGACAGACAAGACTAGACAGACAAGACTAGACAGACAAGACTAGACAGACAAGACTAGACAGACAAGACTAGACAGACAAGACTAGACAGACAAGACTAGACAGACAAGACTAGACAGACAAGACTAGACAGACAAGACTAGGCAGACAAGACTAGGCAGACAAGACTAGACAGACAAGACTAGACAGACAAGACTAGACAGACAAGACTAGACAGACAAGACTAGACAGACAAGACTAGACAGACAAGACTAGACAGACAAGACTAGACAGACAAGACTAGACACACAAGACTAGACACACAAGACTAGACACACAAGACTAGACAGACAAGACTAAAGACTAGACAGACAAGACTAGACAGACAAGACTAGACAGACAAGACTAGACAGACAAGACTAGACAGACAAGACTAGACAGACAAGACTAGACAGACAAGACTAGACAGACAAGACTAGACAGACAAGACTAGACAGAAAAGACTAGACAGACAAGACTAGACAGACAAGACTTGACAGACAAGACTAGACAGACAAGACTAGACAGACAAGACTAGACAGACAAGACTAGACAGACAAGACTAGACAGACAAGACTAGACAGACAAGACTAGACAGACAAGACTAGACAGACAAGACTAGACAGACAAGACTAGACAGACAAGACTAGACAGACAAGACTAGACAGACAAGACTAGACAGACAAGACTAGACAGACAAGACTAGACAGACAAGACTAGACAGACAAGACTAGACAGACAAGACTAGACAGACAAGACTAGACAGACAAGACTAGACAGACAAGACTAGACAGACAAGACTAGACAGACAAGACTAGACAGACAAGACTAGACAGACAAGACTAGACAGACAAGACTAGACAGACAAGACTAGACAGACAAGACTAGACAGACAAGACTAGACAGACAAGACTAGACAGACAAGACTAGACAGACAAGACTAGACAGACAAGACTAGACAGACAAGACTAGACAGACAAGACTAGACAGACAAGACTAGACAGACAAGACTAGACAGACAAGACTAGACAGACAAGACTAGACAGACAAGACTAGACAGACAAGACTAGACAGACAAGACTAGACAGACAAGACTAGACAGACAAGACTAGACAGACAAGACTAGACAGACAAGACTAGACAGACAAGACTAGACAGACAAGACTAGACAGACAAGACTAGACAGACAAGACTAGACAGACAAGACTAGACAGACAAGACTAGACAGACAAGACTAGACAGACAAGACTAGACAGACAAGACTAGACAGACAAGACTAGACAGACAAGACTAGACAGACAAGACTAGACAGACAAGACTAGACAGACAAGACTAGACAGACAAGACTAGACAGACAAGACTAGACAGACAAGACTAGACAGACAAGACTAGACAGACAAGACTAGACAGACAAGACTAGACAGACAAGACTAGACAGACAAGACTAGACAGACAAGACTAGACAGACAAGACTAGACAGACAAGACTAGACAGACAAGACTAGACAGACAAGACTAGACAGACAAGACTAGACAGACAAGACTAGACAGACAAGACTAGACAGACAAGACTAGACAGACAAGACTAGACAGACAAGACTAGACAGACAAGACTAGACAGACAAGACTAGACAGACAAGACTTTTTTTTTTTTTTTTTTTTTTTTTTGCACGTGCTGGAGGTGAAAATCTGCAAACAGACACCACCCGACCCGTGTCGAGTGGTAGTGTGGGGCTGCCCCCCAAAAGGGGCGACCCACTAAAAAACCCCCACCATTCAGACCCCCCAGTCAAAACCAGAGAGAATGTGATGGAATCCAAAATTTGGCATAACTTCACCACGTTCCTCCCCCTTTCATATCCAAAGCATTCATCCATTCATTCGTTGTGCCGGGCGCGTCGTTAATCGCCGTGCCCCCCCTCACATAAGAGTTTACAATAAATTTGTGCGCCCCCTTCGCACTAAGGGGGGCCCGGCGATGGCACGCTCGGCTCGCGCGTAGCAACCCCTCGACCCGCCTTACGCTCGTCCCTTTCATCCTTCTCCTTTCTCCTCATTATATAACCTATCATTCCAGTCAGCACGCCCCATTCATACTCACTGCGGAGCATAATTCTCACCATACTCTCCTTGTTCACATTCTCTCCCACCTTGCATTCTGCGGCGCTCCTCATTCTCTCCCATCTCGTACACTCGAAGATGGTATGCTCCGCAGTGTCCTCAGTCGCTCCACAGTACCTACAGTGCGCCTCAACCAGTTTCCC
Organism: Phosphuga atrata; assembly: GCA_944588485.1. NCBI lineage: Eukaryota > Metazoa > Arthropoda > Insecta > Coleoptera > Silphidae > Phosphuga > Phosphuga atrata. The sequence continues at coordinate 29,517,198 of OX155900.1, forward strand.
GATGCGCACCAGGTAAGACCCAAAGCATCCATGCCCCGTAAGCGCCTGGGTGAGGTGATAATTCACCTCCCCGTGCCCACGGTTGACCCATTCATCGATAGTCGGAATCAGTTGCCTGGTCCAGGCTCCCTTTTCCGACCCCTGCCATAGCTCTTGCCATACACGCATTGTTTTTTCCCTTTCATTTCTAGGGTCATTACCTCCCCAAACTCTCACCCTTTCATGCGCCAGAAGGTCTAACGGGATAACTCCAGCAACGACCGCCACGGCGTCGCCAGAAACAGTCCTGTATGCGCTGCACACACGCAGCAGCATACACCTTTGCACTCTCATCAGTCTCGCTCTATAACATTCAATCCTGAACGCATTTATCCATGCCGGCACCCCATACAGGAGAATGGAGTGCACGACCGCATTCATAACCCTCCTCTTGGAGGCCAACGGCCCACCTATGTTGGGCATCAGCCGTCCAAGGGCTCTCACACATGCTGTAGCCTTGCTCACCACCCGGGTGACCTGATCGGACACCCTGAGATTTCGCTGGAGCTCTACCCCAAGGTATCTTACAGATTCCCGAGCCGGTACGTCAACTGTCCCCATTCGCACGGTCAATTCACGCAGCTTTCTTCTCCCAATTAGCAGGACCGCCTCGGTTTTGTGGGGAGCCAGAGCAAGCCCTTTTTCCCCCATCCACCGATCAATCCTACCAATTGCCTCATTTATTATCGCTTTCAGACTTTCTTCCGTTCTTGCGACAGCGACCACCGCTAAGTCATCAGCGTACCCTACGAGCGTAACCCCGTCTGGCAGCCTCAACCTCAAAACCTCATATCATAAAATATGTTCCACAGTATCGGCCCAAGAACCGAACCCTGTGGAACACCCGCACTCATTTTGAAGATTTTACCTTCCACAGTCACTATCTCCCTGTCATTCAAGTAGCTCCCCACCATCTTTCGAAGGTAGGGAGCTACCTCCTTTAGTTCCAAAGCCTCCATGATTCCGCCCCATGGGACCGAATTGAAGGCATTTTTCACGTCCAGGGTTACAAGCACGCAGTAGCTACGGGTACGCCATGGACCCGTATTTGCTAACCTTGCTCTCTCTATCACACGCATCATTGCGTTCACCGTAGTGCGGCCGCCTCTGAACCCATACTGTTCCTCTGAAAGACCCCCTGCCCTCTCGAGATCCTCATTTATCCTAGCTCCGATCATACTCTCAAACACCTTCGCTGTCCCATTCAGTAGGCAGATTGGCCTGTAATTAGCTTCCTCTCCTTCCTTTCGCTCTTTTTCAATCATCACCAGTCTCGCTCTCTTCCACTCTTTGGGGAAACTGCCATTCATCAACAATTCATTCATCATGCTCAAGCACATGTCCTCACACACATGCCCAAACACCTTGCACGCTTCCGGTGGAACACCATCAGGACCCGGCGCTTTTCCCTCCTTCATCCGGCCAACTGCACTCTGCAGCTCGGCCGGAGTGAAAAGGGGCGCCGATCTCCATCCCACGGGTTCCAGCCAGTTCATTCGCTCATGTACTGGGAACAGCTTCTTGACTTCCGTCATTAGGCTATCCCCCCGGAGAGTATTAACCCGGTGCGCAATTTTTCTGGTGACGATCTTATAGCCGTCACCCCAGATGTTATTATTCACCTCTTCGCAGAGCACACTCCAAGCTTCTTGCTTGGAGTTCGCGATGGCTCTGCGAAGTTCCCTGCGCGCCAAGTTATACCTCCTTCTGCACTCCTCACGCACTTCCTCATTTGCTCGACTATTACTCCTCACCATGCATCTCCTTTCACGCAAACAGGTTTTACGCTTTTCAGCTACCTGCTCATTCCACCAGTAAACTGGCTTCCTGCCTCTGACGCCCCTCCGTTTTCTCCGAAACACCGCACCACAGGCCCCGTGAAGAACTGCTTCGCAGGAGCTCCGCAATCCATTTTTGGGGCCTGTCCTTTCAGCCAGCTCTTTCATGACGTCTCCCAATCTTTCTAGTAGACTCTTGTCCACTCTCCATCCATTCGTTCCACAAGCAACCGGTCCCTCAGAAACATCCTTTCGTACGTCGAAGAGAATATCCTGGTGATCACTCAGATTCTCTCCCTCTCTGACACGCCACTCTTTCACTCTGCCTGCAATCCGTGAGGTGCTAAAAGTGATGTCTATAAAAGACATACTTTCACCCCGCACGAAGGTAGGCACATTCCCACTGTTGTGAACCACCAGGTCCTCCTCTGCCAGCCACTCTTCCATCATTCTCCCTCTCTCATCCTCTCTAGGGGATCCCCACCAAGCGGACTTGGCGTTGAAATCCCCCCCGACAACAATCTCTTTGGACCAGCTTTTCATACTGGCCCTTAGCTCATCCATAAAAGCTACAAACTGCTCTAACATTATGTTAGGCGAGATGTAGCACCCATACAGGACCCAGTTTTCCCATTCGACCCACACATATCCATTTCCACATCCACACTTAACCATAGGATTTGCCGATTGGAAAATCCTCACAGCAACATTCTTACACTGGTCCACGTGCCAGCCTCCCTTACCAATAGTCCGAAGATTTGGTTCGGAGACAATGGCCACATCCACTCTCTCATCATGCACCGTCTTCCATACCAGCTCCATTGCAGCCGCACTCCTATTTGAGTTCGTCTGCAATACTAGCATAATCTGTTTCTTTGGGACGTCCCTTTCATACTTTCCCTGCACAGTTTCCTGTACGCAGGACAGTTCATGGAGTCCGCCCTATGCCCACTCACTCCGCACACGAAGCACTTAGCCTCTTTGGCCGTGCACTCGTGTGCTTTGTGCCCACTTTCGTCGCATCGCAAACACGCATTCTTTCTCTCTATTCCCTTGCATGCTGCCGCCAGGTGCCCGAAGCCAAGGCATCTGTAGCACCTGATCGGCTTATTGTCTTCGGTCACTCGGCACATGATCCATCCAACTTTCATTCTTCCTTTCTCCAGTATGGTTTGTGCCGCTCTTACTGGGAGAGTGACAACTGCCATACTGGCCCCTCCGCGCACTGTGCGGAGAGACTTTACCACACACTCCTTACATTCAGCCGCCTTCTGAATGGCTCCTTTCACCTCATCGGTGGTGGTAGCCTCATCCATGCCCCTAACAAGGACACTTCTGAGCCCCACCTCCGTCCTGACATCCCTTACAGCCTCAGTCACTAGGGCCATTCGCTCTGCCAGTCGCTTCTTTTCCCCATCATCATTCACTCTGACGATGAGGTCGCCAGCGTGGGTTTTCCTCATCGCCCTTACATTTATATCCTCCATGTCTACTTCCTTCTTAAGGACATTCACCATATGGGCGTAAGAAACACCCTCTGCCCTCCTCACCAGTAAGGTTTCTGCCTTTCTGGTGCCTCCGGCCCCTTCCACTCTGGGCTTTTGGCCCTCCGCATTCATCCAGCACAGGGTTAGCTCAACTCCTGTGCCATGCCACACGCATTCAGCCATCTTTCGTACTAGCCACATATTAAGGTTACCAGCCACACCGATAGCGAACCTCTTTCTCTCAGTCTTCTCGCAAAGACCTTTCATCCTTAATAAGGTCTCGAACGCCTTTTCTTCGGCGCCCTCAACCTTATTATCATCCAGCCGGGCGATGAAGTGGTACTTCCTCTCGGAGTCCAACGACTCATCGCCTCCCATACACACCACATTCTCGCTCTTGATGTAGGCCACGGAACCTACATTCAAGCCTTCAGCCACTCGCTTGGCCTGAGGGAGCTGGTCGAGCATCCCCCAGCCCAGCTGTCCACAGTTATCCCCTTTCTCTCCTGCAACTAACAGGAGTACATCCTCGTCCCTGGCCAGAGGAGAGCCCTTGGCCATCTTCACCACGGTGAAGGCGTCCTCGTACCACCTCTCCCTCGCCAGGGACATGTACTCCTGTACATTCATTCCCGGTTTTAGCGCACTGGTGATTCTACATTCAGCCTCCGTTTGGGTACTGGCTTCCTTACACACCGTACCTACCGTTTGTACCTCAACGTCGTACAGTACCTTCTCAATGGGCTGGAAGCGATGCTCCTCGAGCCAACTGGTCACGGAGTGGCGCGAGAAAACATTTGTTGTCCTGCGGACTCGCGCTGCTGCTTCCTTGATGTCACGCTTCGTGCTGCTTCCTCCAGCGATGGCCCTCTCCAGCTCCTCCACCTGTCTATTGAGTGCCCCAATCGCCTCCACGATCGTAAAGACAATCGAGCACTCAGTTTTTTTGTAAGCGTCGACGTCATCCGTCGACCGATCCGCCACTTTTCTTTTCTTCGGGGTTTCACCAATGGACTGGCTCCTCGCCCGGCTTTCCATATCCCCTGTACCCCTGCTTACTTTCTGCTTCAGGAAAGATTCCATACTGGACGAATTCTCCCCAAAGCTAAAAATAAATTAAAGAAACACTCCCCTACTGGGGGGTGAAAAAAAAATTGGCCGCAGATATCGTGCTACAGTAACTGAAGCAAGAAAATCCGCGGCGTTGGATTATTCTTATCTCAAACGATAAGATAAGAAAGAGAGGCAAAAAAATATGAATTTAAGGCGATAAAACTCACGCCGCGTGCTGGGACACAAATTAAACTAAAATGAAACACTTTTATAAATCAAAGAAAGAAAACTCTAAACCGCAGATAGAAAAATAGCTAAATACACTAATTAACAACCAACCAGTTAATTAATTATAGTTGCTAGGCAATATAACTAAGTATTTTACTAAATAATAATATTACAAAATATTATTGAGCCACCCAAATGCGGAGCACAAAGCTACACATCCACTCACTTCGGCGTCTACTCAGAGACTCAGACAGACAAGACTAGACAGACAAGACTAGACAGACAAGACTAGACAGACAAGACTAGACAGACAAGACTAGACAGACAAGACTAGACAGACAAGACTAGACAGAGAAGACTAGACAGAGAAGACTAGACAGACAAGACTAGACAGACAAGACTAGACAGACAAGACTAGACAGACAAGACTAGACAGACAAGACTAGACAGACAAGACTAGACAGACAAGACTAGACAGACAAGACTAGACAGACAAGACTAGACAGACAAGACTAGACAGACAAGACTAGACAGACAAGACTAGACAGACAAGACTAGACAGACAAGACTAGACAGACAAGACTAGACAGACAAGACTAGACAGACAAGACTAGACAGACAAGACTAGACAGACAAGACTAGACAGACAAGACTAGACAGACAAGACTAGACAGACAAGACTAGACAGACAAGACTAGACAGACAAGACTAGACAGACAAGACTAGACAGACAAGACTAGACAGACAAGACTAGACAGACAAGACTAGACAGACAAGACTAGACAGACAAGACTAGACAGACAAGACTAGACAGACAAGACTAGACAGACAAGACTAGACAGACAAGACTAGACAGACAAGACTAGACAGACAAGACTAGACAGACAAGACTAGACAGACAAGACTAGACAGACAAGACTAGACAGACAAGACTAGACAGACAAGACTAGACAGACAAGACTAGACAGACAAGACTAGACAGACAAGACTAGACAGACAAGACTAGACAGACAAGACTAGACAGACAAGACTAGACAGACAAGACTAGACAGACAAGACTAGACAGACAAGACTAGACAGACAAGACTAGACAGACAAGACTAGACAGACAAGACTAGACAGACAAGACTAGACAGACAAGACTAGACAGACAAGACTAGACAGACAAGACTAGACAGACAAGACTAGACAGACAAGACTAGACAGACAAGACTAGACAGACAAGACTAGACAGACAAGACTAGACAGACAAGACTAGACAGACAAGACTAGACAGACAAGACTAGACAGACAAGACTTGACAGACAAGACTAGACAGACAAGACTAGACAGACAAGACTAGACAGACAAGACTAGACAGACAAGACTAGATAGACAAGACTAGACAGACAAGACTAGACAGACAAGACTAGACAGACTAGACAGACAAGACTAGACAGACAAGACTAGACAGACAAGACTAGACAGACAAGACAAGACAGACAAGACTAGACAGACAAGACTAGACAGACAAGACTAGACAGACAAGACTAGACAGACAAGACTAGACAGACAAGACTAGACAGACAAGACTAGATAGACAAGACTAGACAGACAAGACTAGACAGACAAGACTAGACAGACAAGACTAGACAGACAAGACTAGACAGACAAGACTAGACAGACAAGACTAGACAGGCAAGACTAGACAGACAAGACTAGACAGACAAGACTAGACAGACAAGACTAGACAGACAAGACTAGACAGACAAGACTAGACAGACATGACTAGACAGACAAGACTAGACAGACAAGACTAGACAGACAAGACTAGACAGACAAGACTAGACAGACAAGACTAGGCAGACAAGACTAGACAGACAAGACTAGACAGACAAGACTAGACAGACAAGACTAGACAGACAAGACTAGACAGACAAGACTAGACAGACAAGACTAGATAGACAAGACTAGACAGACAAGACTAGATAGACAAGACTAGACAGACAAGACTAGACAGACAAGACTAGACAGACAAGACTAGACAGATAAGACTAGACAGACAAGACTAGACAGACAAGACTAGACAGACAAGACTAGACAGACACGACTCGACAGACAAGACTGGACAGACAAGACTAGACAGACAAGACTAGACAGACAAGAATAGACAGACAAGACTAGACAGACAAGACTAGACAGACAAGACTAGACAGGCAAGACTAGACAGACAAGACTAGACAGACAAGACAAGACTATAGAGTCAACATAGGGAGAGAAAAGACTAGACAGATAAGACGAAACAGGCAAGGCGAGACAGACAAGACGGGATAGACAAGACTACACAGATAAGAGGAGACAAACAAGAGAAGACAAACAAGAATAGGCAGACAACACTACAGAGACAATACTAGACTAGGCTGACAAGACTAGAGAGACAACACTAGACAGATAAGACTAGTCAGACAAGACGACACAGACAAGACCAGACAAACAAGGAAGACAAGACTAGAGAGACATCACTAGACAGACAAAACTGGACAGATAAGACTAGACAGGCAACACTAGAGAGACAAAACTAGACAGGTAAGAGTAGACAGGCAACATTAGAGAGACAACACTAGACAGACAAGACTATACAGATAAGACTAGACAGATAATAATAGACAAACAATATGTAAATTAAATATAGGGTGAAACTAACTAATTACAGATACAATTATACCAACTTATTACAGCGAAACAGCTTGAATATATAAATATATTCAACCTTTCAGAATCTCTATAATATTCATAAATCCTTTTAGGACTATAAACCAAATCTCATGTTGAAAGACAACAGATAATTGTGTTATTCACCAGGACTCATTGTCAGTTCACTTCCAGGACACTAAAACAAGACACTAGATAAATAACATTGTTTTTAAAGATCAGATCTTTCTCTTTAACCCAAAGTGAATGGCCATCTGAAGACGCGTTTCGAGATCTATCTCTCATGAGAGATGAGATAAGGGATAGATCTCGAAACGCGCCTGCAGATGGCTATTTACTTGGGGTTAAAGAGAAAGATCTGATCTTTAAAAACAATGTTATTTATCTGTCTTGTTCATATGTCCCAAACCTGGGGTACATGTACCCCTGGTGGTACATTACACGTTGTTGCAGGGGGTACAATAGAAATTTCAAGAAATTTCTTATGTAGAACGTAATTTTTCAAAATGTAATGTATTGAATGTGGTTATGAAAATGTGTGGTTTTGTATAAATTTTCACTGTCAATAACTTTTAAACCAATTACGAGGTAAGTTGTAAGTTTCAGTACATACTTGAAATTTATAAATATGTAAATTAAAAATAACATTGGCTAAGCGTGCATTTAAGCAAAGCATTTTCTTTCAGAAGTTTGGTGATATAATGAAATATAAGGATTTTATTTTGGAAAAAAACACTTGAAACTATCTAACATGCAAATAACTAAAAATTACATAAAATAAATAGAAAGACCTATAATTTTATCCAACAAACGTAATATTCAACCAAAACAAACTTTGAATACAAAAATTGTTCAAAATTGTTTAATATTTTTTTAAGAAAGTGCATGTCAAATGTCAAAAACCACGCTTCGCCACTGATAAATAAGTAACTATTATAACGTATTTTTTATAACTTCATATTCATTTTTAATCCGACCTAATCTATAATAATGAACAAATGGTTAATAAATTCCAAGAGGAAACTAACAGATAACTCCTACTAGCAGCAGTACCAAGTCGCACCCTCAAGAAGATTCTAAAAAATTAAAACACAAAAAAAAGGAAATACAACGACGAGTATTTGGCGTATGGATTTACTTGGTGTGGAGAAGAAAATGAGCCCAAACTACACTGTATTGTGTGTTATGAAACATTTTCGAACACTCGATGAAGCCATTCTTAAATGTAACTTATATAACAAACACAAGCATTTAAAAACAAGCCTATTGATTTTTTTAAAAGACAGCGAAGTGAGTTGAAACATATCAAAACGTCCGTTCAATCTTCTACTACAAGTAACAAACAAGATCTTAACCTCGCAAAGCTGGATAAAAGATCCGTTTTCATCAGTTTTGGAAATCGTGTTGGATCAATTTTCAGTGGAAGAAAGAGACCAATTAATTGAAATTTCATGTGACGGAAGTCTAAAAAATGAATTTTAAAAAAACTTGAATAATACGTAATTTCTGATTATAGGGAAGAGCTGAATATAAAATTATTTCGGACAAAGCATTAGAATTTTTAATGACATTTAACGCATTATATTTGTGTAAAACTGGGTTTTCCGCCATGTTCTATATTAAAAATAAGTACAGGACTCAATTAAAATTTGAGCCTGACTTACGTTTGAAGTTAACGAATGTAAACCCCGATATATCAAAGATTATTTCAACAAAACAAGCTCAACCATCACATTAGTAGGAGTATTAGTTATGTATGGTACTTGTTAATAATAAAAGTTAATAGGTACTAACTAATTTTTTTTGTATTATTTGTTATTATTATAAATTATAATTATACTAAAACTACGTTTTTTCATAAGATTATTTTGTTTTGTTTTTTTTTTGTCTAAACATACTAAAACTTTTTTTCCCTTATCTCTAAAATAAGGGAGGAAAAAGGGAGTAATTTTTAGTAGTTTATTTTGAGAGGAACAATTTTTAAAAAGGTTGGGAACCACTGGTCTTGTTTTAGTGTCACGGAAGTGAATTGAGTGCTTGTGAATAACACAAATATATGTTGTCTTTCAACATGAGATTTGTTTTATAGTCCTTAAAAGACTATCCTTAAAATGAATACTCTAAAGATTCGGAAAGGTGGATATATTCAAGCTGTGTTCCGCTGTAATAAGTTGGAACAATATGTAACAATCTATATGAATATGCATTATTTATATATTAGATAGTGAAATATATTACTTTTGATTTGATTTAACTTGACTAGAGAGAGAAAACTAGACAGACAATACCATACATTCAAGACCAGAAAGACAAGTCTACACGTACAAAACTAGACAACAGACTAGACTAAATAAACAATTGGACACATAGGACGAGACAGAGACGACTAGATTCCAAAGAATTAGTTAGTTGATAGTTGGATACTTAGAAACAATTTCAAGGCTTCTATCCATTTATTTTGTAAGGCATATGTTGCTTATGTATGTGGTTTAGTCTTGTTTTCATCGAACTCTATACACGTGCTTGCTTAGTCCTATTTAGATAATATTTATTGCCTTGCACCATAGTCTTGTACCATAATAAAAACACAAATTTAGACTTTCTCTGAAGTATATAATTTACTGTAATCGATATAGGTTTTTGGAATATTTGTTTGTGATATAATATGTAAGTCATAGATTGGAAATCCAATATTAATGTTTAACATATTGAATTTGAATATTAAATCGAATATTAAATTGCACGGGATTTTTTAAATTTTCTGTGCCATAAAGTGAATAAAAAGCGTCAAAAAATTGAACAAACATATTATCATACGACATTCTTCAGGTGAAATTTCGGACCTAAATAAACGAATACAACACAAGAATAATAAAATACTGCACAGTCGGGTTAACTTTGAATGTCAATTAATTTCACTCGATCGAAACAGTTACAGATAAATATATTGGAGGAAACTGACAAACAAAACAAGGTTGATAAAGAATGAATATCTTGTTAGTTTAAGGTTAATTAAATATAATTTGCTTTAAGTTCAACAATATAATAATTGCTGCTCTTTTATTATTAAAATAAAGTAAATAAATACAACGCGTTTGAATGATAGTGAAATACTTAGCTAGTTTAAAATGGCTACTTGGTAATTCGTTTGTCTATTAGTGTCAGCATTAAATTTTTATAAATATTAAGATAAGCGGATTGCCTTTAATAAACCTTTCTTAATTGATAGTCATTATATATATATATATATATATATATATATATATATATATATATACATATATATATATATATATATATATATATATCTAGGAATTCTCTCTCGAGGTGCAAATGGAATGAAAGTTTTGCGGCGTGACCTACAATTACAAATAGTCTAGACTCATTTATTAATTACATTTTTGAAATTCATTACAACAAACAAAACCTAATTAAATGTAAATGAAAATGTCGAAATTATTGGATGATCAATAGATAAAACTTGTGAGGAAACCGTTACAGACACAACAGCGACACTCGTCCACAATTATATAAAACTTTAAATCGAGATCAAGAAAACAAGTTGCATTGTTATAATAACAATTGGTTTGTCTGGCTAATCTTGTCTGTATAGTTTTGTATGTCTACTTTTGACTGACTATATTTGTCCGTCTAGTCTTGTCAATCTAGCCTTCTCCGCCTAGTCTTGTCGGTTTGGTCTTGTCTGCCTAGTCATGTTGTCTAGTCTGGTCTGTCCAGTCTTGCCTGTGTGGTTTCATATGTCTAGTCGTGCCTGTCTTGTTATCTGTTTTGTCCAGAATATCTGATCTTGTCTGCCAAATCTTGTCTGTATGGTCTCATCTGTCAAATCTTACCTGCCCTGTTTTGTTTGTCTAGTCTTTGTATATCCAGTCTGGTCTGTTTAGACTAGACTAGTCTAGTTTTTTCTGCCTAGTCTTTTCTGCCTTTCCAGACAAGTGGAAGCGTTCCAGACTGGTTTTTATTAGGAAGGGAGATAAGCCAGTTGGAGAACCTTCATCTTATAGGCCCCTATGCCTTCTAGATGTGTCAGGTAAACTGTTAGAAAGTCTACTACTGAGTAGATTACAGAAGGAGCTTGACGCCGGACTGGGTTTATCCGATAAGCAATTTGGGTTCCGTAAAGGTAGATCTAGCATGGGTGCAATAAAGGAAGTAAAAAAAATAGCAGAGAAAGCTAAAGCCGGCACACAAAGAACTAAAAAAATGTGTGCACTAATAACTTTTGATGTGCAAAGTGCATTCAACACTGCCAACTGGGAACAACTAATGGGCGAACTTACAAGAAGACGTATAGCACCTTACCTACTACGAATGTTAAGAAGTTACCTTACCAACAGAAAACTAGTACTACAGGCCCTAAATGAGACGGTAGAAGTAGAGGTAAGCTGTGGTGTCCCACAGGGCTCTATATTATTGGTTTCGCGGACGACTTAGTCTTGGTCGTAACCGCAAAAAATGAACAAGGAATAATGCGTACTGCAAACGACGTAATCTATATGGTAACCCAGTGGATTACAACGAGGAAACTGAAGCTATCATCCGAAAAAAACCGAGGCAGTCCTGTTGACAGGACAAAGGAAACTTATGCCAATCAAATTTAAAGTGGGAACCACGGAAATAATCCCAAAACAACAAATAAAATACCTGGGCATTTTAATAGATAGAGGACTTACGTTCTCTGCACATCTCACAGATGCTGCAGGAAAAGGATTAAAGACACTGGGAGCAATGGAAAAAATAATGCCAAACGTTGGGGGACCCAGAAGCTCCAAGCGTAAACTCTTAGGTATTGTAGCACAATCTGCTATGTTATATGGAGCTCCACTCTGGGCAGAAAAAATGAATACAAGAAGCTGCGCAGAAAAATTGGAATCAGTACAACGTAAAATTGCACTTCGTATATGCAGTGCATACCGTACAGTATCCGGAGAGGCAGCATTAGAATCGCCGCTATTGCAGCCATCGATTTGCTCGCAAAAGAAATAAAAGACACAAGCAAGCAGGCCACAACAATCGCAGGCAGAAAGCTAGAGTGAATCTCCTCAACGAATGGCAGCAAAGATGGTCACATAGAGAGAAAGGCCAGTGGACTAGGCTACTTATACCAGACTTAACTGTATGGACCAACAGGAAACACGGAGAAGTTAGTTACCATCTTACGCAATTTCTAACTGGTCACGGTTGTTTCAATGACTTTCTACACCACATTGGTAGATCATCGGATAATTACTGTGTATACTGTGGTGAAATAGACACAGTAAACCACACAATATTTGAATGCTACAGATGGGAAAGTAATAGAGATGAAGCTGTAAAGAATATGGGTACACCTTTTGACGCACGAACAGTCATGGCCTATATGTTAGAAAATAAAGAAAATTGGGACAAGATCCACAGACTTATCCGAACAATAATATCGACAAAAGAAACAGACGAGAGAAAGAGACGAGAGACAAAGTATAACGAAAACAAACTACAGCAACTAAATGACAACAACCAGCACTCTGAAGCCATGCGATAAGCGTTTCCGGAGAGCCTAGTTGGTTTCCTGGGGACCACTTGTCTGTATAAAGTACAGCTACGCCCCGAAATAATAAAAAAAAGGTCTTGTCTGTCTAGTCTTGTATATCTAGTCTTGTCTGTCTATTCTTGTCTGTCTAGTCTTGTCTGTCTAGTCTAGTCTGCCTAGTCTTGTCTGTCTAGTCTTGTCTGTCTAGTCTTGTCTGTCTAGTCTTGTCTGTCTAGTCTTGTCTGTCTAGTCTTGTCTATCTAGTCTTGTCTGTCCAGTCTTGTCTGTCTAGTCTTGTCTGTCTAGTCTTGTCTGTCTAGTCTTGTCTGTCTAGTCTTGTCTGTCTAGTCTTGTCTGTCTAGTCTTGTCTGTCTAGTCTTGTCTGTCTAGTCTTGTCTGTCTAGTCTTGTCTGTCTAGTCTTGTCTGTCTAGTCTTGTCTGTCTAGTCTTGTCTGTCTAGTCTTGTCTGTCTAGTCTTGTCTGTCTAGTCTTGTCTGTCTAGTCTTGTCTGTCTAGTCTTGTCTGTCTAGTCTTGTCTGTCTAGTCTTGTCTGTCTAGTCTTGTCTGTCTAGTCTTGTCTGTCTAGTCTTGTCTGTCTAGTCTTGTCTGTCTAGTCTTGTCTGTCTAGTCTTGTCTGTCTAGTCTTGTCTGTCTAGTCTTGTCTGTCTAGTCTTGTCTGTCTAGTCTTGTCTGTCTAGTCTTGTCTGTCTAGTCTTGTCTGTCTAGTCTTGTCTGTCTAGTCTTGTCTGTCTAGTCTTGTCTGTCTAGTCTTGTCTGTCTAGTCTTGTCTGTCTAGTCTTGTCTGTCTAGTCTTGTCTGTCTAGTCTTGTCTGTCTAGTCTTGTCTGTCTAGTCTTGTCTGTCTAGTCTTGTCTGTCTAGTCTTGTCTGTCTAGTCTTGTCTGTCTAGTCTTGTCTGTCTAGTCTTGTCTGTCTAGTCTTGTCTGTCTAGTCTTGTCTGTCTAGTCTTGTCTGTCTAGTCTTGTCTGTCTAGTCTTGTCTGTCTAGTCTTGTCTGTCTAGTCTTGTCTGTCTAGTCTTGTCTGTCTAGTCTTGTCTGTCTAGTCTTGTCTGTCTAGTCTTGTCTGTCTAGTCTTGTCTGTCTAGTCTTGTCTGTCTAGTCTTGTCTGTCTAGTCTTGTCTGTCTAGTCTTGTCTGTCTAGTCTTGTCTGTCTAGTCTTGTCTGTCTAGTCTTGTCTGTCTAGTCTTGTCTGTCTAGTCTTGTCTGTCTAGTCTTGTCTGTCTAGTCTTGTCTGTCTAGTCTTGTCTGTCTAGTCTTGTCTGTCTAGTCTTGTCTGTCTAGTCTTGTCTGTCTAGTCTTGTCTGTCTAGTCTTGTCTGTCTAGTCTTGTCTGTCTAGTCTTGTCTGTCTAGTCTTGTCTGTCTAGTCTTGTCTGTCTAGTCTTGTCTGTCTAGTCTTGTCTGTCTAGTCTTGTCTGTCTAGTCTTGTCTGTCTAGTCTTGTCTGTCTAGTCTTGTCTGTCTAGTCTTGTCTGTCTAGTCTTGTCTGTCTAGTCTTGTCTGTCTAGTCTTGTCTGTCTAGTCTTGTCTGTCTAGTCTTGTCTGTCTAGTCTTGTCTGTCTAGTCTTGTCTGTCTAGTCTTGTCTGTCTAGTCTTGTCTGTCTAGTCTTGTCTGTCTAGTCTTGTCTGTCTAGTCTTGTCTGTCTAGTCTTGTCTGTCTAGTCTTGTCTGTCTAGTCTTGTCTGTCTAGTCTTGTCTGTCTAGTCTTGTCTGTCTAGTCTTGTCTGTCTAGTCTTGTCTGTCTAGTCTTGTCTGTCTAGTCTTGTCTGTCTAGTCTTGTCTGTCTAGTCTTGTCTGTCTAGTCTTGTCTGTCTAGTCTTGTCTGTCTAGTCTTGTCTGTCTAGTCTTGTCTGTCTAGTCTTGTCTGTCTAGTCTTGTCTGTCTAGTCTTGTCTGTCTAGTCTTGTCTGTCTAGTCTTGTCTGTCTAGTCTTGTCTGTCTAGTCTTGTCTGTCTAGTCTTGTCTGTCTAGTCTTGTCTGTCTAGTCTTGTCTGTCTAGTCTTGTCTGTCTAGTCTTGTCTGTCTAGTCTTGTCTGTCTAGTCTTGACTGTCTAGTCTTGTCTGTCTAGTCTTGTCTGTCTAGTCTTGTCTGTCTAGTCTTGTCTGTCTAGTCTTGTCTGTCTAGTCTTGTCTGTCTAGTCTTGTCTGTCTAGTCTTGTCTGTCTAGTCTTGTCTGTCTAGTCTTGTCTGTCTAGTCTTGTCTGTCTAGTCTTGTCTGTCTAGTCTTGTCTGTCTAGTCTTGTCTGTCTAGTCTTGTCTGTCTTGTCTTGTCTGTCTAGTCTTGTCTGTCTAGTCTTGTCTGTCTAGTCTTGTCTGTCTAGTCTTATCTGTCTAGTCTTGTCTGTCTAGTCTTGTCTGTCTAGTCTTGTCTGTCTAGTC
Organism: Phosphuga atrata; assembly: GCA_944588485.1. Taxonomy (NCBI): domain Eukaryota; kingdom Metazoa; phylum Arthropoda; class Insecta; order Coleoptera; family Silphidae; genus Phosphuga; species Phosphuga atrata. Next base: position 29,532,398 of record OX155900.1, read on the forward strand.
TTGTCTGTCTAGTCTTGTCTGTCTAGTCTTGTCTGTCTAGTCTTGTCTGTCTAGTCTTGTCTGTCTAGTCTTGTCTGTCTAGTCTTGTCTGTCTAGTCTTGTCTGTCTAGTCTTGTCTGTCTAGTCTTGTCTGTCTAGTCTTGTCTGTCTAGTCTTGTCTGTCTAGTCTTGTATGTCTAGTCTTGTCTGTCTAGTCTTGTCTGTCTAGTCTTGTCTGTCTAGTCTTGTCTGTCTAGTCTTGTCTGTCTAGTCTTGTCTGTCTAGTCTTGTCTGTCTAGTCTTGTCTGTCTAGTCTTATCTGTCTAGTCTTGTCTGTCTAGTCTTGTCTGTCTAGTCTTGTCTGTCTAGTCTTGTCTGTCTAGTCTTGTCTGTCTAGTCTTGTCTGTCTAGTCTTGTCTGTCGAGTCTTGTCTGTCTAGGCTTGTCTGTCTAGTCTTGTCTGTGTAGTCTTGTCTGTCTAGTCTTGTCTGTCTAGTCTTGTCTGTCTAGTCTTGTCTGTCTAGTCTTGTCTGTCTAGTCTTGTCTGTCTAGTCTTGTCTGTCTAGTCTTGTCTGTCTAGTCTTGTCTGTCTAGTCTTGTCTGTCTAGTCTTGTCTGTCTAGTCTTGTCTGTCTAGTCATGTCTGTCTAGTCTTGTCTGTCTAGTCTTGTATGTCTAGTCTTGTCTCTCTAGTCTTGTCTGTCTAGTCTTGTCTGTTTAGTCTTGTCTGTCTAGTCTTGTCTGTCTAGTCTTGTCTGTCTAGTCTTGTCTGTCTAGTCTTGTCTGTCTGTTGGTGCTGAGCCGCCAACGCAGTAGGAGTGCGAAAGCAAGCTGTTACAAAGTGTTCAATATTTTTGGAAATAGACCATATAAAAGTGTTTAATTAATTGCTAATTGTATAGTAATGTTGTGTAAAGTTCACAAAATCTTTAAGTTGTGTAACTAAGTGTGAGAAAGGACTCAAATATAGTGTAATTGTTCAAGAGACAGTGACTCGCCCATTTTGTGTTACTTTTTAATTTTTCCATCTGTGTGTCTGTATATTAAATTTAAGTTAGTTGTATAGACAAAGTGTTTATCCACGCATAGGGCTGCAAATCCCAGCTAAGTATTGCTCTGTATTATACTAATCCTGTTAAACCTAACCTATTCAGCAAAAATCTCCGTCAACACGCGGAGATACTTACTGTCATTGAATCGTATCTAGTAAGTTTTTTTCCTCGCGATTTATCTCTAGTCTCCGCGCGTCGAGGTGTTATCACTTTAGTAAAATAGCGCAGATATACGGACCGCAAGGTTTCAAGCGAGTATAGCCGCGCTGGCGCCGGTTCGATTCCGAGTAAGCTAAGACTTTATTTACTTGAAACGTAATTATTATTGAGTGTATTTTGCGTTTTCCCAATTCTCAAAAAATATTTTCCTTTGCTTCACTATCATCTTTTGATTATCAATTGCCAAATGCGCGACATATAAGACATAAACATGAGTGAGAAGGATAGAGAAAATCCTTTTTTAAGGAAAGAAGGTGTCCAAAGAACACCACCCCCATTACAACTGCATAGGGAAAGATCCCACTCCTTGAATGAGAAGACCCATAGAGAAGTAGTGCTGACTGACGAACAACAACCAAAGAGGAAAAGAACAGAAGTGAGCAATCAATGCTCTCCCGACCATATAGGACATGAACTGGAAGCAATAACCAAAAAACTAATTGCGAGAGCACAAGAACTGAAAAAACTGGTGAAATCAAGTCCTAGCACCAAAACTGAAATTAAAAAAACCTCAGAAGAGCTGTGGACTCTGGCCGGAACGCTAGAGAGATTATGGGCGACCGGTCAGCTGACACAGCACTATCCAAACGCAAAGATCGAAACCTGCGAAGTTACCACACAAACGATAGTGACGAGCGACGAAGATGAGAAAGAATTGTCAACATTACTCGAACAAATAGAAGAAGGAAACTCCTATGAAGAATTCCAGGAGGTCGCTGAGAAAGACTGGCCACTGAGAGCATTCCGTTCAGTAAAGGAAGGACATGGAAACGTGATGACGGCCTCATCAGAATGGGATATAGCATGGTGCACTGGGGAAGATTTGCACCCAGACCAAGGGGTTCCAAGATCTCTAATAGAAACATACACACGCCCAAATGAAGCAATAAAACAACAAGCAAATACCGGAAATGTAATATACCTGCGACATTCCATCGGCTTCCCAGACGCAAACGGTGAAATAAACTGCACGGACCAATATATATACCAGATAGTCACCAGAAAGATGGATACGGAACCTACGGACATCAAACAGCTCTTCGATGGGCTACAAAAGCTTAAAGAGCTTATGCATAAAACAAGCAGACAGAATATTGCTATAATAAAACCGGCAGCAGTAGACTGGCAATTAGCAAAAAAGGCAATAGAATACACATTCGCCAAAACTAGTGCCCAAGTCAGAATCTACTGCCCAAAGGATAAGTTCGCTAAGCCAGCCGAACCTTCTCAGCATACAAATGGTAAGAAAACATGGACTGAAGCAGTTATGCAAAGCAAACCAATGCCAGGGGGAGCAACTGCTAAAAAAGTAGAAAGAAAACCAAGGACTGAAGCAGTTTTCATGAAAGCTGAAGGCCGAACCTACTCGGATCTTCTACAAATGGTAAAGTCCGATTTGGACCCCAAAGAAGATACGTGGAAGTCAATCACTAAAATTAGGAGTACAAAAAAGGGAGAACTACTGTTCCAAGTCAAGGAAGGCAAGGCAAATGAGTTGAAAGAAGAGCTGACTAAAAAATGCCCCTCCACCGAAATTCGAGTGAAATCTAATGACACTATTATGCACATAAAAGATCTAGATGCACTCACAACATCGGAAGAAGTGATAGAAGCGGTCAAACTGGAATTAGGAGATCCAACGATACCTGTTAAGGTGACAAATATGAGACCCTCCTATGGAGAAAACCAAGTGGCAACAATTTCACTCGCAAGAGAGCAAGCCTCTAAGCTTGTAGACAATGGCAAAATTAGAATAGGTTTCGTAGAATGCCGAGTAATTGAGAGAATTCAATTAGTCAAATGCCGCAAATGTTGGATAACAGGGCACACAGAAGGAGAATGTAAAGGTCCAAATAGACAACATCTGTGCTTTAGGTGCGGCCAGGAAGGTCACGCTGCAAAAGACTGCAAAGGAGAAGTTTTCTGCCCAATCTGCCAGCAAACAGGCCACAGAGCGGATTCAGGTGCGTGCCCGGTATTCCAAAAGGCGTTGTCGGAGGCAAGACGCAAAAATAAACTGCCAAGATGGCGATAAACATTATACAAGTAAACGGGATGCGTAGCCGTGCTGCGCATGACCTTCTGATTGCCACAATGCGGGAAATGGAAATAGATGCCGCAATTCTAAGTGAACCCAACAAAAAGTCATTGAAGGGAGAATGGTACACTGACGATGAGAAGAACGTGGCAATCATTCTGGACAATACAAACCTACAAGTGCTAAATTTTGGTAAAGGACCTGGTTTCGTCTGGGTCGAGCTCCAAGAAGTGTTCATTTATAGCTGCTATCTGCCACCAAATGACAGCCAGCGACAGTTTGAGGCATCACTCACAGCGCTCAGTCAAGACTTAAAGATACAAAGAAAGCCTAAAGTGGTTGCAGGGGATTTTAATGCAAAGTCCCCTTACTGGGGATGCCCGGCAATGGACAAACGCGGCGATCTGGTGATGGATTGGGTAGCTGAATTGGATCTGTACGTGGCAAATGAAGGATCTGCACCCACTTTTGAGCGTGGAATTAGTTCTTCTATCCTGGACGTTACCTTCACTACCGGAGAACTCGTGGGAAAAATTATAAACTGGCAAGTCCTAAACAGGGAAAGTTTGAGCGACCACAGATATCTGTACTACCAGATACAAAAAAGATATCCTGATCCCCTGCCCAAATATAAAGTCTACAAGGGATGGTATACCAAAAACATAAAAGTAGAGGAATTTTCCAACAGATTTGAAGAGGAAATTGGAAAAACAAACGAATGTACACCGGAAAGACTCATATTAAGCCTACAAAAAACCTGCGATGCTATCCTCAGACCAAAAAAGAAAAAGGGGAAAAGAAAACAGGTATATTGGTGGAATGAGAACATTGCCAAACTTAGGGCTACCTGCATTTCAACAAGACGAACTTACCAGCGAAAGAGAAAAATAATGGGAGACAAAGATGCAGTATATAGAAACGCCTACGCTGCCGCAAAAAAAGAACTGCGAATAGAAATTAGCAGGGCAAAAAGAGACCACTGGCGGGAACTCTGCGACAAAATAGACGAAAATGTCTGGGGGGATGCTTATGCAATTGTCACCAGGGAGCTAAAACTGAGGCATCCGAATGTCCATTTGACAATGGAGAAGGCTTTGGAAGTTATAGAGGTGCTATTCCCAGCACACGAGCAACTGCCGTGGAAACTACCAGCAGTTAAAGAAATACCCGAATTCACAGCAGAAGAACTAAATAGGGCCAGCAAACGCCTCAAAAATGGTAGAGCGCCAGGACTAGATAACCTCCCACCAGAAGCCATAAAAATTGCATCAAATATGCATCCAGAAGTCGTCCTAAAAACTTTGAACAAAATTATGGCAGACGGCAAATTTCCAGAATGTTGGAGAAAGGCAAAGCTGGTTCTACTTAGAAAAGGCAATAAACCCACAGACCTACCAACCTCATTCCGTCCAATATGCTTACTTGATGTAACAGGGAAACTATTGGAACAGCTACTGCTCTCAAGACTAAAGGAAGAACTCAAAAACCACAAAAATCTTTCAGATAGGCAGTATGGGTTTCGAGAGGGACGGTCTACCGTGGATGCTGTTTTGAGGGTCCTAGAAGCCAACAAAAAACTTTCAGCTGGCACACAGAGAACAAAGAAGATGAGCGCGCTCATAACATTAGATGTTCAAAATGCCTTCAATTCGGCAGCCTGGAGAGATATTATGACAGAGCTTCAAGAAAGAAAAATTTCCCCGTACATCTTGCGCCTTATTGGCAGCTACCTGTCTAATAGAAAAATAATAATAGAAACAGGCGGAGAATCCGCAGAATGCGAGGTAACCAGTGGTGTGCCGCAGGGTTCCGTTATGGGCCCTACGCTTTGGAACATCTTATATGATGGCGTACTAAGGCTAAGACTACCCTACGGCATAGAAATTGTTGGCTTCGCTGATGACTTAGCCATTGTGGCAACCGGAAGGACAGAGAACGAGTTGATGGATAGGGCTAATATGGCCATCAAAATTGTGGGCAACTGGCTGGAGGACAAAAGGCTTAAATTGGCAGCGGAGAAAACAGAAGCTGTTCTTCTTACGGGCCAAAGGAAGATAGGACCCATAAAATTTAAAGTGAAAGGAGAGACAATAATCCCTAAAGAATATATAAAATATCTAGGGATAATTATTGACAGGCAACTATCCTTCAAAGAACACATCAACCAGATGACGACTAAAGCTGCTAAAATAACCAAGGCCTTAGAAAAATTAATGCCTAAGGTAGGTGGTCCAAAAAGCAGCAAAAGAAGAATGCTTGCTGCCGTAGTTCACTCTAACATCTTGTATGGCGCCCCGGTGTGGGCAAACGCCATAGAAAAATCTAACATAAGGAAAATGCTAACTTCACTCCAGCGCAAAATAGCAATAAGAGTCTGTAGCGCGTATAGGACGATATCAAGAGATGCTGTACTTGTGATAGCTGGTATCCCGCCAATAGAGTGCACCATTGAAGAAAGAGTGCTGCTTCATAAAGCAAGAAACGATCTAACAGTGACAAACAAGAAGGAAAGAAGAAAAAACGCTAGGGCGCAAACGTTTCAAAAATGGCAACGAATGTGGAGCAACGCTAAATTCGGGTCGTGGACTAGGCTTCTTATCCCACAGATAGAACCATGGGCTACAAGGCAACACGGGGAGGTTAGCTATTATATAACCCAGGCACTCAGCGGCCATGGCTCTTTTAAAGAATACACCTGCCACATCGGCAGCACAGCAGACAATCTGTGCATATACTGTGGCTGCACAGATAGTGTCCAGCACACTATTTTTGAGTGCGACCGATGGTCCCCAGAGAGAGATATATGGATAAACCAGACACGATCCGAACTAAAAGTGACAACATTAGTTGATATAATGCTTAGATCGCCTACCGACTGGGCGTACTCCGAAGAGATGTTACAAAACATAATCAGCGGTAAAGAGAAGGACGAAAGAACGAAACAAGACATAGACAGAAATAAATTCTGAACCCCTAAACACTGATGTGAATGGGGGATGTAGGAATGGACAAGTACTTTAAGTACAGCGACATCTTGAGGAAATGTTTATAACGGTACCAAGATGCTCGTGATTCAGGGGGGCCACTTGACAAGTTAACGTCTATCGTGCTTGCTACGTCCCCACCAAAAAGAAAAAAAAAAAAAAGTCTTGTCTGTCTAGTCTTGTCTGTCTAGTCTTGTCTGTCTAGTCTTGTCTGTCTAGTCTTGTCTGTCTAGTCTTGTCTGTCTAGTCTTGTCTGTCTAGTCTTGTCTGTCTAGTCTTGTCTGTCTAGTCTTGTCTGTCTAGTCTTGTCTGTCTAGTCTTGTCTGTCTAGTCTTGTCTGTCTAGTCTTGTCTGTCTAGTCTTGTCTGTCTAGTCTTGTCTGTCTAGTCTTGTCTGTCTAGTCTTGTCTGTCTAGTCTTGTCTGTCTAGTCTTGTCTGTCTAGTCTTGTCTGTCTAGTCTTGTCTGTCTAGTCTTGTCTGTCTAGTCTTGTCTGTCTAGTCTTGTCTGTCTAGTCTTGTCTGTCTAGTCTTGTCTGTCTAGTCTTGTCTGTCTAGTCTTGTCTGTCTAGTCTTGTCTGTCTAGTCTTGTCTGTCTAGTCTTGTCTGTCTAGTCTTGTCTGTCTAGTCTTGTCTGTCTAGTCTTGTCTGTCTAGTCTTGTCTGTCTAGTCTTGTCTGTCTAGTCTTGTCTGTCTAGTCTTGTCTGTCTAGTCTTGTCTGTCTAGTCTTGTCTGTCTAGTCTTGTCTGTCTAGTCTTGTCTGTCTAGTCTTGTCTGTCTAGTCTTGTCTGTCTAGTCTTGTCTGTCTAGTCTTGTCTGTCTAGTCTTGTCTGTCTAGTCTTGTCTGTCTAGTCTTGTCTGTCTAGTCTTGTCTGTCTAGTCTTGTCTGTCTAGTCTTGTCTGTCTAGTCTTGTCTGTCTAGTCTTGTCTGTCTAGTCTTGTCTGTCTAGTCTTGTCTGTCTAGTCTTGTCTGTCTAGTCTTGTCTGTCTAGTCTTGTCTGTCTAGTCTTGTCTGTCTAGTCTTGTCTGTCTAGTCTTGTCTGTCTAGTCTTGTCTGTCTAGTCTTGTCTGTCTAGTCTTGTCTGTCTAGTCTTGTCTGTCTAGTCTTGTCTGTCTAGTCTTGTCTGTCTAGTCTTGTCTGTCTAGTCTTGTCTGTCTAGTCTTGTCTGTCTAGTCTTGTCTGTCTAGTCTTGTCTGTCTAGTCTTGTCTGTCTAGTCTTGTCTGTCTAGTCTTGTCTGTCTAGTCTTGTCTGTCTAGTCTTGTCTGTCTAGTCTTGTCTGTCTAGTCTTGTCTGTCTAGTCTTGTCTGTCTAGTCTTGTCTGTCTAGTCTTGTCTGTCTAGTCTTGTCTGTCTAGTCTTGTCTGTCTAGTCTTGTCTGTCTAGTCTTGTCTGTCTAGTCTTGTCTGTCTAGTCTTGTCTGTCTAGTCTTGTCTGTCTAGTCTTGTCTGTCTAGTCTTGTCTGTCTAGTCTTGTCTGTCTAGTCTTGTCTGTCTAGTCTTGTCTGTCTAGTCTTGTCTGTCTAGTCTTGTCTGTCTAGTCTTGTCTGTCTAGTCTTGTCTGTCTAGTCTTGTCTGTCTAGTCTTGTCTGTCTAGTCTTGTCTGTCTAGTCTTGTCTGTCTAGTCTTGTCTGTCTAGTCTTGTCTGTCTAGTCTTGTCTGTCTAGTCTTGTCTGTCTAGTCTTGTCTGTCTAGTCTTGTCTGTCTAGTCTTGTCTGTCTAGTCTTGTCTGTCTAGTCTTGTCTGTCTAGTCTTGTCTGTCTAGTCTTGTCTGTCTAGTCTTGTCTGTCTAGTCTTGTCTGTCTAGTCTTGTCTGTCTAGTCTTGTCTGTCTAGTCTTGTCTGTCTAGTCTTGTCTGTCTAGTCTTGTCTGTCTAGTCTTGTCTGTCTAGTCTTGTCTGTCTAGTCTTGTCTGTCTAGTCTTGTCTGTCTAGTCTTGTCTGTCTAGTCTTGTCTGTCTAGTCTTGTCTGTCTAGTCTTGTCTGTCTAGTCTTGTCTGTCTAGTCTTGTCTGTCTAGTCTTGTCTGTCTAGTCTTGTCTGTCTAGTCTTGTCTGTCTAGTCTTGTCTGTCTAGTCTTGTCTGTCTAGTCTTGTCTGTCTAGTCTTGTCTGTCTAGTCTTGTCTGTCTAGTCTTGTCTGTCTAGTCTTGTCTGTCTAGTCTTGTCTGTCTAGTCTTGTCTGTCTAGTCTTGTCTGTCTAGTCTTGTCTGTCTAGTCTTGTCTGTCTAGTCTTGTCTGTCTAGTCTTGTCTGTCTAGTCTTGTCTGTCTAGTCTTGTCTGTCTAGTCTTGTCTGTCTAGTCTTGTCTGTCTAGTCTTGTCTGTCTAGTCTTGTCTGTCTAGTCTTGTCTGTCTAGTCTTGTCTGTCTAGTCTTGTCTGTCTAGTCTTGTCTGTCTCGCGGCAGAAGGCAGACGTGTGCGAGCGCGCTCGTGAACATTTATGTGATTAGCAGTGAAATCAATTAAAAACCAAGTTCGTGTTTTCATGTGTTGCGTGAATAAACTTTTGCTTTTTTCTAATAAAAAAGAAAAAATAGACTTTAGAGTCTGATACTAAGTGTTGTATCAGTTCTCGCCACGTGGCGATACGCCAAACAAACTGTGTAAAAAAAACCATAAAACTATAATTGTTAAAAACCATAACTGTGTTAGTACGCTAGCAAGTAAAAGGGCTAGGGAGTGAAAAACAATTAAATATAGACAATAATCTTAGTGATAGTTTTAGTTTTAGTTAAGTAAGACATTGACTTTAGTGATAGTCTTAGGGAAAAAAAGACTCAAGAGATTGATACCGAGCGTAGCAGTTCTCGTCCCGCGGCGATAAGCCAAATATGCGGACAAAAAATACATAGATAAATATATAAATATATATACACGGTGGTCCCTGCAAAACGGATAAGTATCTTTAATACATATTTGTTAAATTGTATATTTCTTAATGCTTTACCGTATGGTTGCTATTGCTATATTTTTATTGCTGTCCCCGAGCATCAATACTAATCTTATCGCAAAATTTTTTTTTTTAACTCCACAATGAGTAGCAAAAAAAACAACGATAAAAGAACTGCAGGGGAAAACCCTTTCCAGAAGCGCGAAGCACTGAAGAGAACTCCACCAAAACCTAAAGATGTGCCCAGTGACCAACAGAAGACACCACTTCGGACCAGATCCGCTTCTTTCGCCGGTCTTACCGACATCGACGAAAGCAAAGACAAACCAGGAGAGGAAGGTACATCCCCAACCGAAAAAAACCCGAAACGGAAAAGGATGCAAGTAATTGAGAGCTCAGAAGAGTGTGACAAAGACATAGAAGGTGCTATCAGGAAGGCAGTATCAAGAGCCCAAGAACTAAAAGGCTCATTGTAGCCAACGCAGAAACCAACGACGAGATTAAAAAGTCAGCAGAAGATCTATGCTCCCTCATATCCGCAATAGGAAAAACTTTTCCTGGATATGTCCACCAAGATCGACCAAGGGTAACTCAGGGATGCCAAACAGAAATAATCGATCCCGCGCTGGACCAAAGGAGAGAAGAAGAAAAAATATTTCTTAACAAGCTCCAGGAAGCCATGAGAAGGGGATCCAATTACACGGAGTTCCAAGACATAAGCAACGACTATTGGCCACAGGTAGCATACCGAAGAGTTAGCGAAGGACATGGTAATCCAATGACAGCAGCGCTGGACTGGGACTTGGGCTGGTGCGTTGCCGATGACCTTAGCCCCGAGCAAGTAGTGCCGTTTGCACTTAGCCAAGCATACACTACGCCACAAGAACTGGAATCTCAGGAAAAAGAACCAGGCAAAGTGGTCTATCTAAGACACTCAATCGGAGTCCCAACAAAGGAGGGTGACATCAAAAACGTTGACCGGTACATCTACCATGTTGTTGCTCGGAAAAAACAGGACGAAACACTTAGTCCTGAAAAAAGTTTCAACTGCATAAAGGAGCTAAAAAAACTGATGACACACAATGGTCGAACCACACTGGCATTTGCGAAACCGCGAGATGCCGTGTAGCACACGATTTGCTGATTGCCACGGCTCTAGAACTGAACGCGGATATAGCAATAATTTGTGAACCAAACAAAAAAGTGGCCACTAGTGCTAAATGGTTCACAGACGAAGAAAAGGACTCAGCGATTTGGATCAAAAAACCGAACAACATCAGTAGTAAACACTGGATTCGGACAAGGTTTCGTGTGGGTAGAGTTAGCTCAACTCACAATATTCAGTTGCTACTTCTCACCCAACAAAACAACTGACCAACTGTCCAAATCATTAGAACTGCAAGGCAGTGTATCAAGCTCCAAAGCAAAAGAGGGATAGTAGTAGCTGGTGACTTTAACGCAAAATCCCCCTACTGGGGATCCCCATGCTTGGACAAAAGGGGAAACATCGTGACAGACTGGGCAGTGGATCTTGATTTGGTCATCCAGAATAAAGGAGATAGCTACACTTTTGTGAGGGGAAAATCGGGCTCCACCATAGATCTTACCTTTTCTACCAACTCCATAAGCGACAGGTTCCTAGGATGGAGGGTACTCGAAAAAGAATCTGGACAAAGACACATGGGGAGACGCGTTCCAAATAATAAGAAGGAACTTAAGGATTCGTCCTCAAAATCTTCCAATGTCGTTGGAGAGAGCGCGTCAAGTCGGCGACGTATTATTCCCAGAGCATGCTCCCTTTGACTGGCTACAACCAGAAGTCGTAAATACGCCCCACTTTACGAAAGAGGAACTTTCCTGAGTATACCACCTGAGGTAGTGAAGATAACAGCTGCACATCAATCCCACTTCGTCCTGAAAGTCATGAATAACTTACTAACCGCCGGAAACTTTCCAACTCACGTGGAAGTCACCTTGTCGCGGTGTGAGGGCTTAGTTTTGCAACATACCGTTGGACGTCACGACGGGAACAACTCCGGTCGGGGCATTCGGCGGAGGGCGAACAACCAAGAACTTCCAAACCCTTAATCCCAAGGCGTCATGCGACCCGTGCCAAAGGGACTGGTTGATGGCCAAGGGCAACCGGCCATCGCTTACGGAGCCCCTCTGATACCTGGCGACCTCAGAGGGTATCCAGCCTTACCACTATCAAGCGGGGCTCTGATGTGGTGGACCTTTAGTTCCCTTGCGACTCGTGGGATTTATATGAATTCCAAAAGTAAAAAAAAATAATCCATGTGTACGGGACCTAACCGACACAGAGAACAAGGAAGTCAGCCCGGATTCCCGGGAAGACGACCTTGACCTCACACTCGTAGACATGAGCAGTCCAGCCATGTCTACAGAGGCAGAGGTAGATGTTCTTGTAGGGACAGAGGAGGACTTGCCGCCTCCTGTCACAAAACAAGAATGACCAGCAGGCGCACCAAAATAGCCCAAGTGAACATCCACCATGCCAAAGCAGCTTCAGCTGTGATGGCTAGGATGTTCACCAAGCAGCACCTAGGGCTAGCTTCAAGAACCCTGGACCTACGGAGGTAAGATCAGAGGCCTTAGCAACAGGGAATGTAAGTTGGTATGGGACAGCCGTGAGGTTTCCCCTAGAACTTGCATTATGGTAAGAAATGGCTTAAATTACTTATGTCTTTCAGAATTTTTAACGCGGGATTTAGTACCGATTCAGGCCCTCATCAAGATCGTAGGCCCTCATACTTCCCTGGCGATGGTAACAGCATACCACCCATTGAAGTACAAAAGCTGGTGGAACACTGTATTAGGAGAAGGCTGCCACTCATCCTGGGATGTGACGCGAACGCACACAATGAGATGTGGGGCAGCACGGACACTAATAAGAGGGGTGAGTACCTTTTAGAATACCTCATTAAAGAGAACTTAATTGTGTACAACGTTGGGAACACACCAACATTTGTCACTAAAGTCAGAAATGAGGTACTGGATATTACGGTAGGTAGCGCTAACGTAAGTAAACTAATTAAAAAGTTTGAGCTGGAAGGAGCGAGTGAGGAAAACACCCCCATTCGAAACCCCAGACAAACTGTGTGGCCTATGTTTAGTTCCCAACTAAAAGAAAACCTAGAGCAGGTGACAGTGCGGGGTAGTATCAAACACTACACCGTGCTGGAGCAGGCTGTAGGAGAAATAAATGTAGCAATCACCACGGCATTTGAATCCAGCTGCCCGGTAAAAACCGTGAAGGAGCATAAGGACGAAAAATGGTGGAACAAAAATTTGTCTACATTAAGAGCAAAAGTACGTAGGCTTTTCAACAAAGCCAAGCAATACGGAAATTGGCTAGAATACTCTGAGGTGCTTACCACCTACAACAAAGAGATCAGACGGGCAAAAAGGGAAAACTTTAGGACCTTCTGTGAAAACATAGAATCCACGCCGGTGGCAGCTAGACTGCACAAAGCACTAGCGAAGGATAGAGTGGAAATGACAACCACTCTTAAGAAACCGGATGGGACCTTCACGGAGGATGAAGAGAAAAGAGCTCTCCTCCTACTAGAAACCCATTTTACGGGATGTAGAGGATACAGGGAGACCGAGGGCTTGATGCAACCACGGAAACCAAGTCGGGCCGACTGGAAGAGGGCAGCGTCCATCTGTACGGAAAACCGAATCAGATGGGCTATCAGCACTTTCCAGCCTTTTAAGGCCCCAGGTGTGGACGGACTAGTTCCTGCCTTCCTACAAAAGGGAGAGAGAGAACTAATGCCGTATCTTCTAAATATCTTTAGAAGTAGCTTAGCGCTCGGATATATACCGGAGCTATGGAGAAGGGCTAAGGTGGTATTTCTACCGAAGGTGGGGAAGAAAGACACCACTCAACCGAAGTCATTTAGACCCATTAGTCTAACATCTTTTATGTTAAAGACAATGGAGAAGGTGATTGATAATTACCTTAGGACTATAGTGCTGGTAGGTACACCACTACACAGGAGTCAGCATGCTTACAGAGCAGGGAAATCCACAGAAACCGCCCTGTATCAGCTGAGAAACGAAATAGAAGCAGCACTAGAGATAAAGGAAGTAGCGATATGTGCCTCCTTGGATATAGAGGGAGCTTTTGACAACACCTCACACGAGGCCGTCAGGGCGGCCCTCGAAAGAAGGAATATCGACAGCACTATCTCAAAGTGGATGGGAGAAATGCTGAGAACTAGAACGGCTGAGACACAAGTGGGAAAAGACACCATTAAGATCTCCACAACTCGAGGGTGCCCACAGGGAGGTGTACTATCACCGCTAATGTGGAGCCTGATAGTTGATGAACTACTGGATAGGCTAAACGACCTAGACATCAAATGTCAAGGTTACGCCGATGACATAGTCATAATGGCCAGAGGAAAATTTGAGGGAACGCTCTGTGAAATTGTTCAGAGAGGCCTCAAAGTAACTAGTAGATGGTGTCAAACAGTGGGATTGAGACTCAACCCGAGCAAAACCACGGTGATACCATTTACTAGAAGGAGAAAACTAAACTGCCTACATCCCATACTCATAGATGGGAAGGCAGTAGAATACCAACAGGAGATAAGGTATCTGGGTATCACACTAGATAGCAAACTCCTATGGAATAGACACGCTGAGGCAGTGGTAGGTAAAGCCAAACGCGCCCTAATGGTGTGCAGAAATCTGGCAGGAAAAACGTGGGGTTGTAACCCCACTATCCTGCGATGGATGTACACCATGATAGTGAGACCTGCAATCACTTATGGGGCGGTTGCGTGGGTAAGTAGAATCAAGCTATGAGGAAGCCTCTATGAGGAAACAGCTTGAGAAGATTCAAAGACTGGCGTGTGTCTGCATCACGGGGGCGATGGGGTCGTGTCCGACAGCAGCATTGGAGCTGCTGCTGGATCTGACTCCGCTGCACCTTGTGGTGGAGAGCGCCGCCAGATCGGCGATCGTAAGGTTCAGCAAGGAAGGAATGGGCAGAGGCAAAATAATCGGGAGCAGAGACCGAAAGAGCCTCGCTGCCAAGATCCCCTGGCTGGAAGTACCAAAAGACGAAATGATATGCAAATACCACTTCGAGAAAAACTACACAGCAATGTGTAGTAGTAAAGCCGATTGGAGCGACGAATCCTCAGCATACCACATAGAGCAAAATGCCATCAAGTGGTATACAGATGGTTCGAAGACAAAGGAAGGCACTGGTGCAGGAGTGTTTGGACCTCGTACCAGATACTTCGAATCCATGGGAACATCCGCAAGTATCTTCCAAGCAGAGGTACACGCAATCGAAAGATGTGCACAGTTTAACCTCGACAGGAAGTACCGCAAAAAACGAATTGCTATCCTGTCAGATAGCCAAGCAGCCATCAAGGCCATTAGCTCATACACCATCAGATCCAAACTGGTATGGGACTGTGTGGGGAAGCTGAACAAGCTTGGCAGGGATAATAAAGTAACGCTATACTGGGTACCAGAACACACTGGTATAGACGGAAACGAAGAAGCCGATGACCTAGCAAACAAGGGATCCAGTAGCCCCTTTATAGGTCCGGAACCCTTTTGCGGTATGAGCGTGAACACCATCCGCAAAAGTTTAGATGAAGAAATAAGAGGAAAATGGATAAAAATCTGGAAAGAACTTCCAGGGCTAAGGCAATCCAAAGTGATGCTGGGATCTTTTAACCAGAAGAGAACTAAAGCTTGCCTGAAACTAAGCAGGAATAAGATCAGAATTCTGACACGAGCCCTGACGGGACACTGCAGACTTAGGAAACATCTCAAGGCCCTAGGCCTAGAGGAGGAGGATGGATGCAGATTCTGTGGCTCAGCAGAGAAAACCCCCATACATCTGTTCAAAGACTGCGGAGCATTACTCCGCAAGAGACAGATGTACCTTGGGGCTCACTGCTTGAACACAGAGGAGCTGCAGGCCTTGAATCCCGCTCAGATCCTGAGATTCCTAAAGGAATCCGGATTAGAGGAGGCGCTCTAAATGGGTAAGTACACCAAAAACTTGGAGGAGGAGGGTGGGGTACAATAGATCTATAAAGGTCGCAGTACAAGTCGTCACCACCATATCTACAATCTACAATCTACTAACCGCCGGAAACTTTCCAACTAGATGGTAGCGTGCGAAGCTCGCCCTCATCAGGAAGGGGGATAAACCAATAGATGATCCCACATCCTACAGGCCTATCTGCTTACTCGAAGTATGTGGGAAATTGTTAGAACAACTTTTACTTACGAGATTGAAGGAAGAGCTCAAGACAGGAGTCGGATTGTCAAAGCACCAGTATGGGTTCAGGGAAGGACGATCTACCATCACGGCCCTAAAAGCTGTACCGGAAATCGCAGAACAGGCCAACAGTGGGTCCCAGAGAACCATGCAAATGTGTGCTCTCCTAACATTCGATGTTAGAAATGCGTTTATCAGTGCATCGTGGAAGCATATTATGGACTGTTTAACAACTAGAGGCATATCCCCCTATCTATTACGGATGCTGCGAAGCTACCTCAGTGGGAGAAGCATCATACTGCAAGGAGATCGACGGACTGAAGAGAAAAAAATTAGTAGTGGTGTTCCACAGGGTTCGATATTGGGACCCATTTTGTGGAACATACTATACGACGGAATTTTGACAATGAGGCTTCCAGTGGGGGCTACTATAATCGGCTTTGCAGATGATATAGCACTGGTCGCCAGAGCCAGGACAGAACAAGAGCTGATGCAAAAAGCAAACCACGTAACATCCCTAATCAGTGCGTGGTTGAAAGAAAAAAACCTGAGTCTAGCACCAGAAAAAACTGAAGCTGTCCTCCTCACGGGACTGAGACAACTTAGCCCCATATTATTTAAAGTGGAAGAGGCAATAATAAGACCAAAAGAGACCATCAAGTACCTTGGAATAACCATCGACAAAAGGCTTTCGTTCGCTGCACATATAACCGAAGCAGCAGCAAGGGGTTTAAGAACACTGGCAGGGATACAACCACTCATGCCAAATCTGGGGCGGCCAAAGAGAAGTTCGCGCAGAATTCTCGGCTCTGTAGTGCAGGCTACCATGCTGTACGGTGCCCCTATATGGGCCTCTGAACTAAAAAAAGAAATTAACCTGCAGAAGCTCGCACAAGTTCACCGAAAAATGGCACTACGTGTAAGCAGAACTTACAGAACAGTTTCAGGAGTGGCCGCGCAGGTTATTTTAGGTATCCCCCCAATAGACCTGATCGCAAACGAGAGGAAAAGAGTGTATGACTCAGAGGGCGACAAATAAAGTAAACGTTTGGCCAGACAAGAACTCCTCGAGAAGTGGCAAGAAATGTGGCAGTTAAGCGAACGAGGAGAGTGGACGAGACTGTTAATCCTGGACATACTTCCCTGGATCACCAGAAAACACGGGGAAATTAGCTACCATCTAGCCCAGTTCCTCTCCGGCCACGGATGTTTCCAGGACTATCTGCACAACATCGGCAAGGCAGCTGACGACCTGTGTGTATATTGCGGGGTGAAGGACAGCGTGATCCACACGATATTCAATTGCTGGAGGTGGGAAACAGACAGAGAAAAAGTGGAAAAATAACTGGGAGAATCAATCCATCCGAGAACTATAATCGATATATTGAAATCGAAGTATATTGAAAGATGAGTCACGGTGGAGGAACATCCAAGGGCTGATTCATAAAATAATGAGCGAGAAGGAGGCCGATGAGATCAAATCGAGGAACAACATAAAGTAGATTAAATTTAAGCCATCCGTCACTCTGAGGTTATGCGACAAGCGGGTCCAGAGTGTACGGATGCGTTCCAGGGGGGCCACTTGCCTGGTTAGGTTAAGTTACCGCCAGCTACGTATAGATTTTTTTACAGTTATTTTGCACAGTTATGTATAGATTTAACAGTCAATGTAAATGTTTACGCAATGTAAGTTATATAGTTAGAACTCCATGGAAATAAATTGGCTCTACCAATTGATATACACACAGTAATAAGTGTAGTTAAAGATAATCATAACTATATAGATTTTACATAACTTTGCTACATTGACAAAAACTCTTGGAATAGTGGATTCCAAGAGTTTTTGTAGCAGGAGTGGCCTGCTAATAATTTGGAGGGGCAGGTCTTGTCTTAATTCACGCAAACAAATTTAAACAATTTATCAAATGGTATTTTTAAGTAGCCGTCGATAGTTGTTTTCGTGTCTCTCTCACGAAATATCAAATTAAAAATATCTAACCCCCAGTCATTCACGTGGATTTCAAGTAAATGGTTTACAAATTATTATTCATAAAAGCAAATCTGCACTAATGAGAAATAAATCTCGAAACGCGTCTGCAGATGGCTTAAGACCCACTTAAGTTAATAGAAAGACATTATCTTAAAAAAACAATGTTATTTTTCTGGTTTTGGTTGAGTGCCACGAGGTGGACCGAAAGCTAGTAAATAGCTGGCAAATTTCACATGAGATTTGTTTTGGTAGTCCTAAAAAGACTCAATAATGTTATAGAGCTCCGGAAAGGTTGATATATTTAAATATACAGGCTGTGTTCCGGCTTTATTAAGTTTATACTTTTTATTCTTCTTAATGGTGCTACAGTCCTAGTAGGACCTGGACCTCCTCCCACAGCCTACACTTGTGCTTGGTGTCTTGATGTTATACTAAAGTTACCACATTTTCATTGAGACGAAGCGGGACAAATGGGACGATATGCGAATTATAATTTAGTTATGAAAGCAGACCAATAATTCAAAAAAGTATATTTTATCTACTCACTCACCAAAATGAACACATTTATAAATACATTTTTGTATGTAAAGGATGCCATTATTATGATCGTGTGTAAAAGTATCCATATCGTGCGTAAAAGTCCAATGTAAATCAAATGAAGTTTCATTACTAAACGATTTCTGTTTGTTGTTACCAGCAACTTGCGCCACTAAACAAAAATCATCGACTTGTGTGAAAGATAGTGAAAATAAATTTTCTGACATATATTAGAATTGAATTAATTTTTCTTATTTTGAATCAAGAACTCTCGGCCTATCAATCTGAATTTATCTGACTCTAATATAACTTAGCCTAACCATAACCTAATCTAGATTAAATCTAGTCATTGCGATTAAACCACTCGCCTTCGGCTCGTGCTTTAAACTCAACGCAACTCATGCACAAAAGCCCTTCTTCACACACTTGTATCATAAACTACTATTATTGTATACATCCAATACTTGTCTATAAATATACAAAAATGTATTTACATACATTTAAAATTCGAAAGATATTTTCTAAAAATCGGATTGAAAATCGGCGGGACGCGGGACCTTCCTGCAAAAAGCGGGACTGTCCCGCCAAAATCGAGACGTGTGGTCACTTTATGTTAGACACAAGTGTAGGGAGCCCTTACTGTTTTTAATGTGGTTGGCGAGCCACTATTCGGGAAGGTTTCGAGGCAGATTTTTACTGTAATGACTTTGCCAGAGCCATCTGCAGGAGAACGTTGGCTTATTTTTACTATGTCCAGGAATTGAACCCGCGACTTGCGGCCACTGAAATATATACTAACATTAGTATATATTTCAGTGCTTGCGGCTCCGAAGTCTGACACCTTGACTACTGGGCCATCACCGCCATTAAGTTTATACGATTATCTATAATGTGGTATGGTTTTACCAATATTAAAAAAATAATGGATTCTCTGTAGAAGGATTCGTTGAATTTCAAGGAGAGCATCTTTAAATTCCAAATACCAATAACTATTTTGTAACTAAATAATTACTGAAACTGTAAATTTAACCAAAAAGTGGATGTAGTTTATGTCAGGTGACAAACGTCAAAGTGTTGGCAGCCTGTGTTACCACAAGCAACTTTTTCTTAAAAATATTTTTGTAAAATTCACAAGGTCACAAGGAAAAAGAAAAGCCGTTACATAAATAAGCTCTTGCAAAAAATGAATGCTTGCTTTAAAACTAAGTTATAACTAATGAAATTGTTTAACTCAATTAACACTAAAAACAATGCGACATAACCTTAAGAGCACTCATCAATGAGACATAACCTCAAGAACCACAAATAATTCGTGTGCATTTTATTTTGGAGTTAAATTTATTTAGAGCTTATTTTATGTGTGTGAATTAACAAATGACCTATCTGCCTCTTCAAATTCATGGCAGTAGTGGATTTGATTTAGTGGAACAGTTTTGGGACTCACGTAATAATTGTATTACTTTTGCTTCTATATTCCTGTATAAATAGTTTAATCAGTCCTCTCTGTTTAATCTGGCCAGTCTAGAACTACTCGTTAACTTATTGTTAGTGTTTTTCAACCTTTCTTATTGATTGGTACCCCTGACTGAAAACAAAAACATACAAAAAAATGGTGTCACCCCTCATTGATAAATAAAAAATCGTGGCAGCCTTGACTAGCGTTGTGTCTAGAATCTGAATAAGAGTGGGTGTTACTGGACCAGGTGATTTTTTTTTAAAACGAATACGTTTGATTGTGAGTGGGAAGACGCAAGACGCAACGCTGGAGTGGGAAGAAAAATTTTAAGTCAACAATTTCAAATAGCATTTTTATGCAAGAAAGCTGAAAATAAACTAACAATGAGTTATCTTGAACTACACTTACGCAAATTTCCATCGACATGCCTAAATTTTGCGACACCCCTATCGTCACGCCGTGACACCCTAAGATGGTCACGGCATCTTTTCAACCCCGGTTGAAAAACAATGCATTAACTACATATGTATAGCTTAGTAATGTATGTCTAGATTTGTTTTGTTTATTGTTACATGACCTGTATATTATTTCACCTCTTTATCTTCATTCATGATTATTAGATATACTACATATGTGACTAGACAGAGGGGGCATGACGTAGGAGACTAGATACAACATTTCAATTTGGAGACTTGGCAGATGATACTAGACAGACTAGACAAGGCGAGCATACAATACTGTATACTGACTAGACTCGAGGAACTAGATATCATCTATAGCCCTTATTTTCACGCTTTCCATATGCTTTGTATAGTTTTGCCTTGATCGTTCAGATGTTTTGTTAATATTTTTTTCTTTCTTTTTTTCTACGCCTCATCTTTTTATTTTATTAGTATTTGCATTTTATTGGTACGATTGAATTTATTTGAAAACATTAATTATATCGATTTCCATCGCATGACTTGTCAGTATTTTAATATACATGCACATAAATATAAATTAAATATAAAAAATAGGTAGTTGATGTGGAGAAAAAGTAAACTTGATACTTAAATACCTGATTTATGTTGTAGCTTCATTTTATTGTTTTGCCATTAAAATCTGATTGAATAATAAGATTATAAAATGTTTTCTGCATTGACCCCAACTGGTCTTAATTATAGTTAATACAACGTCGTGGTAAATTTGAGTACAATATATGTTTTCTAAATTTATTTTCTGTATTGTTTCAGATCCACGGGTTAGTGATTGGCCAATGATGTCCAGTCCAATCCCAACATTAGCAATATGCATGTTCTACGCGTATTTTTCCAAAGTTTTGGGACCAAAGATTATGGAAAACAGGAAACCGCTGAATCTTAGAAACGTCTTAATAATTTACAATCTTGTTCAAACTATATTTAGTGCGTGGATATTTTATGAGGTAAGAAAATCAATGATATTGAAAATTAGTAGGCAGATAAGATAGATAGGCATGACTTTTTTTCCATTGTGACCGAGGCAAGCTCTATCAGCCTGGAGTCCGGAGCTCTCATCCGCTAAACCCCTAGTCTACTTGGCGATTTTGTTTGGAGGAGCTTTTCTCTCACCCCCTAAACGGGCAAGACTAGACAAACAAGACTAGACAGACAAGACTAGACAGACAAGACTAGACAGACAAGACTAGACAGACAAGACTAGACAGAAAAGACTAGACAGACAAGACTAGACAGACAAGACTAGACAGACAAGACTAGACAGACAAGACTAGACAGACAAGACTAGACAGACAAGACTAGACAGACAAGACTAGACAGACAAGACTAGACAGACAAGACTAGCCAGACAAGACTAGACAGACAAGACTAGACAGACAAGACTAGACAGACAAGACTAGACAGACAAGACTAGACAGACAAGACTAGACAGACAAGACTAGACAGACAAGACTAGACAGACAAGACTAGACAGACAAGACTAGACAGACAAGACTAGACAGACAAGACTAGACAGACAAGACTAGACAGACAAGACTAGACAGACAAGACTAGACAGACAAGACTAGACAGACAAGACTAGACAGACAAGACTAGACAGACAAGACTAGACAGACAAGACTAGACAGACAAGACTAGACAGACAAGACTAGACAGACAAGACTAGACAGACAAGACTAGACAGACAAGACTAGACAGACAAGACTAGACAGACAAGACTAGACAGACAAGACTAGACAGACAAGACTAGACAGACAAGACTAGACAGACAAGACTAGACAGACAAGACTAGACAGACAAGACTAGACAGACAAGACTAGACAGACAAGACTAGACAGACAAGACTAGACAGACAAGACTAGACAGACAAGACTAGACAGACAAGACTAGACAGACAAGACTAGACAGACAAGACTAGACAGACAAGACTAGACAGACAAGACTAGACAGACAAGACTAGACAGACAAGACTAGACAGACAAGACTAGACAGACAAGACTAGACAGACAAGACTAGACAGACAAGACTAGACAGACAAGACTAGACAGACAAGACTAGACAGACAAGACTAGACAGACAAGACTAGACAGACAAGACTAGACAGACAAGACTAGACAGACAAGACTAGACAGACAAGACTAGACAGACAAGACTAGACAGACAAGACTAGACAGACAAGACTAGACAGACAAGACTAGACAGACAAGACTAGACAGACAAGACTAGACAGACAAGACTAGACAGACAAGACTAGACAGACAAGACTAGACAGACAAGACTAGACAGACAAGACTAGACAGACAAGACTAGACAGACAAGACTAGACAGACAAGACTAGACAGACAAGACTAGACAGACAAGACTAGACAGACAAGACTAGACAGACAAGACTAGACAGACAAGACTAGACAGACAAGACTAGACAGACAAGACTAGACAGACAAGACTAGACAGACAAGACTAGACAGACAAGACTAGACAGACAAGACTAGACAGACAAGACTAGACAGACAAGACTAGACAGACAAGACTAGACAGACAAGACTAGACAGACAAGACTAGACAGACAAGACTAGACAGACAAGACTAGACAGACAAGACTAGACAGACAAGACTAGACAGACAAGACTAGACAGACGACTAGACAGACAAGACTAGACAGACAAGACTAGACAGACAAGACTAGACAGACAAGACTAGACAGACAAGACTAGACAGACAAGACTAGACAGACAAGACTAGACAGACAAGACTAGACAGACAAGACTAGACAGACAAGACTAGACAGACAAGACTAGACAGACAAGACTAGACAGACAAGACTAGACAGACAAGACTAGACAGACAAGACTAGACAGACAAGACTAGACAGACAAGACTAGACAGACAAGACTAGACAGACAAGACTAGACAGACAAGACTAGACAGACAAGACTAGACAGACAAGACTAGACAGACAAGACTAGACAGACAAGACTAGACAGACAAGACTAGACAGACAAGACTAGACAGACAAGACTAGACAGACAAGACTAGACAGACAAGACTAGACAGACAAGACTAGACAGACAAGACTAGACAGACAAGACTAGACAGACAAGACTAGACAGACAAGACTAGACAGACAAGACTAGACAGACAAGACTAGACAGACAAGACTAGACAGACAAGACTAGACAGACAAGACTAGACAGACAAGACTAGACAGACAAGACTAGACAGACAAGACTAGACAGACAAGACTAGACAGACAAGACTAGACAGACAAGACTAGACAGACAAGACTAGACAGACAAGACTAGACAGACAAGACTAGACAGACAAGACTAGACAGACAAGACTAGACAGACAAGACTAGACAGACAAGACTAGACAGACAAGACTAGACAGACAAGACTAGACAGACAAGACTAGACAGACAAGACTAGACAGACAAGACTAGACAGACAAGACTAGACAGACAAGACTAGACAGACAAGACTAGACAGACAAGACTAGACAGACAAGACTAGACAGACAAGACTAGACAGACAAGACTAGACAGACAAGACTAGACAGACAAGACTAGACAGACAAGACTAGACAGACAAGACTAGACAGACAAGACTGGACAGACAAGACTGGACAGACAAGACTGGACAGACAAGACTAGACAGACAAGACTAGACAGACAAGACTAGACAGACAAGACTAGACAGACAAGACTAGACAGACAAGACTAGACAGACAAGACTAGACAGATAAGACTAGACAGACAAGACTAGACAGAGAAGACTAGACAGACAAGACTAGACAGACAAGACTAGACAGACAAGACTAGACAGACAAGACTAGACAGACAAGACTAGACAGACAAGACTAGACAGACAAGACTAGACAGACAAGACTAGACAGACAAGACTAGGCAGATAAGACTAGACAGACAAGACTAGACAGACAAGACTAGACAGACAAGACTAGACAGACAAGACTAGACAGACAAGACTAGACAGACAAGACTAGACAGACAAGACTAGACAGACAAGACTAGACAGACAAGACTAGACAGACAAGACTAGACAGACAAGACTAGACAGACAAGACTAGACAGACAAGACTAGACAGACAAGACTAGACAGACAAGACTAGACAGACAAGACTAGACAGACAAGACTAGACAGACAAGACTAGACAGACAAGACTAGACTAGAGTCTCTATCGAGAAGTGGTGGCGAGCGGACGTGTTCTCAAGTGCTCCGTGCAAGTTTTGTGTATCTGTTTTCAGTGCAGTTATTTTTTCGGTTTTGTATCATATATGGTGTTATATATAAGAGTTTTTGGAATTGTCTTTTTTTTTTTAGTTTTGATTATTATTATTGGTTTGGAATTATCTATAGTTTTTTTTTTTGGTTTGGAATTAACTTTTTTATTTTCTTATTATTCTTTCCTTTATTTTGAGATTGTTTATGAAATGGCTTTTAATTAAGACCCGTGCATGCTCATTGCCGTTTTTTGTTGTGTTATATACAGTGAACCTTTTAGCATACAGCTAGGTGAGTTTTTAAACATTGACTAAGCCAATTAACTATAAAAGTTTTTGTGACTGCAAATTTTTGTCGCCGCGAGGCGATAAAAAAAAAACAGGTGGGAAAAAAAAAGAAGTAAAGAAAAACAGATAATTTGAGGAACACATTACACTCGTTCGCTTGATTTATTAAAACCTTAGTGGAGCAGTCAGTGCAACACACGAATGTGGTTTCGCGAGTGCCGGATTCGGCCGGGTTCAAAACGGGCTGTGGACCATTTTTTAATTTTATACAGCAAACAATTCATCCCATTTAGAATTCCATGTGGCAGGGGATTTAGGAATGGAGTCTTTTGTTACCAAATCTGGTAAAAGTGGGGTCGCAGTGGAAACAACAAAAAACAGATTGGGACATGTGAGGAGCCACTCCATTGGGGAGGCTTCAAAAAAACAGAAAGTGGCAGATAGGCTATCAACTGATGACATTAAGCCTTATAAGAAAACTGAGTGCCCGATTGTCTTCACGATTGTGGAGACAATTGGGGCTCTGACAAAACAGGTAGAGGACTTAGAAAAAGCCATTGCGCCTAGTCCAAGTACTAAGAGAGAAGTAAAGGAGGTAGCAGCGAGAGTAAAGAGGACGGCTAACGTCTTCTCGCGTGACTCGGTAGCTGCCTGGCTGGAGCAGCACCGATACGAGCCGGTCGAGAAGATAACCTTCGACGTCGAGGCTCAAGCAAGGATGTCGTGTATGGAGGAGTCCAGCACTCAAACGGAACCAAGTGACCCAGAAAAAAAAACACACGCATGTGACGAAAGTACGCAAACTACAACAGAGGACGAGGAGAAAAATAATTACATTGAAATCCTTCGTGAAGAAATAAGAAGAGGGTCCACCTATGAGGACTTCCAAGAGGTAGCCAAGAAAGACTGGCCACTGGAAACTTTCCGTATAGTGAGGGAAGGGCATGGTAATATAATGACATCTACTGCAGATGGGGCACCACAGAGGACCTATTCCCAGACAAAGGAGTACCTAAAACCCTTGCTGAGGCGTACGCCTGCCCTGGGGAGATGGCCAAACAAAGCCCAGCAACAGGTGGAGTGGTGTACTTCAAACATACCATAGGTGCACCAGTCGCTGACGGCGAAATAAAAACTAATGAACGCTATATCTACCAAATGGTAACTAGAAAGCTGGCTTCGGAATCTCCTGACACAAGAACTTTTTTTGAATGCACCGAAAAGCTAAAAACACTTATGCAGAAAAATGGCAGGGAGCAAATATCAATACTAAAACCAACCACCGCGGACTGGAAAATGGCAAAAAAAGCGATGGAATTTGTCCTCGCCGACACAGACATCAGGGTCAGAGTATATTCTACAAGAGACTATCCCCCTAAAGCAACCAGAGTAACAGAACCAGTGGTAAACAAACCAATTGAAAAAGCATGGACAGAAGTCACCAGGAAAGGTGTCCAAAAGACCGGGGAAATGCCGTATGCTAAAGTAGGGAGGGATAGCAATACAGAAGTCCTATTTGTAAAGGCCGAAGATTGTGCATATGCTGATCTACTCAAGAGGGTGAGAAGCAATGTGAACCTCGAAGAGACCGGGACAAAAATCACACAAGCCAGGATGTCCAAAACAGGGGAACTTCTGCTTGAGGTTAACGCAGGAAAGGCAAACGCCCTGAGAGAAGAACTTAGGAAAAAACTGCCAACGGCTGAAGTAAGGGTTAAGTCATCAGATGTTGTCCTACACATTAGAGACCTAGATGCGGTAACCACAGCGGAAGAGGTGATGGAAGCTGTCAAAGAACAGCTTAACGACAAGACAGCGTTCATCAAAGTGACGAACCTAAGACCTGCCTACGGAGGAAACCAAGTAGCCACTGTTACGCTGCCGAAAGAACAAGCTTCTATACTGACCGCAAAAGGAAGAATAAGAATAGGATTGGTGCAATGCCGAGTCCGGGAAAGAATTGACCTTAAAAAATGCCCTAGGTGTTGGGAAATGGGACATTCAGTAAAAGAGTGCAAAGGGGTAGACAGGCAAAAACTATGTCTGAGATGTGGACAAGAAGGGCATGTAGCGAAAGACTGCAACCAGGAACCCTACTGCCCCATCTGTCAACAGCATGGACATAGGGCAGATACTGGAGCGTGTCCAGCATTCCGGAAGGCGCTGACGGAGGTGAGGCGCAATCAACAATCGAGAAAGAGCTTAGAATAATACAGCTAAATGCGATGAGGTGCCGTTCTGCGCATGACCTCTTAAATGTGACAACTGCAGATCTCCAAATAGATGTCGTACTGGTGAGTGAACCAAACAAAAGACTAATAGAGGTAGACTGGTTTGCTGACAAGAACAAAGACACCGCTATCAAAGTCCTAAGCCAGAACCCTATAGTTCTAGACAGTGGCAATGGTGTGGGCTTTGTATGGATTGAGATGCAACAGATTGTCATCTACAGCTGTTACTTGTCTCCAAACGAAAACATTGAGAAACTGGACAAAACACTGGTTGACCTTAGCTGTCATATAAGGTCACAAAAAAAGGAAGTCCTAGTCGGAGGGGATTTTAACGCGAAATCCCCATATTGGGGATGCCCAAAAATGGACAATCGTGGCAATATGGTTATGGACTGGTTAGCCGAACTCGACCTGCTGGTATGCAATGTGGGTAATAAACCAACCTTTGAACGTGGAAAGGCCTGTTCTATACTGGACGTAACGTTTGCCTCTGAAAAAGTCGCGGGAATGATGAAAGAGTGGCAAGTCTTGGAGAGGGAGTCACTGAGTGACCACAATTACTTGTTTTATCGATTAATACAAACCCCAGCTAATCCCCCCCCCCCGTTACAGCAAATGCAACACGCGTTGGTCTACGAGGAGGATAAACCAGGAAACCTTCGGAAATGCCCTGGAGAAAATGTTTAACAAGAAAAATCCCAAAACAGCTGAGGACATGGTTGCTGCGCTCACCCAGACGTGTAACGAAATACTACCCACCAAGAAAATAATTAGCAGACAAAAACGACACTACTGGTGGAATGACGAAATCGCGAGGCTGCGGACGTCCTGCCTTTCTTTAAGACGCATCTACCAGAGGATGTGTAAGAAACATGTAAACAAAGACATTGAAGCCACCCTAAAAATGGCACATACAAACGAAAAAAAAGAACTCAGAAGGAAAATAAATGACGCGAAGAAAGCACACTGGAGTGAGCTCTGCCAGAAGCTAAATGATAATGTCTGGGGGGATGCTTACGCTATTGCCACTAGGCACCTCAAGCAAAGATTCCCAAATCAACATATCTCAATGGAGAAGGCACTGGAGGTGGTGGACGTACTCTTCCCCAAGCACGAGAAAATGAAATGGCAACAACCACCAGTAACTGAGTTTGAAGAATTCGTGGCAGAAGAACTCACCAGAGCCGGTAACCGACTGCGTAATGACAGAGCCCCTGGACCTGATGGACTACCACCTGAGGCCATAAAAATAGCAGTGTCCAGATGCCCACAGCATATACTAAAAGTAATGAACAACATAATGATCGACGGAAACTTTCCAAACGTGTGGAAGAGGGCAAAACTAGTACTATTGAAGAAGGGGGACAAGTCAATGAAAGATCCCTCATCCTACAGGCCCCTATGCCTCCTCGATACCGCTGGCAAGCTGCTGGAACATCTCCTGTTAGCGAGGATAAAGGCGGAACTCAAAAGAGGCTTTAATCTGTCAGAAAAGCAGTTTGGGTTCAGGGAAGGTAGGTCGACAGTTGATGCCATTATGAGAGCATTGGAACTGGCAAAGGAAGCTACAGAGCGGACACGTAGGACAAGAAAGATTGGTATTTTAATCACATTAGATGTGAAAAATGCGTTTAACTCGGCGGCATGGGAGGATATCATGCAGGAAGTAACAATGAGAGGCTTCCCACCTTATCTACTGAGGCTTGTGCACAGTTATCTGCAATGTCGAAGAGTATGTATAGAAGCGGATGGACAGACTGCAGAACGCGAGGTGTACAGCGGTGTCCCACAGGGCTCAGTAATGGGACCTACCCTGTGGAACATCCTGTACGATGGAGTCCTGAGATTGAAACTGCCGCACGGTGCGGAAATCATTGGATTCGCTGATGATCTTGCTATGGTGGTGGCGGGGACAACCGAAAAAGATGTAATGAGGCGAGCGAACACGGCTATAGCTCAAGTAAATGAGTGGATGGAAAAAAAGCGGCTGAGCCTGGCCCCACATAAAACGGAAGCTGTGCTGCTCACAGGATTAAGAAAAATAGGCCCAATACGCATTATAGTGGCGGGCACCACTATCGTGCCAAAAAACTCCATAAAGTACCT
Source organism: Phosphuga atrata (assembly GCA_944588485.1). Classification (NCBI taxonomy): domain Eukaryota; kingdom Metazoa; phylum Arthropoda; class Insecta; order Coleoptera; family Silphidae; genus Phosphuga; species Phosphuga atrata. Next base: position 29,561,149 of record OX155900.1, read on the forward strand.
CGGGGTAAACATTGACAGACGGCTGTCCTTCAAAGAGCACGTGACAAACGCAACCCAAAAGACTATTAAAACACTTGTGGCACTTGAAAGGCTGCTGCCAAATATTGGTGGTCCAAGCAGCAGCAAGAGGAAACTGTTGTGTACTGTTGCCCACTCAACAATGCTGTATGGGGCACCAGTCTGGGCAAGTGCAATATATATAAAAACGTACCTGCATAAGCTTGCCGCGGTGCAGAGGAGGATGGCTCTGCGGGTGTGCAGCGCTTACAGGACAGTGTCTAGAGATGCTGTTCTTGTGGTCGCAGGAATAGCTCCAGTAGAGTACATGATTGAGGAAAGGGCAGAACTCTATTGGACCCGCGGCAGAAAAGACGACGAAACAAACAAAGAGAGAAGGAAGCAGGTTCGTGCAAAGCTCTACCACGAGTGGCAAAGCCACTGGAGTGCCGCAGACAAGGGACAGTGGACCAAGCTTTTAATACCACAACTTGAACCATGGGTGACACGAACGCACGGAGAGGTTAACTACTATCTCACCCAAGCGGCCACGGATGCTTCCGTGACTATCTGAATAGCATTGGCAGAGCCCCTGATAACCTATGCGAATACTGCGGCCTTGTGGACAGTGTCATGCACACGATGTTCGAATGTGACAGATGGACCCCAGAGAGAGACAAATGGACAGCTACAACACACACCAAACTACAAACGAAAACTCTAGTCCAAGAAATGCTAACGTCTCAAGAATCCTGGTTGGCAACGGATACCATGACAAGGGCAATATTAAAAACAAAGGAAGAAGACGAACGGATGAGACAGACATTTAAAGAGAAACTCCTGAACCCCTAATCACCCTGTGTGGAAGGGGGATGTAAGGCAATATACACAAACACTATAATGTGAGACGCCACCATCCTGATGTTATGCGAGGAGCAGTCCCAGGATGTGTGGGTTCCAGGGGGACCACTTGCTCAAGTTAACGAAAGTGCTTGCTACGCCCCCCATAATAAAAAAAAAAAAAAAAAAAAAAAAGACAAGACTAGACAGACAAGACTAGACAGACAAGACTAGACAGACAAGACTAGACAGACAAGACTAGACAGACAAGACTAGACAGACAAGACTAGACAGACAAGACTAGACAGAAAAGACTAGACAGACAAGACTAGACAGACAAGACTAGACCGACAAGACTAGACAGACAAGACTAGACAGACAAGACTAGACAGACAAGACTAGACAAACAAGACTAGACAGACAAGACTAGACATACAAGACTAGACAGACAAGACTAGACAGACAAGACTAGACAGACAAGACTAGACAGACAAGACTAGACAGACAAGACTAGACAGACAAGACTAGACAGACAAGACTAGACAGACAAGACTAGACAGACAAGACTAGACAGACAAGACTAGACAGACAAGACTAGACAGACAAGACTAGACAGACAAGACTAGGCAGACAAGACTAGACAGACAAGACTAGAGAGACAAGACTAGACAGACAAGACTAGACAGACAAGACTAGACAGACAAGACTAGACAGACAAGACTAGACAGACAAGACTAGACAGACAAGACTAGACAGACAAGACTAGACAGACAAGACTAGACAGACAAGACTAGACAGACAAGACTAGACAGACAAGACTAGACAGACAAGACTAGACAGACAAGACTAGACAGACAAGACTAGACAGACAAGACTAGACAGACAAGACTAGACAGACAAGACTAGACAGACAAGACTAGACAGACAAGACTAGACAGACAAGACTAGACAGACAAGACTAGACAGACAAGACTAGACAGACAAGACTAGACAGACAAGACTAGACAGACAAGACTAGACAGACAAGACTAGACAGACAAGACTAGACAGACAAGACTAGACAGACAAGACTAGACAGACAAGACTAGACAGACAAGACTAGACAGACAAGACTAGACAGACAAGACTAGACAGACAAGACTAGACAGACAAGACTAGACAGACAAGACTAGACAGACAAGACTAGACAGACAAGACTAGACAGACAAGACTAGACAGACAAGACTAGACAGACAAGACTTGACAGACAAGACTAGACAGACAAGACTAGACAGACAAGACTAGACAGACAAGAGTAGACAGACAAAACTAGACAGACAACACTAGACAGACAAGACTAGACAGACAAGACTAGACAGACAAGACTAGACAGACAAGACTAGACAGACAAGACTAGACAGACAAGACTAGACAGACAAGACTAGACAGACAAGACTAGACAGACAAGACTAGACAGACAAGACTAGACAGAGAAGACTAGACAGGCAAGACTAGACAGACAAGACTAGACAGACAAGACTAGACAGATAAGACTAGACAGACAAGACTAGACAGACAAGACTAGACAGACAAGACTAGACAGACAAGACTAGACAGACAAGACTAGACAGACAAGACTAGACAGACAAGACTAGACAGACAAGACTAGACAGACAAGACTAGACAGACAAGACTAGACAGACAAGACTAGACAGACAAGACTAGACAGACAAGACTAGACAGACAAGACTAGACAGACAAGACTAGACAGACAAGACTAGACAGACAAGACTAGACAGACAAGACTAGACAGACAAGACTAGACAGACAAGACTAGACAGACAAGACTAGACAGACAAGACTAGACAGACAAGACTAGACAGACAAGACTAGACAGACAAGACTAGACAGACAAGACTAGACAGACAAGACTAGACAGACAAGACTAGACAGACAAGACTAGACAGACAAGACTAGACAGACAAGACTAGACAGACAAGACTAGACAGACAAGACTAGACAGACAAGACTAGACAGACAAGACTAGACAGACAAGACTAGACAGACAAGACTAGACAGACAAGACTAGACAGACAAGACTAGACAGACAAGACTAGACAGACAAGACTAGACAGACAAGACTAGACAGACAAGACTAGACAGACAAGACTAGACAGACAAGACTAGACAGACAAGACTAGACAGACAAGACTAGACAGACAAGACTAGACAGACAAGACTAGACAGACAAGACTAGACAGACAAGACTAGACAGACAAGACTAGACAGACAAGACTAGACAGACAAGACTAGACAGACAAGACTATACAGACAAGACTAGACAGACAATACTAGACAGACAAGACTAGAGAGACAAGACTAGACGGACAAGACTAGACGGACAAGACTAGACAGACAAGACTAGACAGACAAGACTAGACAGACAAGACTAGACAGACAAGACTAGACAGACAAGACTAGACAGACAAGACTAGACAGACAAGACTAGACAGACAAGACTTTTTTTTTTTTTTTTTTTTTTTTTTTTTTGCACGTGCTGGAGGTGAAAATCTGCAAACAGACACCACCCGACCCGTGCCGAGTGGTAGTGTGGGGCTGCCCCCAAAAGGGGCGACCCACTAAAAAACCCCCACCATTCAGACCCCCCCAGCCAAAAAACCGGAGAAAACGTGATGGAATCCAAAAATTTGGCATAACTTCATCACGTTCCTCCCCCTTTCATATCCAAAGCATTCATCCGCATTCATTCGTTGTGCCGGGCGCGCCGTTAATCGCCGTGCCCCCCCTCACATCAGAGTTTACAATAAATTTGTGCGCCCCCTTCGCACTAAGGGGGGCCCGGCGATGGCACGCTCGGCTCGCGCGTAGCAACCCCTCCGCCCGCCTTACGCTCGTCCCTTTCATCCTTCTCCTTTCTCCTCATTATATATGCTGTCATTCCAGCCAGCACGCCCCATTCATACTCACTGCGGAGCATGATTCTCACCATACTCTCCTTGTTTACATTCTCTCCCACCTTGCATTCTGCGGCGCTCCTCATTCTCTCCCATCTCGTACACTCGAAGATGGTATGCTCCGCAGTGTCCTCAGTCGCTCCACAATACCTACAGTGCGCCTCAACCAGTTTCCCGATGCGCACCAGGTAAGACCCAAAGCAACCATGCCCCGTAAGCGCCTGGGTGAGGTGATAATTCACCTCCCCGTGCCCACGGTTGACCCATTCATCGATAGTCGGAATCAGTTGCCTGGTCCAGGCTCCCTTTTCCGACCCCTGCCATAACTCTGGCCATACACGCATTGTTTTTTCCCTTTCATTTCTAGGGTCATTACCTCCCCAGACTCTCACCCTTTCATGCGCCAGAAGGTCTAACGGGATAACTCCAGCAACGACCGCCACGGCGTCGCCAGAAACAGTCCTGTATGCGCTGCACACACGCAGCAGCATACACCTTTGCACTCTCATCAGTCTCGCTCTATAACATTCAATCCTGAACGCATTTATCCATGCCGGCACCCCATACAGGAGAATGGAGTGCACGACCGCATTCATAACCCTCCTCTTGGAGGCCAACGGCCCACCTATGTTGGGCATCAGCCGTCCAAGGGCTTTCACGCATGCTGTAGCCTTGCTCACCACCCGGGTGACCTGATCGGACACCCTGAGATTTCGCTGAAGCTCTACCCCAAGGTATCTTACAGATTCCCGAGCCGGTACGTCAACTGTCCCCATTCGCACGGTCAGTTCACGCAGCTTTCTTCTTCCAATTAGCAGGACCGCCTCGGTTTTGTGGGGAGCCAGAGCAAGCCCTTTTTCCCCCATCCACCGATCAATCCTACCAATTGCCTCATTCATTATCGCTTTCAGACTTTCTTCCGTTCTTGCGACAGCGACCACCGCTAAGTCATCAGCGTACCCTACGAGTGTAACCCCGTCTGGCAGCCTCAATCTCAGAACCTCATCATAAAATATGTTCCACAGTATCGGCCCAAGAACCGAGCCCTGTGGAACACCCGCACTCATTTTGAAGATTTTACCTTCCACAGTCACTATCTCCCTATCATTCAAGTAGCTTCACACCATCTTTCGAAGGTAGGGAGCTACCCCCTTTAGTTCCAAAGCCTCCATGATTCCGCCCCATGGGACCGAATTGAAAGCATTTTTCACGTCTAGGGTTACAAGCACGCAGTAGCTACGGGTACGCCATGGACCCGTATTTGCTAACCTTGCTCTCTCTATCACACGCATCATTGCGTTCACCGTAGTGCGGCCGCCTCTGAACCCATACTGTTCCTCTGAAAGACCCCCTGCCCTCTCGAGATCCTCATTTATCCTAGCTCCGATCATACTCTCAAACATCTTCGCTATCCCATTCAGTAGGCAGATTGGCCTGTAATTGGCTTCCTCTCCATCCTTTCGCTCTTTTTCAATCATCACCAGTCTCGCTCTCTTCCACTCTTTGGGGAAACTGCCATTCATCAACAATTCATTCATCATGCTCAAGCACATGTCCTCGCACACATGCCCAAACACCTTGCACGCTTCGGGTGGAACACCATCAGGACCCGGCGCTTTTCCCTCCTTCATCCGGCCAACTGCACACTGCAGTTCGGCCGAAGTAAAAAGTGGCGCCGATCTCCATCCCACAGGTTCAAGCCAGTTCATTCGCTCATGTACTGGGAACAGCTTCTTGACTTCCGTCATTAGGCTATCCCCCCGGAGAGTATTAACCCTTTGCGCAATTTTCCTGGTGACGATCTTATAGCCGTCACCCCAGATGTTATTATTTACCTCTTCGCAGAGCACTCTCCAAGCTTCTTGCTTGGAGTTCGCGATGGCTCTGCGAAGTTCCCTGCGCGCCAAGTTATACCTCCTTCTGCACTCCTCACGCACTTCCTCATTTGCTCGCCTATTACTCCTTACCATGCATCTCCTTTCACGCAAACAGGTTTTACGCTTCTCAGCTACCTGCTCATTCCACCAGTAAACTGGCTTCCTGCCTCTGACGCCCCTCCGTTTTCTCCGAAACACCGCATCACAGGCCTCGTGAAGAACTGCTTCGCAGGAGCTTCGCAATCCATTTTCGAGGCCTGTCCTTTCAGCCAGCTCTTTCATGACGTCTCCCAATCTTTCTAGTAGACTCTTGTCCACTCTCCATCCATTCGTTTCAATTGCAACCGGTCCCTCAGAAACAACCTCTCGTACGTCGAAGAGAATATCCTGGTGATCACTCAGATTCTCTCCCTCTCTGACACGCCACTCTTTCACTCTGCCTGCAATCCGTGAGGTGCTAAAAGTGATGTCTATGAAAGACATACTTTCGCCCCGCACGAAGGTTGGCACATTCCCACGGTTGTGAACCACCAGGTCCTCCTCTGCCAGCCACTCTTCCATCATTCTCCCTCTCTCATCCTCTCTAGGGGATCCCCACCAAGCGGACTTGGCGTTGAAATCCCCCCCGACAACAATCTCTTTGGACCAGCTTTTCATACTGGTCCTTAGCTCATCCATAAAAGCTACAAACTGCTCTAACGTTATGTTAGGCGAGATGTAGCACCCATACAGGACCCAGTTTTCCCATTCAACCCACACATATCCATTTCCACATCCACACTTAACCATAGGATTTTCCGATTGGAAAATCCTCATAGCAACATTCTTACACTGGTCCACGTGCCAGCCCCCGTTACCAATAGTCCGAAGATTTGGTTCGGAGACAATGGCCACATCCACTCTCACATCATGCACCGTCTTCCATACCAGCTCCATTGCAGCCGCACTCCTATTTGAGTTCGTCTGCAATACTAGCATACTCTGTTTCTTTGGGACGCCCCTTTCATACCTTCCCTGCACAGTTTCCTGTACGCAGGGCAGTCCATGGAGTCCGCCCTATGCCCACTCACTCCGCACACGAAGCACTTAGCCTCTTTGGCTGTGCACTCGTGTGCTTTGTGCCCACTTTCATCGCATCGCAAACACGCATTCTTTCGCTCTATTCCCTTGCATGCTGCCGCCAGGTGCCCAAAGCCAAGGCATCTGTAGCACCTGATCGGCTTCTTGTCTTCGGTCACTCGGCACATGATCCATCCAACTTTTATTCTGCCTTTCTCCAGTATGGTTTGTGCCGCTTTTACTGGAAGAGTGACAACTGCCATACTGGCCCCTCCGCGCACTGTGCGGAGAGACTTTACCACACACTCCTTACATTCAGCGGCCTTCTGAATGGCTCCTTTCACCTCATCGGTGGTGGTAGCCTCATCCATGCCCCTAACAAGGACACTTCTGAGCCCCACCTCCGTCCTGACATCCCTTACAGCCTCAGTCACTAGGGCCATTCGCTCTGCCAGTCGCTTCTTTTCCCCATCATCATTCACTCTGACGATGAGGTCTCCAGCGTGAGTTTTCCTCATCGCCCTTACATTTATGTCATCCATATCAACTTCCTTCTTAAGGAGATTCACCATATGGGCGTAAGATACACCCTCTGCCCTCCTCACCAGTAAGGTTTCTGCCTTTCTGGTGCCTCCGGCCCCTTCCACTCTGGGCTTTTGGCCCTCCGCATTCATCCAGCACAGGGTTATCTCAACTCCTGTGCCACGCCACACGCATTCAGCCATCTTTCGTACCAGCCACATATTAAGGTTACCAGCCACACCGATAGCGAACCTCTTTCTCTCAGTCTTCTCACAAAGACCTTTCATTCTTAATAAGGTCTCGAACGCCTTTTCTTCGGCGCCCTCGACCTTATTATCATCCAGACGGGCGATGAAGTGGTACTTCCTCTCGGAGTCCAACGACTCATCGCCTCCCATGCATACAACATTCTCGCTCTTGATGTAGGCCACGGAGCCTACATTCAAGCCTTCAGCCACCCGCTTGGCCTGGGGGAGCTGGTCGAGCATCCCCCAGCCCAGTTGTCCACAGTTATCCCCTTTCTCTCCTGCAACCAACAGGAGTACATCCTCGTCCCTGACCAGAGGAGAGCCCTTAGCCATCTTCACCACAGTGAAGGCGTCCTCGGACCACCTCTCCCTGGCCAGGGACATGTACTCCTGCACATTCATGCCCGGCTTCAGCGCACTGGCGATACTACATTCAGCCTCCGTTTGGGTGCTGACTTCCTTGCATGCCACACTTACTGTTTGGACTTCGGTGTCGTATAACACCTTTTCAACGGGCAGGAAACGGTGCTCTTCCAGCCAAGTGGTCACGGAGTTGCGGGAAAAGACATTAGTGGTCTTTTTAACTCGTGCTGCCGCGTCTTTAACTTCCTTCTTAGTGCTACTGCCTCCAGCAATAGCCCTTTCCAAGTCCTCAACTTGTCTGGTAAGTGCTCCAATCGCTTCCACGATTGTAAAAGCGATCGAGCACTCCGTCTTCTTGTACGCGCCCACATCGTCCGTTGATCGGTCTGCCACTTTCCGTTTTTTATTGGTTTCCCCAATAGATTGGCTTCTCGCCCGACTGTCCATTTCCCCTACACCCCTACATACTTTTTGTTTTGTGAAAAAATCCATAGTGAATCCTCCACAAAACCAAAAATAAATTCAGAAAATTCTCCCCTCCTGGGGGTGGATGAAAAAAAGTTGCCGCAGATAAAGTGCTACAGTAAATGCAAAAACGTCTGCGGCGTTGAATTATCCTTATCTCCGTATACACGAGATAAGGAGCGGAAAGAAAAATAGTAAGAATTTTATGAATATAAAAAACTCACGCCACGTGCTGTGACTCAAAACTATTTAGCTTACAATTAATGAAAACTAAAAACGCCGTTATTAAAGCAAAAGTAAATCTCTACAAAGAGAAAGAAACAAACCAAAATGCACTAACCTGTATTGCAATTAAATAACTTATAAATAAAAACTTATAAACCAACTTATTAATCACAAACATGTGGAGCACTCGGCTGCACGTCTACTCGCTTCCGCGTCTCGTACGCGTCTCGGAGACAGACAAGACTAGACAGACAAGACTAGACAGACAAGACTAGACAGACAAGACTAGACAGACAAGACTAGACAGACAAGACTAGACAGACAAGACTAGACAGACAAGACTAGACAGACAAGACTAGACAGACAAGACTAGACAGACAAGACTAGACAGACAAGACTAGACAGACAAGACTAGACAGACAAGACTAGACAGACAAGACTAGACAGACAAGACTAGACAGACAAGACTAGACAGACAAGACTAGACAGACAAGACTAGACAGACAAGACTAGACAGACAAGACTAGACAGACAAGACTAGACAGACAAGACTAGACAGACAAGACTAGACAGACAAGACTAGACAGACAAGACTAGACAGACAAGACTAGACAGACAAGACTAGACAGACAAGACTAGACAGACAAGACTAGACAGACAAGACTAGACAGACAAGACTAGACAGACAAGACTAGACAGACAAGACTAGACAGACAAGACTAGACAGACAAGACTAGACAGACAAGACTAGACAGACAAGACTAGACAGACAAGACTAGACAGACAAGACTAGACAGACAAGACTAGACAGACAAGACTAGACAGACAAGACTAGACAGACAAGACTAGACAGACAAGACTAGACAGACAAGACTAGACAGACAAGACTAGACAGACAAGACTAGACAGACAAGACTAGACAGACAAGACTAGACAGACAAGACTAGACAGACAAGACTAGACAGACAAGACTAGACAGACAAGACTAGACAGACAAGACTAGACAGACAAGACTAGACAGACAAGACTAGACAGACAAGACTAGACAGACAAGACTAGACAGACAAGACTAGACAGACAAGACTAGACAGACAAGACTAGACAGACAAGACTAGACAGACAAGACTAGACAGACAAGACTAGACAGACAAGACTAGACAGACAAGACTAGACAGACAAGACTAGACAGACAAGACTAGACAGACAAGACTAGACAGACAAGACTAGACAGACAAGACTAGACAGACAAGACTAGACAGACAAGACTAGACAGACAAGACTAGACAGACAAGACTAGACAGACAAGACTAGACAGACAAGACTAGACAGACAAGACTAGACAGACAAGACTAGACAGACAAGACTAGACAGACAAGACTAGACAGACAAGACTAGACAGACAAGACTAGACAGACAAGACTAGACAGACAAGACTAGACAGACAAGACTAGACAGACAAGACTAGACAGACAAGACTAGACAGACAAGACTAGACAGACAAGACTAGACAGACAAGACTAGACAGACAAGACTAGACAGACAAGACTAGACAGACAAGACTAGACAGACAAGACTAGACAGACAAGACTAGACAGACAAGACTAGACAGACAAGACTAGACAGACAAGACTAGACAGACAAGACTAGACAGACAAGACTAGACAGACAAGACTAGACAGACAAGACTAGACAGACAAGACTAGACAGACAAGACTAGACAGACAAGACTAGACAGACAAGACTAGACAGACAAGACTAGACAGACAAGACTAGACAGACAAGACTAGACAGACAAGACTAGACAGACAAGACTAGACAGACAAGACTAGACAGACAAGACTAGACAGACAAGACTAGACAGACAAGACTAGACAGACAAGACTAGACAGACAAGACTAGACAGACAAGACTAGACAGACAAGACTAGACAGACAAGACTAGACAGACAAGACTAGACAGACAAGACTAGACAGACAAGACTAGACAGACAAGACTAGACAGACAAGACTAGACAGACAAGACTAGACAGACAAGACTAGACAGACAAGACTAGACAGACAAGACTAGACAGACAAGACTAGACAGACAAGACTAGACAGACAAGACTAGACAGACAAGACTAGACAGACAAGACTAGACAGACAAGACTAGACAGACAAGACTAGACAGACAAGACTAGACAGACAAGACTAGACAGACAAGACTAGACAGACAAGACTAGACAGACAAGACTAGACAGACAAGACTAGACAGACAAGACTAGACAGACAAGACTAGACAGACAAGACTAGACAGACAAGACTAGACAGACAAGACTAGACAGACAAGACTAGACAGACAAGACTAGACAGACAAGACTAGACAGACAAGACTAGACAGACAAGACTAGACAGACAAGACTAGACAGACAAGACTAGACAGACAAGACTAGACAGACAAGACTAGACAGACAAGACTAGACAGACAAGACTAGACAGACAAGACTAGACAGACAAGACTAGACAGACAAGACTAGACAGACAAGACTAGACAGACAAGACTAGACAGACAAGACTAGACAGACAAGACTAGACAGACAAGACTAGACAGACAAGACTAGACAGACAAGACTAGACAGACAAGACTAGACAGACAAGACTAGACAGACAAGACTAGACAGACAAGACTAGACAGACAAGACTAGACAGACAAGACTAGACAGACAAGACTAGACAGACAAGACTAGACAGACAAGACTAGACAGACAAGGACTAGACAGACAAGACTAGACAGACAAGACTAGACAGACAAGACTAGACAGACTAGACAGACAAGACTAGACAGACAAGACTAGACAGACAAGACTAGACAGACAAGACTAGACAGACTAGACAGACAAGACTAGACAGACAAGACTAGACAGACAAGACTAGACAGACAAGACTAGACAGACAAGACTAGACAGACAAGACTAGACAGACAAGACTAGACAGACAAGACTAGACAGACAAGACTAGACAGACAAGACTAGACAGACAAGACTAGACAGACAAGACTAGACAGACAAGACTAGACAGACAAGACTAGACAGACAAGACTAGACAGACAAGACTAGACAGACAAGACTAGACAGACAAGACTAGACAGACAAGACTAGACAGACAAGACTAGACAGACAAGACTAGACAGACAAGACAGACAAGACTAGACAGACAAGACTAGACAGACAAGACTAGACAGACAAGACTAGACAGACAAGACTAGACAGACAAGACTAGACAGACAAGACTAGACAGACTAGACAGACTAGACAGACTAGACAGACTAGACAGACTAGACAGACTAGACAGACTAGACAGACTAGACAGACTAGACAGACAAGACTAGACAGACAAGACTAGACAGACAAGACTAGACAGACAAGACTAGACAGACAAGACTAGACAGACAAGACTAGACAGACAAGACTAGACAGACAAGACTAGACAGACAAGACTAGACAGACAAGACTAGACAGACAAGACTAGACAGACAAGACTAGACAGACAAGACTAGACAGACAAGACTAGACTAGACAGACAATACTAGACAGACAAGACTAGACAGACAAGACTAGACAGACAAGACTAGACAGACAAGACTAGACAGACAAGACTAGACAGACAAGACTAGACAGACAAGACTAGACAGACAAGACTAGACAGACAAGACTAGACAGACAAGACTAGACAGACAAGACTAGACGGACAAGACTAGACAGACAAGACTAGACAGACAAGACTAGACAGACAAGACTAGACAGACAAGACTAGACAGACAAGACTAGACAGACAAGACTAGACAGACAAGACTAGACAGACAAGACTAGACAGACAAGACTAGACAGACAAGACTAGACAGACAAGACTAGACAGACAAGACTAGACAGACAAGACTAGACAGACAAGACTAGACAGACAAGACTAGACAGACAAGACTAGACAGACAAGACTAGACAGACAAGACTAGACAGACAAGACTAGACAGACAAGACTAGACAGACAAGACTAGACAGACAAGACTAGACAGACAAGACTAGACAGACAAGACTAGACAGACAAGACTAGACAGACAAGACTAGACAGACAAGACTAGACAGACAAGACTAGACAGACAAGACTAGACAGACAAGACTAGACAGACAAGACTAGACAGACAAGACTAGACAGACAAGACTAGACAGACAAGACTAGACAGACAAGACTAGACAGACAAGACTAGACAGACAAGACTAGACAGACAAGACTAGACAGACAAGACTAGACAGACAAGACTAGACAGACAAGACTAGACAGACAAGACTAGACAGACAAGACTAGACAGACAAGACTAGACAGACAAGACTAGACAGACAAGACTAGACAGACAAGACTAGACAGACAAGACTAGACAGACAAGACTAGACAGACAAGACTAGACAGACAAGACTAGACAGACAAGACTAGACAGACAAGACTAGACAGACAAGACTAGACAGACAAGACTAGACAGACAAGACTAGACAGACAAGACTAGACAGACCAGACTAAACAGACAAGACTAGACAGACAAGACTAGACAGACAAGACTAGACAGACAAGACTAGACAGACAAGACTAGACAGACAAGACTAGACAGACAAGACTAGACAGACAAGACTAGACAGACAAGACTAGACAGACAAGACTAGACAGACAAGACTAGACAGACAAGACTAGACAGACAAGACTAGACAGACAAGACTAGACAGACAAGACTAGACAGACAAGACTAGACAGACAAGACTAGACAGACAAGACTAGACAGACAAGACTAGACAGACAAGACTAGACAGACAAGACTAGACAGACAAGACTAGACAGACAAGACTAGACAGACAAGACTAGACAGACAAGACTAGACAGACAAGACTAGACAGACTAGACAGACAAGACTAGACAGACAAGACTAGACAGACAAGACTAGGCAGACAAGACTAGACAGACAAGACTAGGCAGACAATACTAGACAGACAAGACTAGACAGACAAGACTAGACAGTCAAGACTAGACAGACAAGATTAGACAGACAAGACTAGACAGATAAGACTAGACAGACAAGACTAGACAGACAAGACTAGACAGACAAGACTAAACAGATAAGACTAGACAGGCAAGACTAGACAGACAAAACTAGACAGACAAGTCTTATTTTTTTTCGGGGCGTAGCTGTTATGCAGGATATACAGACAAGTGATCCCCATGAAACCAACCAAGCACCCCGGGAACGCTCTTCGCATGACTGCTGAGTGTAGGTTGGGTCAGATGTTGAAACTAGCTAAATTTTTTTTTCGATTTTTTGTCTCTCATCCTTTTTCTTGGCCGATATTACTCTTTTTATTAATGTATGGATCATATACCATCTTTCTTTGGTGTCCATCATATGCCCTATAATTGTTCTTGCATTTTAGGGAGTACCCACGTTTTGAATAACTTTCTCTCTGTCCCTCTCCCATCTGTAACACTGAAAAATTGTGTGGTCTACTTTGTCTATTTCACCACAGTATATACACGTGTTATCAGTGCAAACAGTCTTGGAAACAACCGTGGCCGGATAGGAATTGTGTTTAGTGATAACTCACTTCTCCGTGTTTTCTGTTGATCCATATGCTTATGTTTGGAATCAGAAGGCTAGTCCACTGGCCACTCATTTTTTAATCACTTTTGCTGCCACTCATTAAAGAGATTTTTTTCTGACTTTCTGTCTGGAACGTATGCTGTTGCCTTTCTTTCGCGAGCAGGTCGACTGGGGCAATACCAGCTATTACTAGAGCTGCATCCCCAATCACCGTACGGTATGCACTGTATATCCGCAGAGCAGTATTACGCTGTACGGATGCCAGTTTCTGTTCATTCCTTCCGGTTTCCATTCTGTTTGCTCACACTGGAGCTCCATAGAGCATAACCGATTGTGCCACACTGATATAGTCTGCGCTTTGAACTTCGGGGTCCTCCCACGTTTGGCATTAGTTGTTCTATAGCACCCTGTGTTTTTAATCTTTTTCCTGCAGCCCCTGAAATATGTGCAGCGAAAGTAAGTCCTTTATCAATTATAAGTCCTAAGTATTTTATCTGCTGTTTTGTAATTATCTCTATTTCGCACACTTTTATTGGCAATAGTCTTCTTTGTCCGGTCAGCAGGACCGCTTCAGTTTTCTAACTGTTTTTTTCAGTTTTTTCTCTTTTTTGTGGTTGCAACCAAGGCTAAATGGTCCGCAAATCCAATGAGTGTGGCTCCCTCTGGCACCCCGTCTTGTTTTGAGCTTGCAGTACCAGTTTTCTGTTTTATCATAGCCGCTTAACATATGCAGCAGGTATGGAGATATCCGTCTCTTTGTCAGTTCACCCATATTATAAGTTCCCAGCTAGCAGTGTTGAAAGCATTTCGCACATCAAAAGTTATTAACGCGCAGATTTTGCTGGTTCTTGATGTACCTGCTCTTGCCTTCTCTGCGATCTTAAGTACTGCATTTACCGTCGTGGACCTGCCTTTTCTAAATCCATACTGTCTGTCAGATAATCCAATGCCGGCATCGTTCTTTTTGTAATCTTGCCATTTGTAATAATGCCAGTAAAAGTGCTTCCAACAGTTTTCCAGCTACGTCTAGCAAGCATAGAGGACTCTACGACGATGGTTGACCAATCGGCTTGTCTCCTTTTTTTAGAAGAACTAATCTTTCACGTTTCCATTTGTCTGGGAAATTTCCAGCAAGCAGCAGACTGTTTATAACTTCGAGCATAGATTCATATTACATTCATCGATTTACTAGTTCCTCTTCTTTGAATAGTGGTACTTCGGTCACTTTGTGTTGGTTCCAGATAAAGGGTTCTTGATGTGGGAATAGGACTTCAACCACTTATAGTCTTCTCTCCATCGTCATTTGCACCCCTGGGTGTTGGATTTTCGCAATTCGTCGTTTCTAGTTTTCCGGACTCCTTCGATGCTAGCTCCTGAAGATTCTGGATTAACTCTGTCTTTAACCATTTTTAAAAGGTCGGCGTATGTTTTCCCCGTTTTTTGCAGGTTTGGAACGCGTCTCCCCACATTTCCTCATCGAGATCCTCACAAAGTTTTCTCCAATGGTCCCTTTTTGCTTTATTTATTTGGTTGCGTAACTCTTTCTTCAATTACTCGTATGCTTCTTTCAGACCATTCAAGATCTCGTCTTTCTCGCCTTTTTTAGCTTGTTGTCGTTGGCTTCTTCTTCTTGCTGAAATACATTTAGCCCTCGTGCTGGCAATTTCATTATTCCACCAGCACACGGCCTTTTTTCTTGGTGATCCTCTTTTCTTTTTTATTTTCTTTTTGATTTTGTCTTTGTCTTTTGATTGTCAGAATTTTTCACATTCCATCCACTTATTTTTCCATGACTTATTTGTTTTCTGGATTCTTCTGTGCTGTACAGAATATAGCGGTGATCTTTCAAGCTCTCCCTATCGAGCGCTTGCCAGTCTTGAATCTTATTTGATATGTCATTTGTGATGAAAGTAAGGTCTATAATGGATTGGGCATTTCCTCTAACGAGATTATATGCTGCTTCTTTATTTTGGAGAACGATGTCAAGTTCGGTTGCATAATCCATGATGGCTCCTCTCTTGTCCATCTTTGGACATCCCCAGTAGGGAGACTTAGCGTTAAAGTCCCAGCTATTATTGCTTTCTTTCCCTGACCTATTATGTCTTCACTTAGTGCCCCTAGTGATTCGGCCAGCTTTTCTGGGATTTCATTAGGTGAAAAGTAGCAACTGTATATAATATACAGCTGTAGTTCTACCTTCTACCCATACGAATCCAGGTCCGTTTCCTGCTTTGATCACAGGTATTTCGTGATTCATAAGGCTACATCGTTTTATTGTCTGTAAACCACTCTGCATTATTGACCAACTTTTTGTTAGGTTCGCTAACGATCAATATGTCTGTCCGAAGTTCAAACGCTGTTGCAATAAGCAGGTCGTATGCTGCACGACATCTCATGGTATTAACGTGTACGATTTTAATCATTTTTTCTTTGTCATCTAGCTCGCTTAGCCTCCGATAAAGCTTTTATAAATTCCTGGCACATTCCAGAATCAGCCCGGTGAACTTTTTTATTACAGATTGGTCTAAACATTTCGTTTTTTCAATCATTTGCTTTGTGGTCTTCGTTGCCACATTTAAAACACAGTTTCTGTCTGTCTGGTCCGTCGCACGTAGTACCATGGTGCCCTACATGCCAACATCTGTAGCATCTCATTAGTTGAATCCTTTCTCTCACCCTGCAATGTACCCATCCTACCTTTAATTTTCCTTTCTCTATAAGATTCTATGCTTGTTTCTGGGGTAGTGATACTGTCGCCACCTGGGTTTCTCCATACGCGGGTCTGATGTTTGTTTATTTCTGTTTGCTCTTTCCTTATCTCAATTGCGTCTTGAAGTGCCACCATTATTTCTTCGATCGTGGTAACCGAGTCAAGATGTCTAATATTAACGATAGTGTTTTGGTTTGTATGATAGTGGTGATAGAACCTGTTTGAGACTTTCAGCCTCGCCCTTTTTTTACTTCCAGGAGCAATTCGTCGTTTCTAGTTTTCCGCACTCCTTCGATGCTAGTTCCTGAAGATTCTGGATTAACTCTGTCTTTAACCATTTTTAAAAGGTCGGCGTATGTTTTCCCGTTTGCCTTAATGAGGACTGCATCTGTGTGCCTTTTTCCCCGTTTTTCTTCTTTTTTTTTATCTTTACGATTTGTGACTTCTGTCCATTTCTCCTTATTTTCATTTAATGAATCTTTCATCTGTTTTAATGAGTATATTCGTATATCCACCTCTGACTTTGCAAATGCTAATTCTATTTGCTTTTTAATTGTTGGCCATTCTGGGACCATGGATTAACCGAAGGCGACTTTAGTCCTGCCTTGTAGTGTCATTTTGTTTTTTAGCTTCTGGAGGCTATCGTGCATCTTTTCTGGGCTAAGGGCGCCTAAGGGGCTAACTGCATACTTCCGAATCTTTCCTTTACTTTTCTGTCGAGAGCCAGTCTTCTGAGGCTACTTGTTTGAAATTTTCATACGTATTTCCCATATCTATCTCGTCACATAATTTCCTCAAGTCTCTTTTCTAGTTCGTTTCTAGGCTATTTTCCCCAGTTTGTCTACTGATTTCCCTACGTAGGTTTTCTTTCGCCATGTTCGCCTCCCTTGTTTGGACGTCGAATGTTAGCTTCTGGATAGGCCCAAAGCGGTGCTGCTTAAACCAGCTAGCGACCGAATCGCGTGAGAAGACGTTCGATGACTTCTTAACAATGTCGTATCTCTAGAAAACCATCTTTATAATGTTGGTTATTATCATTGGGAATGGGATATAAAAAGTTCTTTTATAATTCAATAATTTATTTGCCTTACTAGTTTCGGTGTACAACTAACACCTGAATCATAGGCTCTAAATTATTTGTTTTAAATTAAAAATTATTATGTTTTTATGCTTTTATAAATGATTATATAAATATGAATGAAATCTTATGTTTTTCTTTTTTTTAAACGTCACATTTCATTCAAATTTATATAATCATTTATAAAACTATAAAAACATAAAACATAATTATTTTTAATTTAAAACAAATAATTTAGAACCTATGATTAAGGTGTTAGTTGTACACCGAAACTAGTAAGGCAAATACATTATTAAATTATAAAAGAACTTTTTATATTCCATTCCCAATAATATATAAAAAATGACATCTTTATAATATTTTATTTCTTGAGGTTGTTGTTGTCACTTGACCGCTGGGATCACTTTACCTAGGTGGTTTCAACTTCTTGTAACCACCTAGGCAATTGTGTTGAAATGTTGCTATATTTTAGTGGTTGTCTATAAATTCCCCAAAATTTATGTCGATATGTTCGATTTTTATAAAGATATATAACAATATATTTAAGAAATAATTTTGACTTGAAAAGATTAATACTCGTTGTGATCTCCCTGACTCCCCTTTTGGACTAGCCGCGATAACTTTTTCCAGGTCCTCCAGTTGTTTTGTAAGAGCCCCGATGGTCTCCACAATAGTGAAGACAATCGGGGACTCCGTTTCCTTGTAAGGCTCCATAGTGTCAGATGGACAAGACTAGACAGACGAGACTAGACAGGCAAGACAAGACAGACAAGACAAAAAAAAAGATGATAAGGAACGAAAACGAAGTGCAAAACATCCAGAACCCCTAAAACCCTAATCACGGCTAATAGAAAGGGGATGTAAGGATAAAATACGATACAACATACAACGTGTGATACACCACCACCTCGCAGTTATGTGAAGAGCGGTCCCCAGATGTTAGCGAAAGTGCTTGCTACGCCGCCCTAAAAGAAAAAAAAGACAAGACAGACAAGACTAGACATAGAAGACTGAAGAGACTAGAGAGATAAGACTAGATAGACAACACAAGACAGAAAAGACTAGACAGACAAGACTAGACATACAAGACTAGACTGACAAGACCATACAGACAAGACTATTCAGACACGACTAGACAGACAAGACTAAGCAGACAATACTAGACGGACAAGACTAAACAGACAAGACTAGGCAGACAATACTATACAGACAAGACTAAACAGAAAAGATTATGTATTTCTTTATAGATGTATATTTCTTTGTCCTTACTTTGTCCAATAATAAATCAGTCGTCCTGTTTTTATAAATGTATTGTTTTGGTAAAAAATCCGCAATGACGTTAATCTGGTTATTAATTCTGTTACTTATAAACAAATAAACTTAGTTGGCCGTCGATTAAACAATCGAATCAAATTATTCACCTAATATTTAGGTCGTAATCAAAATATATTGGCTTATGAAGGACGGAAATTGATTTGATTATTTATTTAATTTGAATTTACTATAAAAACAGTGTTAAAAATGCAAACTATATCCTTGGAATAGTTATATTTTTAATTAGAATTTGTTTTAAAAGAAGTAGAATGGCCTGTTAAAATATATTACCTACATTTAACTAGTAAAAATTTAATCACAATTTTCAATAATAAGTAACAGCAAAATCACGTGAAAACAGTATATATGAGATAGATTACACCTGCAAAATGGATCATGTTTGTACCCTTGGCCAATTTTGTAAGGTTTTAGTGGAAAATATATTGAAGTCGATACAAAACCAGGAACACGAACATTGATAGTTCAAAGTGATGGTCTAGATCAGGAGTCTCCAAACTTTCCAGCCTTAGGGTCATACTGATTACTTCAGTAAGTTCCGAGGGCCAAAACCATATTATCACCGGTGGTAAAAAGTGAAATAGTCCACTGATGAAAAAAAAATTCCGAAAAAGTACTCAACGTTTAAAAAAGGCTGCAAATCGGACTAAAGTCCGCAAAACGGCAACACTGCATATTATTAATTTTCCTGTCATTATCTGTAATTTCTACGTGACACGACATATGGTGGATCCAAGTGAAAATAGGTAGTACCTTCTATCGCTAACAGATGGCGCTAATAGCACGTACAGAATAATCTCGTTGGTTCGAGAAAGTTCTGGTGTCTTCCACTCGCTTCTAGATGGCAGTAATTGGAATATATAAGAAGGCTAGTGGCGCAACCACAAGTCAGTTCCTATGACACTGTTGTGAAATAAAATAGTGCGTACCTCCTTAAAACGTGTTTGTGCGTTTTTTAAGTTTAAGACATCTTTGTAACAGTATTTTGAATTGTTGCTTTTGTGTGTGATTTAGTAGTATGGAAAAGAAGCGAAAAATTGATAGTGAATGCAGAAAATTCAAAGATCAGTGGAACATTCAGTATTTCGTAATTGAGTCCAGTAACAAGGCGCTATGTTTGATTAGCAATGAAAGCATAGCCGTTCTCAAGGAATATAACATTAAACGTCATTATGAAACAAAACATTTTCAAAATTACTCAAAATATACGAAGTTTGTTTGCGGACAGAAAAATTCAAAACTCAAAACTGAACAAGAGGCTGCAGTTCGTGCCAGCTTTTGTGTGGCTCTTGAAATTGCAAAACGTGGAAAACCATTCACCGATGGAGAAATGATCAAAGAATGCATAATTGCAGTAGCCGAAGAAATGTGCCCTGAAAAGGTAAATTTATTATAAACTGTCAGTATGTCAGCAAACACTGTGGCTCGAAGGGTAGAAAACATCGCTGAAAATATATCCTCTCAACTGTTCGACAAAAATGGACATGTTGAGTGGTTTTCTTTGGCCTTGGATGAGTCAACGGATGTGTCAGATACTGCTCAGGTGTTGATTTATATTCGAGGAGTAGATAAAAGCTATGAAGTGCATGAAGAAACTTTGAGTGTTTTGAACATAAATTTTGATACTCGTTTCTCGGACTTTGGATGCCATTGCGAATCAAATTAAGATTTTTCAGAATCCTTTTGATACTGACATAGAAACCATAGCCCCGGAACTTCAAATGGAAATGATTGATCTACAGTGCAGTGATATAATTAAGAACAAATATCAAAACTCATCTTTGTTGGAACTTTTAAGAGTCTTCCACTGACACAATTTGATAATTTGCATAAATTTGCTCGTGGGCTGTTTTCTGTTTTTGGTACTACTTATTTGTGTGAGAAGACCTTCTCCAAAATGAAGTACACAAAAAAATGTTTACAGATCTAAATTAACTGATGAGCATCTTAAATCTCTTTTAATAATTGGTACAAGTAAAATTAGTCCACAACTACAAACTATTGTCAGTGGAAAATCTCAATTACGTAAATCTCATTAGTAGTTCATATGTCATTATGCTTGTTATAAGTTATGTTTTTATTTAAAATGTATAAAATGTTAGTTGGATTCATTTCAATAATTTGTTACTTATTATATACTGAAGTTAAATTTTCTTCATATTATACATGTCTTTATCATCATTACAATTCTGTGTTTCTTTATCCAACTTATCACAAAAACAATAACAATAAGCCTACAACAATGTTATGAGTAGTTATAGCCCATGACCATATCAATGTAGATGTCATATTAATAATTATTCAACATAAAATTAGAATACTTCAGTAAACTAAATTTAATTTGCTATAAAAAATATGTTCTCTAAAAGGAGTTTTCAAGTATGCTAGCTCTCCGCGGGCCGGACAAAATCTGTCCGCGGGCCGGATGTGGCCCTCGGGCCGTAGTTTGGAGACCCCTGGTCTAGATTAATGTTTATTACACCTATTCCACAAACAACACATAACAACAAACTCCAATTTTTAATTTAAAAACGAGTCTAAACATTTTTTTAATTACAAACTAAATATTTCAATATCTTATTGTTTTATCAAAAGGCAAACTTAAATTTGAATCATCAATCATCAAATTACATAGAATCCAACGTGGGCTAGCTATTTTGGTTTACCTCAATTATACTTTTGATTATTAACAAACTCAAATTTCTATTTTTGAACGGACTATTTTAATGTGAAATTTTCAGGCAGAGAAACTTTCATCACACCGCTCTAGTCTGAAATTTTTCTAGAATTGTCAATAGACATACTCAAACTGAATTGTCTAGTAATAATATGGGTTCAACATCGGGAAACTTAAAAATATCCAGTAATTATTTTTTAACTTAATTATTAATAAATAAATTAATAAAAAAATAATTTAATTAATTAAACTATATTATTTAGTTAATTAAACCAATTTTTTTAAATTTATTAGGGGTAATAAATAATGATAGGTAAAAATGTGTAATCGCAAGATTTAATCCGAATGAAAATAACTTCTCAATATTAATAAGTAATAATAGGTTAAAATGTGCAATATTAAGTGGTTTAATACGAAGTATATTAATACACTAATAAACATAATGCTGAAGAAACAAAGAACCTCATGGATAATATAAAACTACTAGCTAAACAAGAGAGCAAGTCTCGAATACGCAGAAGATAGAGATAATAAAGAAAGAGATAATAAAGCATAAGAAAAAAAGATCAAAAACACAAAAAACAAGTGAACGAAATGGTACCAAATTATAAATGTTTGAAATGCCGCAAAAGAAATACAAGGAGAAAACAAATATATTCGCTATATAATAAAGAAGGGAACAGAATTCATGAGAGTAGAAGTAGAAGATTTCTATAACAGACCTTTAATAAAAAAACACCACCAGAGAGATAAGATGTTGACTCTTTAGGGAAGAAAATGCAAAATATAGAATCGGGAGACCTTCCAGAGATAGAAATAGAGAAAATAAAAACTACTTTGAACAACATAAAATGCAACGAAGCTATAAGAACTGGAGATGAGGAGATAACCCAACCTAATAATGAAAATTACGACACTACTAAAACAATGCCTAAAGACAGGGAAAATACTGAAACATTGGAAAATGCTAAGGTGGTCCTAATCTATCAAAAAGGTGATAACAACTAGATAAAAAATTACAGGCCGATCAGTCTAATGTCACATGTATACAAACTACTGACAAAAATAATCACCAACAGATTAGAGATAATGTTCGACGAATACCAACCTGGCTGAATTTAGGAAAAACTACGGCACCAATAATCACCTAGCCACGAAAATTATAATAGAAAAATCCAACGAATATGGGCGGCAAACCGTAGGATCGACTACAGATACAATGACCTGATCAAAGAATGCCACAAGGAAGCAACCGCAACTAACATTCTCCAGGAAAAAACTAAACATGTTCAAGTTAAAGGAGGGATCTCCTTATCTCCAAAACTCTTCAGTTTAGCATGGAAGAGATTTTATATCGAACCAACCACAAAGAACAAATAAGGAGAATAAGGCTAGGAAATGTGGCCTTCTCCAAACTCTAATTCTTTCTGCGAAATAAGAAAATAGCTCAACACCTAAAATCAAGAGTTTTGGATCAGTGCATTTTACCTGTGGTGATATACTTGGCAGAAGACTACTGGACTTCAACTAAACAAAATATCGACGCACTAAAAACTGCACAAAGAGCAATGGAGAGGTCAATGATGGGGATTGTAAAAAGGAATAGATATTGAAACGAAAAAATACGTGCAATTGCAATCCACATACTTGCAATTGCAAATGGATATTCGCAGGTCACATTGCAAGAAGTGATAGGATGAGATTATAGAGACAGGCGAATCAGACAATGGAGACCGTATGAACACAAAAGAGGAAGAAGAAGACCACCCATGAGATGCTATGAGGACCTCAAAAAACAGGTGGACTAACATGGATCCAAATAGCACATAATAGGGAAAGCGTTAACAATTGGGAAAGGCTTAATGGCTAAATAATAATAAGAAGAAAAATAAATGTAAAATATAAAAATTTAGACATTGTAAAATTTAAATCACACATAATAATAAGATATTAAATAATTAATCCCAAACTGCGATGTTTTATGATTCCACCTTATAAAGAAAATTCGGTATTTAAATAATTTATTCAAGCAGCTGTTGATTTATCGCCGATTGATGCAAAATATATTTTGCTAAGAAGGTCAGTTTACCCAATAGCATTTCTGTGCGTAGCAGAAGGAATTTTATAGACATACTAAACCTTGAAATTATATTTAATACATCCTCCAATTTTACTAATTTATGATTAAATTTATTCTCAACCAAATAGCATTCTTGCCTAATGTAGTAACAGTTGTCTGTTCTATAATAAATGAGATAACCATCGTAGCCATGGGAATTTCTGCAAAATCCAACCCTTATTAATTATTCTTATTAATAATAAACTATGTTTTGCCTTGAAAAACGTTCTGCCTTGAAGTTTGATAAACTAGAAATACGTTTGGCCAGCCACTAAAATGGCATTGTCTTCAAGGCATTAAAATAAATTTATATCCAATTATTTTTAATGTCAAGAATTAATAATATGTAACATATATCTAACATGTACTAATATGTAACATATAATATGTATAAATATATTTAACATAAATCCTTATTTCCAGTACCTGATGAGTGGATGGTGGGGTAGCTATAGTTTCAGGTGTCAACCTGTCGACTATTCAACCAGTGCAATGGCAATGAGGGTGAGATATCCGCATTAATTATTAATTTATCCACACTACGACAATGTCCTTAAGAATTTATATTGTTGAAACTGATGTCATTTCGGGATTTCGTTTTAGATGGCGAATACCTGTTGGTGGTATTACTTCTCAAAGTTCACAGAATTCTTCGACACGATGTTCTTTATCTTGAGGAAGAAAAACAGCCAAGTATCAAATTTACACGTCATCCATCACGGATGTATGCCATTCTCGGTCTGGATGGGAATGAAATTTGCACCAGGTAAGATATTTGATCTCTAAATTATAATAAATGATAACTTCCGAATAAATAATCGCCAATATAAGCTAAATTATTGCTGTACAAATTCTATTATTTCTAATATAACAATTTGATTGTTAGAAAAAATCTATTCATGTTTAGATAATATTGTCTAGTCTTGTCTACTATTGATTAATCTTATTGTTTAACCTTGTCGAATAACCTTATCTAATTCTTAACCTTGTAAACCGTGTATGGTAGTCTTTTTTTTATATGTGGTTTGGGGGAAGCCTGTGTGTAAGACTCTCAGTCACTAAACCCCTTCTTTCACTTAGCTTAAAAGTACGCCACCCCGGTATCGCTTGCGCATTCCTTCAGGGTCAGCAGCCCGAACGGTTTTTTTCCGCCCTAGTTTTTCTGTTTGTTCCTTTTATTTTCATCTTGGTGAAGTGAATATGGTTTTTTTTTATTATATTTGTTCATGATTGTAGCTGCGTCTCTCGGAGTTTTCTCCACACTGTGTCTCCGTCTTTTTCTTTTTGTGTCAAAATATCCGAAAACATTTTGCTTAGTGTCCCAATTATTTTCGTTTTCTAGAATAAAATCTACTAGTTTTCTGGGTTCCATAGTGGCGTCTCCTTCCTTTTTCCATCTGTCACATTCTAGTATAGTGTGCAGAACACTGTCGTCAGTAGTCGCACTATCCATCTGATGCTCTTCTAATATTACGTAAAAAGTCTTTGAAACATCCGTGTCCTGTCAAAACTTGCGTCAAGTGGTAGTTTAATTCCCGATGTTTTCTGTTTATCCATTTAGATATATCCGGAATTAGCAGTCTCGTCCATCGTCCTTTTTCCGTATTCTGCCAATTTCTTTGCCAGCCCTCTATAGTTGTTTGTCTTGCAATTTGTCTGTGTTCTCTTGAAGGTGCTTTATAGCATCTTTTCCTTTCATTAGCTGTGTATTCTATTGGGGTATTCCAGCAATTACCAAGGCTGCTTCTCTTGATACAGTCTACCATATACACTACATATTCTTATAGCCGCCTTCCTTTGGACGCTTGCAGGAACTTGTTTGTTTTTTGTCAGGAGTAGTGCCTTTGCCCACACAGGAGCTGTATGGTATTGTCTAGCTTTGTCTAATTTCGACTAGTCTCGTCTAGTCTCGTGTAGTCCCACCTAATTTCGTCTAGTCTCGTCTAGTCTTGACTAGTCTTATATAGACTAGCTTATTAATTCCTTGTTTAGTCTTGTCTATTCTTGTTTTATGTTTTGTCTGTTTTCTATAGTCTTGTATTTAGTATAAAGTATATACTTAATAGTGAATATTAATATTCGATTCGCTATCTTTACTTTAATTCCTATTGAATCCGCTAACTAGTAAGTGCATAAATTAAGGCTTGTACTGCAACATGTACATAATAACTAATTTACTTTAAGAAAGTTAACATTAACACGCTTTTTCGTTTCTCTTGTTTTTTTTTTCTTCATTATTTATTTTTTTACAAGCTGAATGAAAGTGAATCATTCAACTTTCAATTATTATTATTACCACAATACTCTCGTTATTACAACCAATCACTTACACAACATTGAATTCACGAAAAAAATTATCAAAGAATTTATATTCATCACAATCCAGTGGCAATAAAAACGATCTAAACCCATCAATGATCCACCTTGAAATATTAATTATCAAATTAGCGTTTCGTCCCAGCAACATTCCTTTACTAATTTAATTATCACGAAATTATTATTACGCCGCAAATGATGTAGTAGACTTTAAATGTATTATGATTTTTGTTGTATTAATAATAAATTTCCAATCGATTTAGATAAGGAATTGGAAAATAAATTACTTATAAGACAATACCAAATTTATCTTATGGATCAATGGTTTTTAATCGTTCTATGCATCGATCCCTTTGCATGAAAAGTAATTTCCATCGACCTCCAAACATAATTATTACGTAAAACATAAATAAAACGGTATGTGTATAATTTGTAAACGTTGACAAAACTTATAATTAAATGAAAGATGACATTATCACTTTCTAGTTTTGCTTATTAATTCATAAATTTGGCGAAGTCTTATTAAAAAAAACTTATTTTCATAGAGGGTGTTTGGAAAGATTAGACTACATAGTGCTTCGACTATCCAGATTTAATTGGGCATACTTTGATAATCAAGTTTCTATAATCAATACTAAATGGGCAAGTTTTGGATGAACTAGATACAGAAGATTGCAAAGACGATATTCGTCTCACAGGGCAGGTTCGACTTTAACGCTTCGTGATCGCTAGATAAAAAATTACGTCGCGACGTGGTAAATCTCTTTCTTTAATAACGTGAAATATCGAACTTCGAAACGAGACCAAGTGCTTTTTGTCCAGTCTAAATAGACATGAGACCTATTCAAGGGCACAAGATCAGCGCCATTTTTTTTGTAGATTTTTTGAGACTTGCAGGAACATGCTCTCAAGTTTTCGTTTCCTATTTGTTTTTGATCAATTAAAAAGACATATTTTTAGTTTTTCTTTCAATGCGTTTTATCGAAAAATGTTTCCTACAAAAGTTGTCCGTCAAAATATCCTCTATAAAATAGTTCCTATGCAAAAATAACATTAGATTAAAAAAAGGATGTGGCTATTTATACATACAGTATGTATAAGCAATTGGCTATTTATACATACAGTATGTATACGCAATTGGCTATTTATACATACAGTATGTATACGCGATTGGCTATTTATACATACAGTATGTATACGCAATTGGATATTTATACATGCAGTCTGCATTCAGTCTGTACCAGATATAGTGTTGAATTTTTATAGAGGTAAAAAACAAAATGGACACTAATAAAAATGTCACTAAATCATAATCATACAATCGGTAAAGAAGAATATGGATAATATGGCAAAGGAAAAAAAAATGAAGGAAAATGCTTATCACACAACAACGCCATTGATATAATTTGTCTAATATCTGCTTGGTTGTACTTTCGATTTCTTGTACTGACGAGCCTGTAATGATTATGCTAGTGTCGGCTGCGTACATAATACAGTTATCTGCTCCAATGTAGTGGATAAGGTCAACTGTGTATAACGCTAATAGTAGTGGGGCATATGGTTCCTTGTGGTACCTCGACTGATATGTTGGTTGTACTCGATCTAGTATTCCCTATTTAAAAAAAATGATTCCAGTTTGCTAGGTATGATTGGAGCCAGCGTTGTGTTTTGTCTCTAAATCCATATCGTTATAGTTTCTCTAGTACCTAGTGTATTGTGAGCAACACAGTCAAATGTTTTTGACAAATCACAGAAAATTCCCACTGCGCAGTTTCCTTTGTATATTCAATTTATTAATTTTGTGTATACATTTTCTATTGCTGTTATTGTTGATTTGTCTTTACGAAAGCCATGTTGTTGATTCGGCATTATTTTGTTATGCAGAATGTGATTCTACTTTCCATACAGTATTCTATTATTTTCGCTATTATTGATATTAAGGCTACTAGCCTGTAGTTGTATACGACAGTTTTATCGCCTTTCTTATGGATTTGTATAATCATTGATGTTTTCAAACATTCGGGAAAAGTATCTGTTTTGAATGAACAGTTCACAATGTCTAAAATTGATGGTGTCAATTCTTGTAGAACTTCTTTTATAATGGCAGATTGTCTGATTCTGCACTGTTGTTTTTTAATCTCTGAAATATGAGAGTAATTTCTGAGTCGGTCATTTCTGCCAAAAACATGCTATTATATAATTTGGGTATATGGTCATAATTAATGTTTATCGGTGTTTTTCGTTATTTGTATCGGTGCATTTTTTAAAAGTTCTGTCAATTTTGTTGCTACATCTTCCTCATTGGAGATGATTTGGTTGTTATCTATTAATGTGATTGATTCTTCAAGATTTTGTTTGTTCTTTACTTTGTTAATGATACGCCATTGTTCTCTTTATTTATTTGTGGTGTAATTGATTCTATCATTATAAAATTTTCTTTTTGTTTGAATTATCAGTCTCTTATGTTTTTTCTTCGCGTTCTGGTAGTCACTTTTTAGATCTGTTTTTTTTTTGTATTGAGTATAGCTTAAGAAGTTCTTTGCTTGACTTTTTGATTTCTTCCGTAATCCATGGTTTTGTAATAATTTTAACTTTTTTGATTGGGAATGCTTTATAAAAATGATTTTGAAGTTTTTTTTATGAATTCTGTTGTTTTCTCATTGCAGTCGTCTTTAGTTAAGTTGCTTTGCCAATATTCTTCTTGTAAGGCTACCTTAAATTTAGATTTGTTTAAAAACTGTTTCGCTAAAGATTCTTTTGAATTCATATTGTGTTCTGCCTGTATGATTTTGTATGTTTCCGCCCAGGAGAATGAATCTGTTGTCTGATAATATTGTATCATGAACTGAGATTCCTTTTTTGTTTTTTTGAGTGAAAATATTGTCAATAATGCTGCTTGCTGTTTACGTTACTCGTGTATGTTGGAAAATTTGATCTTTAAGTCCATATGATCTCATGAGTTCTACTAGATAGAATCTTTCTTTGGTATTGGATTCAAAATGGATGTTGAAATCTCCTACTATTATTATTTCGTCATGCATGTTGAAAATTTTGTCCTTGTTCTTTTCCAACAATGTCATACAAGTGGTTAAGGATCCTAGCGGGAGTCTGTATAAGCAAACTAGTTTTATTTTATTTTTATTTGTCACTTAAACAAACAGAATTGAAGGATCATTTTGGACCCTTAAATAATACATACAAACTAAATATCATAGTTTGAAAATAATTTACGTATGTATTATGTAAATCATAAGCTGTATTATTGATTCAAGAATAAATATAAAATTAGCCAAAAATAAACAAACAGTTTTTTAAATTATGGATAGTCATATCGAAATAAGAAATATACTTGAAGGATGTTCTGAAGCCCTCACAGAGACAGAAATAATTTTTTTCATAGACAGTTAAAATTTTTTCAAACTTTAGAATCCAAAATGCGAATTAAAAACATTGGCATTGAGGAAAATCTTGATAACAAAATATCAAAATTTTTAAATACATCGGTGGAAACATGTTTGTATTCATTTTAGAATTCTTTTAGTGCACCACGTCGTCATATTCTTTTGACAAGAAAATATAATAATTTGGATATATTTTCAAAAACTTGTTTTCATGCAAGATATATTTCAACTGAAAATGCACTAAATATGGATACAGATGTTTTAAATCTAAACATTGATGATTACATTGAAAATGAACTTAAGAGTAGTGAGCGTAGTGCAATTAAACGAGAAGAATCTGAAGAACAAATTCGGTCTAATGCCGAGTCAATCGAGCCCTGCCAGCCCCTCAAATCAATCAAATTAAAACTTGCAATTCAAATCTAAAATAAAATCCAAAGGACGTCCAAAGATAAAGACTAAGAAGCACACCATTTTTTACAAAAAAAAAATACAGAATAAAAAATAATATACCTTTATTTATTTTACTTTATACCATATTTTACCTACTTTATATATAATTTAAACCTATATTTCACTGATCTTGTGATACTTTGAATTTTATTTATGAATTTGTTGAGCAAGATTGTAAATGAACTTTAATAAATAAAACTATGATTATTTATAATTGTGTAGTTATTACCAAAATAGTAACTGCAATATTTGTATATACAGTCAGTATGTGCAAATAGTCAATTGCGAATGAATACTATATGTATAAATAGCCAATTGCATATACATACTGTATGTATAAATAGCCAATTGCGTATACATACTGTATGTATAAATAGCCAATTGCGTATAAATACTGTATGTATAAATAGCCAATTGCGTATACATACTGTATGTATAAATAGCCACATCCTTAAAAAAATTAAAAAGTTAATTGCAATTGAAATTCTCTTTTCTCATTTTGCTTTTTGCGCCTGTTATCGGTCATTTATCAAAATATAATTTCAAAACTCATTCATTATCTAGGGAAAGCCGGCAGGGCAAGCGATACGTATAATATTTATTGATCTAGATTGTATAGTTAAGCAACAATCTCCGATCTACGAAAATCCGTAGTTTTCAAATTCCCATCTCCAAGCAAGGCTCACAGAGTAGCAAAAAAAAATCGGGTGTTATGTTCCATTCATGTACTTTCTGAATTATAAACAAGTAGAAATAACTCCTTAAATTATTTCGATATTTAAAATATTTTTTCAAGATTCTGTTGCAATTGAAGAATATTCTATTTGTTTATAATCAAAAATTTAAAATTTAACATTTGTAATGCCAAGAATATACTAACAAGGGTACTGATTTTTTTCTACTACGTAAATCAATAAATGTTACACGTATCTCTTGGAAAGGGCTTTACGTATATAAGGGATGAGTTTTGATATTATATGTTGGTAAATGACCGATAACAAAACGAGAAAACCAATTTTAAATTGCAATTAACTGCTTAACCAATAATATTAGGTAATTTTTTTATATAAATTATTTTATGGAGGACATTATGATGCACAACTTTTGTAGGAAACATTTTTCCATGAAACTAAAAAAACGACTGTTTATTTTTAATAATTTTTAATTGCTTGTAGATTGTAGATATGGTGGTGACGACTTGTACTGCGACCTTTATATCCGCCTCCTAGACCTTAGTGCGCCTTTTCTAATCCTGATTCCTTTACGAATTTCAGGATCTGGGTGGGATTCAAGGACTGCAACTCCTCTGCGTTCAGGCAGTGAGCCCCGAGGTACATCTGTCTCTTGGGGAGCAGTACTCCGCAGTCTTTGAGCAGATATATGGGGGTTTCCTCTGCTGACCCACATAATCTGCATCCGTCATCCTCCTCTGGGCCTAGGGCTTTGAGGTGTTTTCTAAATCTGCAGTGTCCCGTCAGGACTCCTGACAGAATTCTAAGCTGGTTCCTGTTTAGTTTCAGACAAGCTTTTGTTCTTTTCTGGTTAAAAGATCCCAGCAACACTTTTGACTGCCTTAACCCTGGAAGTTCTTTCCAGGTTCTTATCCATTGTTCTCTTATTTCTTCATCTAAACTTGTGTGGATTGTGTACACACTTCTGCCGCAAAAGGGGTCCGGACCTATAAAGGAACTACTGGATCCTTTGTTTGCTAGGTGATCGGCTTTTTTGTTTCCGTCTATACCTGTGTATCCTGGTATAGTGTTACTTTATTGTTTTTGCCAAGCTTGTTTAGCTTTCCCACACAGTCCCATGCCAGTTTAAATAATTTTTGCGATAATTCCTGTCGAGGTTAAACTGTGCACGTCTTTCGATTACGTGTACCTCTGCTTGGAAGATACTTGAGAATGTTCCTATGGATTCGAAGTATTTGGTACGAGGTCCAAACACTCCTGCACCAGTACCTTCCTGTGTCTTCCTTCCTTTTGAACCTTCTGTATACCACTTGATAGCATTTTGCTCTATGTGGTATGCTGAGGATTCGTCGCTCCAATCGGCTTTACTTCTACACATTGCTGTGTAGTTTTTCTCGAAGCATACCATTTCGTCTTTTGGTGCTTCCAGCTAGGGGAACTTGGCAGCGAGGCTGTTTCGGTCTCTGCTCCCGATTATTTTACCTCCGCCTATTCCTTCTTTGCTGAACCTTACAATCGCCGATTTGGCGGCCCTTTCCGCCACAAGGTGCAGCGGAGTCAGATCCAGCAACAGCTCCATTGCTGCTGTCGGACACGATCCCATCGCCCCCGTGATGCAGACACGCCAGTCTTTGAATCTTCTCAAGCTGTTTCCTCATAGAGGCCAGCTTGGTTCTACTTCCCCACGCAACTGCCCCGAAACTGCTTTTAATTGTTTAGAAAGAGTCTATCTAAATCTCGGTCTAAATTGCGGCAATTCCAACTGGACTATTTCAAATGGTTATGCAGAGTCGAAATCGACAAATATTCAATCTCGTAGCAATTTCTGGTGTTGTTATTTCTCAGGTTTCTAAAACCAACATCTTTATTTTGCTTCCATCAGCTTTAACTGGCCTTCTAAAACGTTCTTTTATATCGAAATTGTCAAGACGAAATTTTCAAGTCAGTTGATCCCTTAATACTTCTTTTATATACACTTCACATTTCAGCTTTCAAAATTTATTACTATGGCTAAGAATTAATTTGTATTGTTAAAAATATACATCTAATAACACCAGAGAAAACGAAATTACATTCCGAACAATATATAGCTAAATAGACTCGAATATATATATCGACTCGACTCGAGTCTATTTAGCTATATATTGTTCGGAATATAATTTCGTTTTCTCTGGTGTTATTAGATGTATATTAGTGTTATTTTAACAATTCAGATTAATTATTAGCTTAAATATTATAAAAAGATTATTATAAAATTAGCTATTTTTTTATATTCGTTACGGGCAACTATGGACCACGTGTAACAGTTTTTACATTATTTTTTGTCCTCACACTCTGCCAATATCTCTTCATCCTCTCTCCCACTTCCTTCATCTGTTCCTCCGTGTAAGATCTTCTTTTTCTCACTGACAATTCCCCTGTATCCTGGAAACCTGGAAACTCCTTAATTAGTCGCCTAAATCTCTCTCTGTCCATTATGTCTTCTTTTTTAACCTCCATCCGATCCAAGTCCAATCTCACTTCACGAAACCATTTCGGCAACCGTCTTCCTCTTCCTGAAGAATTCAAAAATCCTCTTCGTCAGTCTGGTACTGTTCATCCTCACTAAGTGCCCATAAAACTGTTTTCTCATTTTTCTCATTTGAGCTACAATTCCTTCTGTCTTCAGGTATAATTCTTTGTAAGGTGCCCATAAAACTGTCAGTTTCCTCTCCAGAGTCTCCTCTCTCCATCCTTGATATTTGGCCCTGGGATTTTTCGGAGCATTTTCCTTTCTTTCCTCCGGATGTCTTCGAGGCCACACTTACCAATCATGTCTAGTGTTTCTGCTCCATATAGACATTCGGGTCTAACAACAGTATCTAGGTTTCGGAATTTAGCCCCAAAGGATAGAGCCTTTTTGTTATATGTATTCTTTGTAAGTTGATAAGCCATTTCCATTCTTCTCGCCCGCTCTTTGATGGCATCCTTATCCGACCCATTGTCCTGTAATTTTTCTCCCAAATACTTGAAACACTTAACTCGCTTTATCTTGGCTTCTCTCAACTCCAAGTGGAGAGGAGCGTCTTTGATGTTGGTCATGAAGACAGTTTTCTCAAAAGAAATTTGAAGTCCAGTCTTCTTGGCTATCATCTGG
Source organism: Phosphuga atrata (assembly GCA_944588485.1). Taxonomy (NCBI): domain Eukaryota; kingdom Metazoa; phylum Arthropoda; class Insecta; order Coleoptera; family Silphidae; genus Phosphuga; species Phosphuga atrata. The sequence continues at coordinate 29,595,226 of OX155900.1, forward strand.
AGTTCCTCAGTTCTTTTTATCGCTGTTTCAACACCGGTAGTGAGTATCACAATATCGTCGGCGAATGCCAAACAATCCCTTCTTATACTTTCTTTGCCTCTCCCTAACCTGAAAGCCTCTTTATCCGAAATTCCCTTTGTCCATTCTCGAATAACTTTTTCTAATACGCAGTTGAAAAATATTGGCGAAAGCCCGTCGCCTTGTCGTACGCCAGTTTTGATTTCGAAAGGCTCTGACAACTCCCCTCGAAACTTTATTTTGGAGAAAGTATTGCTAATCGTCTGTTGAATTAGATTCCCCGTCTTGTTGTCCACTTCAAATTCTTCGAGAATTGCCAATGTTTTTCGGTCAATGGAGTCATAAGCCTTCCGGAAGTCCACAAAGACTGCGACATATTTATTCTGTCCCAACATCCTGTACATTATGATATTCCGCAAGATTTGAAGATTTAATCCGCGCAAGATCTTCCATTCCGAAAACCTGCTTGGTATTCACCCTTTTCAGAATCCAATAACCCTTCTATTCTTGTTAATAACGCTTTCGATAAAATCTTGTAAGGAACTGAAACAAGAGAGATGCCTCTATAATTATTAACGTCCATCTTGTCACCTTTTTAGGGTTCCGTACCGAAAACGGAACCCTTATAGGATCACTTTGTTGTCCGTCTGTCTGTCTGTCTGTCAAGATCATTTTTCTCAGGAACGCGTAGAGGTAACAAGTTGAAATTTGTATCAAATACTCGGGTCTGCGGGCTCTTTCAGCTGTAAAAAAATCAAACTTGTAAGTCAACGCGATCAAAAGATATGACCGTTTATGTCGCATATTTTGCGATTTCACAAGGGAATCAAAACCTATAGGGTACTTCCCGTTGACCTAGAATCATGAAATTTGGCAAGAAGCGGTGTCTTACAGCACATGTAAAGGGAAAAATCTGAAAACCGTAAATATGTAGTTTAATTACAAGAAAAATGCGAATTTACTATTAAAAACTTATACTATATATATATATATATATATATATATATATATATATATATATATATATATATATATATATCTACTTATACTATAATCTACATAATATGTTGTAGATAATATGATTTAAGTATATTATACTTAAATCACGTTCGTCCTATATTTTTTGGTAGTCAATTGCCCAAAAAGCAGTCATTTGAACAACTGAATGTTAAGAGTATAGATCTAGATATAGTTAATATATTAGTTTATATTAGATCTAGTTAGGTTAGGTTAGGTTAGGTTAATATAAGTTAGATCTTAATATAAGTTAGTGAATAAGTGTAATACTAAAATAAAGTTTTCTTTTTATAAGTTTAAAAATATTCCCGTTATTTACAAAAATACCCTGTATACCTTTATACAGGGTATATAGGTATACAGGCAAAATCGAGCAGTAAAAACAAATAGTGAAGTTCCAGAACCCCTAAACACTCATAGTGAATGGGGGATGTATGGTAATAAAATATAGGATAGAATTCCATCGTACGACAGCGACATCTTGAGGTTATGCTTGCAGCGGTACTAAGATGGTCGTGATTTCATGAGGGCCACTTGTCAAGTTAACTGAATGTGCTTGCTAGGTCCTCCACAAAAAAAGATACCTTACTTACAAGTTTGTTCGGAACCCTCGGTGCGCGAGTCACAACTCGCCGCACTTGGCCGGTTTGTTTTTATGATGGGGATCGATCAAAGCCATTTGCCAGTCAGCGGGCATCCTCTCAGTTATCCATATATTCTCAAGTAATCGAGTGAAAGATTTTACGACTCCCGCAGATCTGAGTTGTAGGAATTCAGCGATCTATACCAGCAGCTTTGTTTGCCTTAAGTCCTTGAATAATCCGGAAAATTTTGTCTTCAGGAGGCAGTGAATTGAGAGATGATACTTCTGGTGGTTCCATTTTCAGGTTTTCTTGCGGACCATCACAGTTAAGCAGTGAGTCGAAATTTCTTGCAAGGATGTCACAGTTTTGCTTATTGGTCATTCCTATCGTCCCTTCTTCAATCGTGAAGCACATTCCTGGTGCCTGATAACCCCTTAATCGCGATTTGAACGTCCGATAAAAGTTCCGTGTATTGTTCATTTGAAAATCTTCCCGCGTTTTCTTTAGTTTATCTTATACATATTGTCTCTTAGTTCTTCTGAAAGTCCGGGCTGTATGTTTCGTCTGATTTCGGAAGATTAATAGATCATCATCTCGTTTCGTTGAGCTCCATTTTTTCCATGCCTCTTTCTGCCGTTTCAGTGCGTCGTCACATTCTGCATTCCACCAATTTTGTCTTATTCGCTTTGTCTAAGCAATCGTTCTTTCAGCAGCACCTTGGATCTTGTCTCGGATTACATCCCAATTTCCTGGCGCAAGGCACTTCAGTTCATCTTGGTAACTTTCCCTTGCCGCATTATTGGATTTTAATTTTCCGACATCATATCGCCGGATATTTTCTCTCCGTATTCTTTTCCTGGTTGATAAAAACTTCAGTTTAATTCTGGTCAGGTAGTGATCGGAGTCTACTTCTGCTCCCTTTGCTACTTTTACATTCATGATTTCTCTCTTTCCCATCGTAGAAATGGCGACGTGGTCGATCTGAAATTCTCCCAATAGAGGATTGGGGGATCGCCATATCTTGTTTCCTGGGTAAATGCTTGAAAGTCGTTGACATCAACTGTAAAGGCTCGACAAAGTTCTAAGAGTCTCTCGCCATTTCTATGGGTACGTTTATGTGTGGGATATTCTCCTACTATCTTCCGATATTTTCTCTTCTTCCCGATCTACGCATTGAAGTCACCCATTAGTACCTTGATGTTCTTCTTTGGTATCCCAGGCATCTGATCTTCTAGCTCATCCCAGAACTGTTCGACTTTGTCTGAATTCTTGCGATTATCTTGGTTGATCGGGCTGTGAGCATTTATGAGAGTGTAGTCTTGGTGATGAACTTTCAAAGCCTATCACAGACTCTATTAAGCTCTTGTCTACTATAAACTCATAACAACTCGTTTTTCGGAACACTCCCGTGCATTCCGCCTTAAAAAAGACACAAGTTCATTCTCTAACCATTGTCTAGAATATAATCACAAATTCCCCGAAATAGCTAATCTTAAAATCTTGCATGACTGCAACAAAGGCCCAAAGCTTAATCTCCTAAAGTCATTAGAATTCTTCAAAACAACTCGTAATCCCTCCGTTAATCTCCTAAACGAGCAAACTGATCTAATCTTTTCCAAACTTTTTAATCTTACATATTATATATTCAACATCATCAATTTGTTAAGTCACTTGAAAATGACCGTCAAACGTCGAAACTTAAGTCGTGATATGTGTAGAAATTTATATTACTGTACATAACAAGTTATATAACATTTTTACATGCACTAGTACTTAGTATAAGTGTGGCAAAAACATATTGAATTTTTCAATTCAATGTAAATATGAATTACCACGTAGTAACTGTCGCAACCATCCTATTTATATAAAAATAGTTTTTTGTAAAGTTGTAATGGTGAAATTGATTATGAATTCTTCGATACAATTCACGAATCTGGACATTCAAATAATCTGGCACTAGTACTAGTAATCTATTAGTACATCCGGCAAAAGTACTTACTCTTGTAAGTGTGCACACTGATTTTACAGGATGATATTTCCTTAGAAGCGCTGCGTTCTGTCAACACTGCCAAAAACTTTTACTATTAAGTTTGACGTTCAGAGCCAACTTAAAATATATGCATATAGATGTGTTCTTTTGAACACATCTATACGCACATGCGTATACATTTTTGAGTAATAGAAATTTTCTATAGAACGTAGCTAATGATGACGATGACGCAAATCTATGAGTTTACACACTAACAAAAACTCGTTCAGCGCCGCTAAAGAAGTTTTCACTTCAAAAAAAATGCATTTGGCATTCTCCAAGAGCCAATTTTTTTTATGATTTTAAGCTTCTTGATTAAGCTTAAAATCATAAAAAAATTGGCTCTTGGAGAATGCCAAATGCATTTTTTTAAATTGGCTTTTAAAAAAATTGGCTCTTACGTTTATCGAGTTTGCCGACCCCTGGTGTAGTCTGTCCGGTCTTGTCTGTCTGATCTTGTCTGTCTGGTCTTGTCTGCCTGAAAAGAAGGAAAAATTCTGCACAACATCCAATGAGAATCCTTGGGGTACCGAATACAAAATTATCAGTGGGAAGAAACCCTCCATAGGTTACCTTACTGGTTTGAAACTAGGAGACTCTACTCTCGAACTAAAAGAGACTACTCATGTTGCTTGACATATTTTCCCCAGAAGACACAGGGGTAGAAAGCGACACACACCGACATATCAGAGAAGAGGCAATAACAGGGAAAGGAGGTTCGAACGAATAATTTTTTCCGTTATGGAGGTCGAATTGGTCATTGCACGAATGAACCCAAAGAAAGCGCCATGTATCGATGGAATATCGGTAGACATTGTTCAAGTTGCGTTCAAATCCGCTCCAGGAGTATTCTTGACACTTTTTAATAAGTGTCTTTATGGGGATTTCTCTGCCTGCTGGTAGCAGCAACTTGTAAAAATAATTCCCAAACCGGATAAACCTGGTCTAGCAGCAAAAGATTTCAGACCGATTAGCTTGTTTTCTGGTGTAGGGAAAACGAGATGCACTATTCTTTTCAAGAATCGAGCATTTCTACTGCAGTCACAATCTACTCAACAAAAATCAGTATGGATTTCGCAAAGGAGTTGGCTCAATCGATGCAGTTACCAAAGTTATAGAGTTCATATGGTCACCAAGAAATAAACAGCAATATTGTGCAGCCATATCCTTGGACATAAGCGGAGCATTTGATAACTCCTGGTGGCTTAACGTTAATTATCCATCGCCTTATCTCTCAAGACTGTCCAAACAACCTAAGTAATTTGGCAGAGTTATTTCTCAGAAAGAAAAGCCATTATTTCAGAGCCAGGTATTTACATAGAAAAAGTCGTTAGAAAAAGTTGTCCGCAAAATTCGAAGTCAGGTCCAGGATTCTGGAAAATTTGATATAATTCTATATTTGATAAATACCTTCCAGGGGGCTATAAGTTAACTGCCTACGCGGATGACACAATGCTTCTCGTCAATAGCGGAACAATCACCGAGCTGAAACAGAAAAGTAACCAGGCCCTGGATACCCTTCACCAACGGACACTAGAATGCAAACTCAACTTCAACGCAGCAAAGACAGAGGCCTTATTCTTCGATAAATCACCAAGGCAAAGGAGACCGTTTTTTGCTCTTGGAGATGCACGTATTAAATGCCAATAGTATATTAACTACCTAGGTATTATTATCGACAGGTGTCTAAAGTTTAAAGCCCACATCAAGCAGATTTGTTCCAGAGTAAAAAACTGTATGTACCTTAGGAATGGGGTCTTAATAAATCAGTTCTATCAGATATTTACAGGGGAGCCTTGACCGGCCTTCATATATGGCAGCCTCAATATGGCAGATTTCGTATAAATCAAGGAAAAACTTGAAACTTCTGGGAGCGCAACGTCCTACCTAAATTCTAACAGACAAAGCCTACCGCACGGTCCCTACGGAGGCAGCCAGTGTCATCTCTTGTCTGGGTCCAATAGACTTCAACGTCAAACAAGCTGCACTCTCCGTCAATATACAGTACATAGAGGAAAATTTGTTTAGAGAAGTAACTGGACTAAACGCCTCCCCAAACCAAATCGAAACACGCACAAATATAGAAGAATTTATGCACCCGTCAGATGTTAGCCACATGAACTACTATTTGACCTTGACAAACACATTGTCTGCTCGAATATATACAGATGGCTCAAATCCAAATACGGAGTCGGGTCTGCTTTTGTCGTATACAGAAAGGATCAGGAAATATTCCCTGTACAGCTTAGATTAGAAAATTACTGTTCTATCTTCCAAGCAGAGCTCGTCGCAATTAAAAGGGCTCTGCAATATGTCTCCGTAAACATAGACCACATCCTATCCTCTTCAATCATCTGCGATAGCCGATCAGTGCTGGAAGCTTTAAAACATCTTACAAGGCCCACAGAACTTTTAATGGAAACGTGGCAAGCGGAAAAAAACTTACGATGTCAAGATACATCTGACAACGAGAGTCAACTTATGATGGCACTGAGTGAAATCTCATGCTGAAGTAGTCGGAAATGAACGGGCAGATAGTCTCGCAAGGCGAGCTTCAGGCATACATCTTTCTGGTGAAGATTTGCAGGATATCCCACTTTCATACTCTAAAATAACTAGGGAAACTATTAAGCAAATGATTCTGCTAATGCTTCTTATGGCCTAAAAGAATGGCAGTTGAGATGGGATGCCTCAAAAACTGGGCTCTGGACGAAGAATTTTATACCCAACATAGAAGATTGGATAAAAATGGATCTACAGCTGACGCACCATGCGGTGTAACTGATCACTGGGCATGGAAACTTTCAGGCCTACCTCCACAGATTTGGAAAGAGGGAATCACCGCTATGCACAATCGGCGAAATTCACTTGTCCTCTCACAGAACACTGGAGAATCCAGACAAAATTAAGAATAAATGGAGCCGGAGATGGACATCTGGCCAAAAAACGAAACAGAATTAAAAGCAGCCAAAATAAAACAAAATTTTGGCCGCCCTCCGCTTAAGAATCGCTGGTCTTGATGCCAATATAATAGTGCCAGGGCTAGACAAGGAATTAGTAGTGAAGAATGAAATGTAAAAACTAGATTGGCAACTTGAGTAGGCAGAAAATAAGATTTAGTTTACATGTTTAGCTAGTTTTGATAGCATGGATACTCAAAACTCTGTACTTTTTGAATTTTACTATTTAAAATTTAACTATTTCCTTTTAGAAATAAAACACAATTTATAGAAATATCACACTAACCAAATCAGATAAACAGTAATGAGGATGTAAACTTGCTTAGACAATACAACTTATTTATAGTACAATACACAATTTATATATACAAGATTGGGTTAAACTTCAGACAAAACTGTACAAAAAAGACTATATAGATGATGAACAAAATATAAATTGATTCTACAATTAATCCTCTAAGAATTGTAATTTACTTTTAATCTTTGATAATATATTTATAAATTTCCAACCATTCAGAAGTTATTCCTAATGTCCAGAAATAAGAATCCGTTCTAGTGGTTGACAAGAAATAAAGTTGGTTTATTTATAATATTCTGAGAGTATTAATAAATTAATTCAGAGTTTTCAGAAAGCTTATGAATAGCAGTAAAGTGATAAGTTGACGAAATTGCGAATATTTACAGGAAAAGATATGTAATATCATGTAGAGACTCACATATACTTAACGCTCTCATAACACAGTATTCTGTAAGATGTTTCCATATAACACGGTGCTAAAATAAAGCAACCACCTTTCTATAACACAATCTTTAGATAAACTGGTTTAATAGATTTAACTAATGCAAGATAAACCTTAAATATGGATCTGCAATTTGCTTAGTACCATAATTTCTTTTAAATAAAAATATAAGAGCTCTTGTTCCCTACCAGTTCCGTATGTAGAAACCGAACAACAGTAACAACAAAAATGTAAGCGCCTTTTTTGTTTAAACCCTGTTCACATTCCCATTTGTTGTTTGGATGAAATTTAATAAAACATTTTCTATTAAATTCGTCCTGTATAGTACAATCAGCTTCAATCAGGTATTCATTTTCTTTGTTAGCTAAGCGGAGTTTCTTAAAAAGGATTTGAAACCCAATAGTTTTCTTATTCAGGCCTGGAAAAGTCCTTTTAAGTATATTTAATTTATCTCTCAGGAAGTTTATTCCCAGACAAGCTTTGTCTGTGAATTAAATTGTCTAGAGCTTCAAATATCTCAGGTCGTCTGAGATGCATGATCTCCAAAAATCTCTGACATCCATTTTCTCTGAGACATAGGTGTTCGTTATTAAGCTGGTATGAAGTCCCAAAATATTTACTTATAGAAAGATGTCTTCTGTCTGAAATATGCAATAATCTGTTGCACTAATATCCGGTGATCCAGGTTATCCAAAACATAATTATTTATTACCTATAATATAATTTAATGCGAATATATTATATTGTTTATGGGTTATTTTTTCTATAAGATGTATATTTTTTAATATATGTGCAAAAATTGGGTTTCATGGTATCTTATCTACAAAGCAATGTTTATTTATGAATTATCGCATCTAGTCTACCGATAATGCTTTGCATGGTGTGTCTTTATCATTTAATCAACTAGATTATAATTATGTAACCAATAAATGAATACTATTTGTTTTTGAAATCGTTGATAATGGAAGATATCAATTATTCGATATCAAAGTATAAAATTGATGAAAGTCGATAATGAGTGCTCAAGTGCTTTTTTATTGTTCTTATTTTCGTTTCCTAAAATTCCTTTATCTCAGTCATTGTCTATTTCATTTATCTTATTTCCTTTTTGCATTATTATTACATGAAAATTAGATAAATTGAGATAATCTTTTACTGACTATAGCGTTTACGATGACCAATTTTTAGAAAATAAAATCCTACGATACATGCTTCATAAGAATAAATGATTTTAATAAACATGAATAATTCAAGACAATAAATAGAAATATTATAACAAATATAAATAAATAAATAATAAGTATAACTATTTATATAAGCATTTATATATATATATATATACTAACAATATTTACCTTCTTTTCTGTTTTAGGTGGTCACAGCACATTCTTCGCTTTGCTCAACACATTCGTACATATCGTCATGTACTTCTACTACATGCTGGCTGCAATGGGTCCACAGTACCAAAAGTATATCTGGTGGAAGAAATACTTAACAAGTTTCCAAATGGTAAGATTAAAATCTAATTGACTTCTATGTCAATTCCTTGTTAGTCTTTTTATTTTGCTCGTGAAGTTTTGTAATCTTTTGCAAAATAATTTTAATAACCGAATAAATAAGATAATTTTCGATAAGTTTTTATATTTTTAGTTTTTAAATTATGAAAATGAAAAAAATAAGTCACTTTTACAAATCATTGTACATAGTACTATTGTCCAGGGCCTAAAAAAAGAGTATTGTTTAGTCTAGTTTCGTCTAGTCTGGTCTAGTCTTGTCTTGTCTTTTCTAGTCTCCTCTATTCTCGTCTAGTCTCGTCTAGACTCGTCTAGTCTCGTCTTGTCTCGTCTTGTCTAGTCAATTGTAATCGCATATTTATTGTATTTTTATACTCAAAATATCATAATCTGCATGAAATTCTTATATTCCCATACTATGTGTAAGGTTGGATATACCTGGGGGGAGACAATGCGAAACCGAAGGAAAATACGTCGCCTTACCTTGCTTCAGGTGTGTACCCACCCTTACTTTATTCGTGAACTTTCCCCTTCCTGTCGTGCTATATACTAATTATGTCCTATCTATCATATTTTGGACCAATATTTCTTGTTGGATATACCAATGTTATCGCACATTATATAGTACTCTCATACTTTATCTTCTATAACCGTGCTTATCATGTATAACTTGTCTTGTATAGTTTTATCTAGTTTGGTCTCTTTGTGTAGTCTTGTCTAGTTAGGTCTAGTCTTGACTATATCTGCCTAGTTGTATCTAGTCATTCGTAGTCATTGGTGTAGCTTTCTCCTACTCATCTATACAAATTATTGACCTACTAAAACATTTTATATAGTACTTTCTTTGCAAAACTGTTCAAACTCATATAATAAATATATTATAATTACAATTTTATGCATAGTTTCTTCTTTTGTATAAATTCTGACCTAATCCAGTTTAAAACTTAGTAAATATTTATTCTTTATCCACAGTGTGATATGACTCGTTTATATATATATATATATATATATATATATATATATATATATATATATATATATAAATATATATATGTATATATATATATATATATATATATATATATATATGTGTGTGTGTGTCGTTTCTACACTGCGGCTAACCATAGGCCATTCATACATTAATTATCGCAAAGTGCGGAAGCCACATTCTCCTATTTTAGATCGAGAGTTCGCGCTGCCGGACATACATAGTCTTGATTTATATGCCGCCGTGCGGTTTGCAACCTAATGTAACCTGGGTTAAAGCAAAGGTCCTTGCCAAATTATCCTATTTTGGATTGAGAGCGGCGCCGCGGCGCCCGGCGGCGGTGGCACCGGTTCAGCTTAAAGTTCAACCGCACCTTGCGATATTAATGTATGCTATATTAATGTACAGACCACATTTTTCGACGCCAGTAACGAGGCGGTAGAAAAATCGTTGCTTCTGCCCATCAGTTGAGCGGTGACGAAAAAGCAAACAAATTAACATAAATTAGCTGGAAAAAAAAACAAAACATAGATTACGGTAAAACAAAAACGGATCCTCTTTCGAATGATTTAAAACAATATGCCAAAAAAATTAATGACATGCCGATTGTTGAAATTAAAAAACGGCAAGAACTTACAGTTAGTTGCCAACCTAATACAAATCATTTATTCTTCTTACAGATCCAATTTGTGGCGATTTTCGCTCATCAATTCCAGCTTCTCTTCACCGAGTGCAACTACCCCAAGGGCTTCATGGTTTGGATCGCTTTGCACGGTATCATGTTCTTATTCCTTTTCTCCGACTTTTACAAAATCAAATATACAAATCAAAAGGTCGTGAAAAATTCTGGTGCTTGTATGGTAAGTAAAATACGTATTACACTATTTAAATTAATTATACATATTTATATTCATTTGTAGCGTTTTATATCATTAATAATTATATTTCTTTTCAGACTGTTTTGGAAGATGAAAATGAAGAAGGTAAATTAGTGAATGGAAAACATGAACGGAACGGTTCGCTTGGCAGTTCTTACGTTCAGACTGAGTTTTCAAAGGCGTATCAACCTTGCTACTCCAATGGCGTAAATAATGGATTTGTTAGTCAAGAAATTAAACATCGTAATGGTAAAAAGATCGAATAAATGTATATTTCATTATTTTTTAATTAATTAATTGTTTTCGTATTGGAAGGGAATTAAGTTGTATATGTTTAAGTTGTAAGGATTAGGAGTTTAATTACGTTCACGACTTTTGGCCTATTAATTTCTCTTCTCTTTTCTCTATGGCTGAATTGTTCCAATCTTATCCACAATCAAGGGTTTTTGTATATAGAAAAAAAGAATATATTAAGGGCAAACGCGCAGCAAAACTATAAAATAATATACAATTTTCTTTGAAATATGTAGAATTCTACTGCCCGCTTTTAATTTATTATTACTTTCAACATACAAAAGTATTTTTTTACTTAAGTAAAAAACAGCATTTTGTTTGAACTTTTTTTTTCTCTCGATCCACAATTCTTTCTCTCAGGGCCATTATCACATATTAAATTAAAACATGGCACAAAAAACAAATTAACTTAATTTGTTATATACATTTTTGTGCTCATGTAGAAACAATATTTTATATTAATTTACAAACTTGTTTATTAATTATTGTAATGATTTTTTATTAATTTTCTTTACAAAGCAATAAAATTTCACAAAAAAAACATACACAATAAATCATTAAAATTGTTTATATTCAAACCATTGGTGCCTATCAATTAAGCTAAAATATATGCCAAAGTTAACAAAACATATTGTAGTCAGTTTTAGCTTTTTAGCAGATGCGCACAGCATTTTAACAAAGAAAACTTTACATACGGTTGCATAGCTAAAATATAAAAACAAATAATTTAAAAAAAAAATGTTGAAACAACAACTACAATGATACAAGAAAGTAATGAAACTTATATTTTGTTATGCTAAAATATGAAAGTTTTATTTTATTAATACTTTTTATATACTATTATTTTTCTTTAGATCTTTTTACAGTACTTAAGTTAATAATGTAAGTGCCGTATAAATGTTACCATGTAAAGATCCTGTTTTATTTCGTTGTTGTTAGTTTGCTAATTTTTGTTGAGTGTGCAAATAATTTTAACAAATTAATTAAAAACATGTAAAAAATAATTTGAACTATGTAATATTGTATGATTGTAATTTAAAGAAAATGTAGGAAAATTTATAAAGAAAAATCTTAATACAACATATTTAAAAAAATATATATTTTCTTAAAAAAAATATTTTTGAAAAAGAAATGTTAATTATGGACAGTGTTTATAGGGTCACCAAATAAAAACAAACAAAATATATATATATATATATATATATATATATATATATATATATATATATATATATATATATATAATTAATAAGTTATTGTGAAAACTATTTTTATGAAATTTCCAATTTTTAATAACATTGAAAATAAAATTGTTGCTGTTTTATGAAAAGAGCAATGTTGCTTAACAATCAATCTTATAAATGTGTTTTGATTGTTTTTGAAATTTATTCACAAACGAAAAGTAAGTTTTTTTATTATTATTCTGTACATATTTATTATAAACTTTATTATTATAGGCATTATTAAATTGTATAGTATTTTTGTATATAAATGTGAAAATAAAATGCTTCTTTTGATATATTTTATTTATTTGTTAGTGTTAAATCAAACTTTCGAAACAGTACTAAACATATATAAATTACAATCAAAATTAACAGATAAATTATAAATTGAATATAAATATCAAGATTATATACATACTGTGTATACTAAACAAGATGATAACAAGCAGATCTACTAAAAAAACTTATAGACTACATTATTTATACAGAATTATTTATAAGGCTCCACATGCGAATTTACTGTAACAATTTTAACAATAAAAAATTAAAATATATGTGTTGACGTAATTTATTTGTCCTTAAAATCACCAGAGGCATAAAGACTTTTGGCATATGCAGTTTCTTCTTCACCGTTATTACTTTGCCTTGATCCCATCTTGTAAGCTTTATAGTAAAAGTTTGTGAATAATATTACCATTGTGCACAAGTATATTATAGTAAACCAATTCAACCAAAAGGGTGCTTTACATCGATTATATAGTCCTAATAATAAATGTGCTATAACCAGAAGGAATTGAGTCTAAAACAAAAAAAAATGTCTGCAATCTGTAACTATCCAAATTAACATTTCAAAGAAAGAATTTTGCCAAAACACTTCTGCTAGAATAAATATATATATATATATATATATATATATATATATATATATATAAATATATATATATATATATATATATATATATATATATATATACATTTGTTTTCTCGGGGATTTCGCGTTGATGTTGAGGGTTGGTTCTGAAAAGGACCGGATTCTCGACGTTTCGGCGAACTTACATTTTCAAGAGATATATGCGTCCGTGCCGGCTAAGCGTTATGGATATATACTGGACGCATACTGGGCGCTCGTTCGTGGGAGGCGACCACTTAGCTGCAATTGTACTACACTGGTCCTTTGCTATCTTTCAACACTTCTGATTTTCAAGAATTTCATCACAAAAATGTAAAAAGCGACAGAATCGCCATTGAGACTAGGCTATATATAATTAATTTTTGTGCAAGAGATATTTAGATTGATTGAATTTGTCAATAACAATTATTCAACCTTTTTTAAACTTTCAATCTCCCCAGCATAATACTCCCGAGTTCAACGTTTTTTTTTATTGAGGTATGGGTTCATTTCTTGCTAGATTTGGATTTCTTGAGAGTAGTAAGTTTCTGGTCGTTTTCAAAGTAAATGGGCTAACTGTTTCTAATTTTTTTATTGTTTAATCAGCAGATAGGCAGAACGGAGTAGACAGGTTTTCAGATTACAGAGACAAGCTTGCGAGAGAAATCTTCTAATTTGTCTAAATTTGCTCTTAAACTATCAAATCAAATTTGTTTTTCAAGATAGTGTAGAATATTTAGATGCTTCCGAAAGGATATCGCCAGTGATATTTCAACATTTTCTGGTTATCTTTCGAAGTTTCCAAGTTGGCTCACGTATAGACTCTATAGTTAAGGCTTAGATTTAAAATACGTTACGTTTAAAATAACTTGATTTGACAAGACTAAATTAAATTAAAGTTTTAACTAATTTGGATCACTATACTTTGATTGTCGCTTGGCCCTGTTTTCCTGGGATTATTATATTCTTAGCTCGTTAATTCGAGACAAGATTATATCACTGCCATATCACTTCTACCACTTTAATTTTTGTCTTATTTAGTTAAAACAGCGAGAAAATACATTTTCAGTAAAACTCTAAAAATCGCCTTAATCGATTACATTTGTATGTCAAATCTTTAACTTAGCATTTGCTTTTGATTTAGGCTAATAGATTTTTTCATTTTAACTGAGTAATAACATTGCATTAGTAGAATTTCGTTTATACTTTTCGTTTATACTGTCATTTTTTTACAAAATCGCTGTCTCGTCATCAGAAGGGTAGAAAGGGAAAATAGATTTTTCGAATTTTAGTTGCTCTAATTCGAAAACATTTCATAGACTATATCTATAATAAATCAGTCAATAAGATTAAGAAATACCATTCAGCTGTCACCAGTGCCAGCATTTTCAAGTTGTCATATCTGCTTTACCCTCCTCATCATTTTATACCAATAAAATCAGTTTATTGCAGCAATTCTAAAGAAGAACTAGTAAGTCGAGGTACCATTGTAGTTTCAGGTGGTGCTATTATTTATGGATTGTATTTACAGTATAATCTTGATAATCCGGCGGTTGGTTAATACGACACATTCCGTAATCCGGCGCTCTGCGAAAACAGGTGTCTTTTCTTTACGCTGCTCCGCACCGGATATAAACCTCGCGTACAGAAAAATTAAAATCAAAAACACCATCCAGTGTTCTTGGCAAAAGGGCTGCCCAATACACCCTGCTTTTAACTCTAAAAACTTGATTGACGATTCTGACCAAGCTAACTCCACTCTAAAATTGGCTTACTATCTGTTCTAAGTTTGTACCCATTTTTTTGTATATACCCGTTCACCTATATAGATACATATTTTATTCTTTCTGATATACAATTGTACATAAAATATGTAAATATAATATTGTTTTCTTTTAATCCCGATAATCCAGATATTTCGATAATCCGGCGGGTGTCCGGTCCCATATGTGTCGGATTATCAAAATTATACTGTATTAGAAAAAGTGACAGTTATTGATGTATCAGCAAGTTTCAACGCAACCTTCATCCTCTTTTATTAGGTTGTCGATTATCGCGGTTAAGATTAAATGTGCAAATAGTAAAAAGTGATTTTTAGACTTTAGGGGTGTCTAGTGTTCTCCATTCTGTTTATGTGTCCTGCATATCGTAACCTACCGTACTTTATTGCTGTTACCAAATCTGAATCATTGAAAATCTGTAATTTCTCACGGTTCATTAAGATCCTCCGTCGCCGGTCTGCATTTACAGGGCTAAAAATCTTACATAGCCCTTCAAAGCGGTTTAACTTCAGTTCGTGTGCATTTGTAAGGGTCCAAGTCTCGCTATCATCATTTCACCATTAGTCTAATATTCTCTTGTATATTCTTAGCTTGGTTCTGCGCGAAAAGTCCTTGCTGTTGATTATTGCGTGTAGACTTTACAGGTAACGATTCCCTAGTTATATTCGGGTTGCAACTTCTTCGAATGTTTCATGTTTCCTGTTTATTATAGATCTCAGATACTTGATTCCACCACTTCAAACTGTCTTCTGCCAATTTCTTCCGTTGCTCTGATTTGCGCTCTGCTCCTAGGCAGCACCATATTTATAATTGGTCTTCGATCAATATTAACTTTTAGTCTGATTTTCCTCCCAGTTTCATCTAGAGGTTCGTATGCCTCTTTTATAGCTTGAATGTTTCTGGCTACTAGATCTATGTCGTCCACGAACGCAAGGATCACTTTCGATTTGCTGAATATTGTTCCTCGTTCGATTTTTTCTAGAGTCAGGTTGAATAGTATTGTTGAAAGGATTGATGTGAAACTTGTCGATAGATTCCCTACAATGTTGCCACTAGATCACCTAGATACTAGAGGCACTTTGCCTCTAGTATCGTTTAATGCCAGCTGGATAAATTTAACAAGCTTTTCTGGTATTCCAAACTCTCCCATTATCCTAAATAAATGGTTCTTATTATGCTGTCATGTGCTTGTTTGAAGTCTATGAAGAGTTGGTGCATCTCCATGCTCCCAGCACTTCTCCAATATATTGGTTATAGAGAAGATCTGTTGCTGACCTGTCTCGCCAGAACCCGCACTGACCCGCCAGAACCCGCTTATTGTGAAGGAGTTTGCTAGATTCTTTTCTTCATACTACATATTCGAGCTGTGTTATTCGTCTGTTTCTCTGAAGAAGTAATAGCTCTTGCTTGACATTTCTCGTTGATTTTCGTCTGACATTCTTCATCAAACCCGATACTCTTTTTCCATCGTTTTGTGATTTCAATGTTGTTACCTGCTGCTGATTTTAGCTGCTGCACGTCTTTTATTCGTTTCCACTGCTTTTCTATATCACGGACAAGGTTCACCAGGTTAATTTCGGTTGCCTAAAATTCGCATTTCCACTTTTGGTTAATGTGATCAAAATACTGGAATCTTGAATCTTCGTATTTTGTTCGATTTGAAGCAACATTGATAATATCTTCATTCAAATATTCGGTTTGTGGGGTGCGTGAGTGGCTAGCTCGCAGTAAAATAGGCGTGGGCGGTTTTCCCAGAGAGGTTTAATATATTTACACAAATTTACAAGGGCTGAACGACGTGTTAGAGTTTGTGTGGAATCTGCACGATGACAGAGCTGGGTCCTGGTAGTTAGTAGAGCGACGTCCTCCTGGGGTCGATAATATCCGGCTAAGGCGCAGTGTGCAGGGCTGTGGGTGCGTTGGTTGGCGCGACGGTGGCGCAAACGCTAAGGGTTGTACGGAGTGCTCTGGTACCACTGGCGCTAGGTACGTACCCGTTACAGGTGCCCGTTACTTTTGATTTCCATATTTAATTTTAACACTCTTACATTTTGTGCCATCTTACGGCATCCCTCCAATTTTGTCCATATATTTGGAACAAAAGAAATATATATATATATATATATATATATATATATATATATATATATATATATATATATATAAATATATTATATATATATATATAAATATATATGTATATATCTCTTTTTTTCCAAATATATGGACAAAATTGGAGGGATGCCGTAAGATGGCACAAAATGTAAGAGTGCTAAAATTAAATATGGAAACCAAAAGTAAACCTGTAACGGGTACGTATATATATGTATATATATATATATATATATATATATATATATATATATATATATATATATATATATATATCCATTTAGTCTCCTGATACCCAGTTTTGAGTTGCCTTTATTTCTTGGCCAAACAAACTAGGCAAGGAAGCTCTCTGCTGGGTTTTTGATACGTTACTAAAGAGGGATAAAAAGAGCCCGCCAACAAATAAGGATCTGAAAACCCCATAATAGATCGCAAAATCTGAAAATATTTGCGGATAGAACTGTCTGTGTAAATCGTGAAATGTCTATGCAAGTCTGGCAGAAGCAAGTGTGATCGTGAAATGCCAGTGCAAGTGGGACAGAATATATAATAAAAAAATTGTAGTTTTTACTTATGTCATACTATTCTTAATTATAGTTAATTTTATTAATATGCCACAGAGTGTCATTTTAAAATATACTTACTAGTTGTAACTGAGTAATATACTTTTTCCACCACAAGTATCTATGCATTTTTGGTCCGATAGCTGACAACAAATAATAAGCATACATAACTACATGCACGAATGAATTACAAAACACACTGAAAAATGCTGAAACAACAAAACGTAAGAAGAAAATAAAGACTTTGTATGTAAAATACCTTGACCACCAGGAGAATACAAAGTTCCCAAATACCAATTTAAAATCATAGTTGAGTGATGGTAAAGATGCAAGAACGTCAATTGTTTCCGCTTTTTCCTTAATACAAAAAACACCTGAAAATTGTTTGATAAAAACTTTGTTTTATTAGTATTTCAGATTTTCGTTACGGTATTGCAAAGGTCTACAATTTTCGACACATAAAACAACCAAAAAGCATTTGCCATCTGAAATATAGAAAAATTTACATAAACCTTTGAAACTCATCAAATAAATGAATATTGAATTACTCTCATTGCCAGGGGGGTTTCTGAGGTATCCACTGGCGCACAAGAAAATTTATATCCAGCCAAATAAGCACTCATTAATATTTCCTTACAAATGTGAATGGAGTATAAAACTTGGAAAGCATTAAATCCAATTAAAACTTTTCTTAGTCCTAAAGGTTTCCTGCTTTCCATAAATTTATCCAAAAGTTTTAAAATAATAAAATATATTGAGATTATTGATACCAGAGAGATGGGAGTATTTAGGAAAAACCATTCTGCAACTCTTGGATCTGGAAATATTACATGAATTTGTGTTGTTTTGAGTTTGGACATTTGTTTTTACCTGGTTTTCCTAAATAGTATTCAACTGATGGAGGAATGGACTGTGTCAACGTGATCATTATTAATTTAGATTTACAAAGCTACGAAGCTTCAATAAGGACTTTTTGAAAGGTGTCAAAGTTGTTTCAAAATGTATAGCCTATTTGATTTTGAAAAGGCGAAACGAACTGGTCATATTTTTTTTAATTACACGGAATACAAAAGAGGTTTTTAAATGAAACCTATTCACAAAAACATGAAAAATTACTCCCTACTTTATTTTTTACGGTTTCCTACTTATTATTTCTTTACTTTACAGCTATACATATTTAAAAGCATCATCTTATTAATATAAAAAAAGTTAATACATTGGTATCATAACTCAAACCCAGGTAGAAAAATTCAATTCAATGCTTTTATATTATTACATACAAAACTAAATTGAATTTCGCTTTCCTTAAGGTTAATTAATAATCATTAATACCTCATGTGCGGTCGCAGTGGCCGCATGCGCCCAGAGAATTATTTTTTATATTTAATTATTTACTATGCTCACACTCACACAAAATCTTTTTGAAAAATCAAACATGATAGAATATTTTGGTTTGGCCCCCAGACATTTACAGGGAATCACAATGTCAATCATGGAGCCACAAAATAAATGCACGTGAGAACAATTCTTCTGGAGTTGACCGCAGAGGCATCTTTGTTAAATTGCTTGTAAATATTTATTATTTTTTCTTTTGTCAATATTTGTGAAAAATCACATATTGCTGTAAAATAATATTTTGTATATTCAAAATCAGTACCCAAAAGAGTTTTTCAAAATGTTTCATAAATATAGGTTTTTACCTAAAAAATAATCCTTTTTAATTTCATATTGATCTTTTTTAATTCCAAATTAAACCTTTTAAAATTTCAAATTAAACTTTTCTTAAATTTAAATAAATACTTTAGAAACCCCAAATTAATAATAAAAATTAGTATGAAAAAAAAAATGAAAAATTATAAAAATGTTAATGTAATGGTTGTCCTGCTGCAGCTAGCAGTGATTTCTTGGGCATATCTACATAATATTTAGTACTATCAGCAGAAGTAACAGTGGCCACGGATTCCTCAGTAATGTTGACCAAATTCAGATTATTTTCTAATTCCGCCTGCATATTTCTTGCAGCTAATTTTTTTTTTCAAAAGTAAAATTTTGAAAAGGGTTTAAACATGGGTGGAAGAAAAATAGTCTATGGCTTGTTTCATTTATTTTATCACAAACTTCGTAAGTTTTATGGATTTTGGCGTTCAGAACAAGCCAGATTTCTACGGTGTTATTTTCAGCCATTTTATAAAACAATCCATCAAGAAAGGTAACAAAAATGTTAGAATTTACTGATGAATTGATTTCAAAATCAATAATATTATGTAAGTTCATTAAATGGCTGCAATGAAAGAATCATTTCTGCCTCTTACTGTTGGAACTATGCTGGAACATGGATTAGAGTATTTATCTTCGATCGAGCTTTATTTCGCCGGAGATGGTAATTGAAACGGGATGCATCAATGAAAAAATTATACTCCTGTGCGTGTGGAGCATTTTTTGAAAATAAAATTGCATAATTGTTACGTTGTACAATTGTTGATGAAGAGTTTAATCGGTCCAGCCTTAAATGCAGACGTTGTGGTCAAGTTGCCTTTTTTATTTTCAAATATCTTCAATTTTATATTTTTTAAAGTAAACGATGAATTTTCTTCAATAATTTAATATCTCTTCAGAAAATTTACTATTCCTTTTTCCACCACGATTTCATCTAACCACCTCGGATCCAAGCTTCTTATAACGTCTAATTATAGATTTAGCGTTGTTTTTATTAATACCTGCTATTTCTGCTGATTCTGCAATTGTTTTACATTCTTCATTATATTTTATAAAAATTTCCATTTTGTCTAAGCTTGTTGTAGAATAATTTCCTCTACAGGTAATTCATCTGCGTATTCTATGACATGTCATAATCTGCAATGATTATTACTAGTTTTATTTCTTCTTCGAAAAATGTACTAATATTCATTTTTAATTAAGACTTCAAATAAATATAATTATAACAAGTTACATCACCCAAATTTATATTAATTTGTATAGAATAAATATTATAGGTTGTGGTTAATTTGAGTTTAAAAAAGATTAAATTGAATTAAATAGTATATTACGAGACGACACGCGTAGCGGAGAGTGCGTAATTCCGCGAGTACGTAATTGTCTTACAACACGAGTCATGTACTACACTTTATATACGACCACACTAATTTGTTTCTGTTTAATAAGAAAAATATGTTTGATGTAACAAATTTAAAAAACAGTTGTATTTTCATATATAACTGTTACTCGACCTTATTTAACTTGGTTGTTAAATTGTAAATTTAATTGTAATAGTAAATTATCTGAAGAGATATTAAATTATTGAAGAAAATTAATCGATTACTTTAAAAAAAAATGAAATTGAAGATATTTGAAAATAAAAAAGACAACTTGAACGTCTGTATTTAAGGCATTAAAAGCTTTAAAAATAACATTGAAAACCTTTACAATTAGCCTGGACGGATTAAATTCTACATCAACAATTGTACAACGTAACAATTATGCAATTTTATTTTCAAAAAATGCTCCACAAACACAGGACAATATTTTTTTCATTGATGAATCTGAAATGAAATTAATACCAATTACTATAAATGTTGGTGATGTAGTTGTTATAATTATATTTATTTGAAGTCTTAATTAAAAATGAATATAAGTACATTTTCCGAAGAAGAAATAAAACTAGTACTAATTATCGCAGATTATGAGATGTCATAGAATACGCAGATGAATTACCTGTAGAGGAAATTATTCTAAAACAAGTTTAGACAAAATGGAAATTTTTATAAAATATTATGGAGAACGTGCAGCTCTCAACCAATCAACGAATCATAAACCAAACGCTCATGTGTCTTATCAATTATTACATAACATTAATCGCGGACTGTTACATACGTGTGTATTATGATGTATTTACATAGTCCACGAACTGTACGATAGTAGGCATTTACAATAGTGGTCGTAGATATAATAGTTTAATTTGAATTTAAAAAAGTTTAATTTGAATTTAAAAAGGATTAATTTGAAATTAAAAAAGATTAAATTGAAGTTAAAAACCTATATATACAAATTTTCGTAATACGAGTAATTATTGCACGTTTCATTTAATGAAAAGTTGACCAAAGACCAAAACTGCCCTAAAACATACCTTACTTACTTGACATACTGGAAACAGCCTGGAAACAACGAACATCATTACGTATTATCTCTAAATCTTAACGACATCCTAATAACATTCTCCATAATCCCTCCTTTAACTCCTTTACAAAATTACCCAACCTACTACAGGCCAAATATAAAGAGAGAAACACTCACAGGACAATCACAAACCCCCTATGCATCAGACGCGACTCTACCAAATCCTCTCGTACACACTCACCCAAGACACCTCACTCCAATCTCTAGAAAACTAAACCCCCCATATCTTCCATCTTTTCTGTATTTTTCTTTTTTTTTGGTTTTGTATAAAATCATTTCGACTATTACACTGTATACTTCCGGGCCGA
This sequence comes from Phosphuga atrata, assembly GCA_944588485.1. Classification (NCBI taxonomy): domain Eukaryota; kingdom Metazoa; phylum Arthropoda; class Insecta; order Coleoptera; family Silphidae; genus Phosphuga; species Phosphuga atrata. Next base: position 29,617,297 of record OX155900.1, read on the forward strand.
AAGACCTAATGGACGATGGCCTTTGTTAACTTTCTGTTTTCAATAAATATTTCTTCTTCTTCTTCGAAATGCATCGAAAACCCGATGCTGTTTAAAGTCATTGAAGCGTAATTCCAACTCTCAACCATTTTCCATGAATTGTAAAAGTCTATAATTCCGATAAACTGTAAATTCTCGATACGTATGTTAATCAATGAAGATAGCCACGCTATCTTCGTTGGAATGATCGCTTATTCGAAGTCGTCACAGCTGTTGAGTAGGTTTCCTCAAAACCATATAAAAAATATTTGTCTCCTGAAGTAGCCACAAGTTAATACATAAGGCATTTATTTACCAAAAGCGACCTTAAATGGTTACACTTATTACCCAAATCCACATTGCTCCTGCTCTATTATTACTGCTCTTTTTACATATAAAACCATTGTTTTACGTATTATAAAAATATTGTTATCAGCAATGAACTAATACAATATAGAAATATCAAAAATTTACTTTCTACATTTTCGTTTTTTTAGTTAACAAGGAAAAGCAGCTAAGTGTAATCCACTGATGAAGACAGCTCATTCTTTAGGGAAGTGACAGGTTTACATCGCCTCTTCTTTCAGGAGGTGTATACCTTAGTCTTGGTGCTTTTGCCTTTTGTGAGATATCTGTATATTGTGAACTAGCTATGGCCCGTGGCTTCTGTCGCATGGATTTTTGAATCTGGTACATTGTATAATAAAACGAAAGTAACGGTACAAAACGATATTTTTTTTTCTATTTTGCGTCTGTAATGGACCCATAACAGCACTCATATGCGTGCGGTTATGGCTCGCCGAGTGCGATACAATTTTCCCAATATGCATCGGCGATTTTTTTATTAAGAAATAGCATAAAAGGGCGCAAAATAGAAAAAATAGTATAAAAAACTCGTTCATAAGGCGTTTTTCGCACTTGTCCATTAGAAAACTCCTCGCTACGCTCGTCGTTTTCCACACATGGACGCGTGCTGCAATACCGTGTTATTGAACTCGTTCTTTAATATACTATTTCCAACCTCTATGAAATAATAAACGATATTTATTATAGATATCAGTCCGACTATAAAAAACGTATTAACTAAAAAAAAAACGGTTGATTCAATTCAACTTTTACGTTTATTTTTATATACTATACTTTTATGTATATAGGTGAAAAAACCATAGATGCGGAAAAATTGTATGTAAAATCTAAGTCAACTTTATAATGAAATTATAATTGAATATTCGAAGTGCCATTTTTCTACTTTCCAAACACTCTTAGTTCCTTTGAAATTCAGGACCTTTCAGGTACTCAATACAATACAAGAGCGATGGAAGGGGTCAGAAAAGGGAGCGTGGACCAAGCAACTGATTCCGACCATCGATGACTGGGTCTGGTGTGGTGTAATGCCGCCTATATACAAAATTTTACATTATTCTATTTATAAATATAAAAATTTACAATTCCATATATTGATCACTCTCAGTTAAAACCTCATCGCTTCTTTCATTTCCTTCGGTTACTCTATGTCCACTACCAATTAAACAACCCTTCAGAGTACATTTTGTTTCGATAATTGCACCATCGCATACAACACAATTCTCCAACACAACCCTAAAAAATATAGATAAATAATATACAAAATAAGAAACTATCTGCCTGTATTTGTTAACTTTGTTAAATTTTCGTTTAAGACTCCAAACCAGGTCTAAGACAAACTGGAATTCATTTTTTTTTTAAGAATATATTTGGTGATTACAATTTTAATTTTTAAAATTTAAATTTGTTTGAAGAATGTTAAAGAAAGATGAGACTATAAATTAACAATTTGATAATAATGCGTAATGTCAATAGAGATATGAAAGCAGTACACATTCGCCCTTTAGCTTGCTTTATTTCATGGGGAACCTTAAAAAAGCAACCAAATGGTTGAAAACAACGAAAATTAGTGACCAAGTGAAATTAGAAATTTTCAGTATTTTTTTAAACATAAATTTTAATAAAACTTGAACATATTAATCCCATGATTCTATATAGGGATTAGAAGTTCAAAATGGACACTTCTATAGATTCACAATCCATGTTTGCATATCTCCATAAGAGCAGATATTGATTTATCAATTATAATCAATGTAATTAATGCTATTTTCCAAGGTCTGTATAGATTTTATATGTAGCAGTGTATAAAGTAACAGAAACTAGACTTAATTTGAATAACCATCCACACGGATGAAACCACTTTCATGTTTAAATTTACATAATATGCAATTCATGTTTATGATTGTTACTAGTTACTACCCTTAATAATGTAGTTGAAATGAAACAACTCAACTACTGCTATATGGTGGTCAAAATTTCTTTGGTGTATACTTTTACATACATATTACAATTCTTACATACCTCTCATCAATTTTCACATTATTCATGACAATAGAGTTAAAAACCCTACTAAAGCTATTAACTTCAGTGTTCGATCCAATAATACTATTTTTAAATGAAGTTCTCTCTTTCAAGGTACTTGAATCCCAAACAAATGTTCTGTCGACTTGATTAGATTTAACTTCTGCTTTACCATCAATCATCACTAATTCTTTATTTGGAACAATCTTCTCCCAATATTCCATAATCTAGAAACCAAATAATTTATTGGAATATATAATATACAACAAACAATTATTACTTTTCCATTAGTTGCCCAATATGTTGGTAAAGTATTAACTCGAATTCCAAAAATTCCAGGGTTTGCCACATAAGCATAACATTTAATTAAATCTTCATGATAGCCTCGTTTCATATCATTAAAACTATTTGCTTCAAAAATATTTTCACCTAAACTCTTTTCTTTAATAAAGTGAAAAATATCATTTGAATCCTTTGTATTAATAATAGATGTATTTGTTTCCATTTTTCTTACTGGCTTTGTCATCTGTTTTTTTATTATATGAGGCAAAAATTCTCCCTTTAATGTTGACATTGATTTTTCATGTTGAAGATACTTGTAAACCCAATTTTTAATAATGTATAAATGAGAATCTATTAAGTTGCTGTGCATGGTGATGTTTGGGTGTTTTCTAACTAAAGTTTTAGAAATTGTTACATCTTCAAAGTCACTAGCTGAAGCAAGGAACACTAAACGTTTATTTTGCGCATCAATTCCAATTAAATCTCTCTCTGGTTTATGTTTGGCTTTAGGAGCAGGGACAACAATTGGCTCAGGTTTGCCAGGATTAAACATTAAGCTGCAGATTGAAGCATTATGTTTTCTGAATAAGTCAATAACTTCAGTTAATTCTATATTTGTTATTAAATCACAGGATACAACAAGAAGATCAGATTTGACTTTGTCACCAAGAAGTCGAAGTGAGTCAGCTGTCCCCATTTCATCATTATTCGCAATAGTTAGATAATCAATTTTAATATCCAAATTAGTTTTATCCAAAGTCATTTGGACATCGGCTAAGTGATCTTCGCAAAGAATTATTACAATTTCTAAAAATTAAATGGTTATAGGTAATTTTATTTTATTGATAATTAAAGGGCACACACCAATGAAACCTGCTTGTTGTAGTTTGTAGAGGGGGTACCAGAGCATTGGTTTGTTGCCAATTGGTAAAAGACACTTGGGCTTTCCTGCTGTAAGTTCTGGCATCCGAGAACCTTTACCAGCTGCTAGAACAACAGCTTGAAATTCTTGGGGTACTGTCATGTTATAAAACTAATCTAAAAATAAACATCGATATATTAATACAATGTAATTTCAAAGAATTCCAATCTGGTAAAAGGTAGAAATAATATTCGAATGTTAAATTACCTTTATAAATGAGGTTACAGTGAAACTGCCAAATAACTGACACAGGACAGGTACAAGAAGTTTTGCCAAAACAAATTCAAATATTTTGTTTATTTTGCAATTATGTTGCACATAAGTTTTTGTTGCATTTATTTACAAAACATTACTAACAAATTACAAATAAATATAATATGTAATATTACAGAAAATATTTCTAATATTGTTATTGCGATGCTACTAAATTTAAAATTTTGTAATAATATATTGTCATTGTGGCCAACTTAAGCTGATGTCATCTGGCGTCTATAAAACAAAAACAAAGCATAATATAACCTGTCCAGGGGTTGTATTGAGCTTTGCATTAATAATTTAGAGAAAATGGGTCGTCGTAAATCTAAAAGAAAGCCGCCATCAAAGCGAAAAGCTATCGAACCTTTGGATCAACAATTCAATTGTCCTTTCTGCAATCACGAAAAATCCTGTGATGTAAAAATGTAAGTAAAGTGTTTGTTTACTGATCTATGCCAAAGTAATGAGATAGAATGGTGTTTTTACCTTTAGCATTTTTCTATATGTCAAAAATGAATCATTTTACAGAACTTGACACGTGATATATTTACTCCATATATTTTGGTTTACTGCTTTACATATGATAATTTAATCTGGATATTCTTGACTACAACTGTTTATGGATTGCTGAATAGTTCATCCAGAGGTGTAACAGGGATTTTATTACTTTAATTAATAGATTTACCACTGAAATTAAGAGCAGCAATCTATTATTTACATTAATAAAATTAACCTCTTTTACACCCAGATTAATTAATATACCCCAGCTTAATTAATATTAATTAGATTTATTTTGTTTAAATTTGCCAATTGAAATAGTTTTAAAATAATTTTTTAAACTAAGATTTTTACAAACTTAATAAAGTCAGAACACAGCTTGAATATATAAATATATTCAACCTTTCCAGAGCTCTATAACACAATTGAAGCTTTTTCAGACTACCAAAACAAATCTCCTGTGAAATTAGCCAGCTATTTACGAGCTTTCAGTCCACCTCCATGGCACTCAACAAAAACCGGGAAAATAACATTGTGTTTTTTTAAGATCATGTCTTTCTATTAACTTAAGTGGTTACCCATCTACAGACGTGTTTTGAGATTTATATCTCCTCAGTCCAGCTTTGCTTTTTATGAATAGTAATTTGTAAACCACTTACATTAAACCCACATGGATGACTAGGGTTAGATATTTTTAATTTGACACTTCATGCGAGAGACTTGAACTTAGCAGGTTATTGATTTAAATGATAATTTTAATATTGGTAAATCCATACTACTTCTTCTTGTTTCGAATAGGCCTACTTTGGACCATGCTTGTTCAACTGTTGGGCTTTCTCTTGTTCTAGGTGTTCTTAGTCAATCGATAGGCTAGTTCTAACTTGTTTACTCTGTTGGATAATGATGCTCTTTCTGATAAGTTGGGTTCAATCCATTCACCGAGATACTTACATTTTTCAGTCCTCTATGTTTTCCTGCTCGAGTAACATCTCCCTGTTTGCTTCTTTGATGTTTTCTGTTTTTTCAGAATTCTGTTTTCTCCAGTGACACTTGAAGACCCACTTTGGCAGCCTGTTTTCTGAGGCAATTTACCTGCATTGTTGCCATCTCAAGAGAATCAGCAATCAGTGCCATGTTATCTGCCAGGCCAGGCAATCTACAACCAGTCCTTCATTCTTGCATCCCAGGTAGATACCACTCTGAACACCGAAGTTGATCAGTTTCTCGATGAGCTATTCTCTCATAACCTTTTCAAGAACACAGTTGAAGAGAAGTGGGGAAAGTCCATCTCCTTGTCTCACTCCAGTTTTTATTTCAAAACTTTCAAAGATCTCGCCTCTAAATTTAACCCTGGAATGGTTGTTGGTCAAGGTTTCTAGGATAAGTCTGCAGGTTTTGTTGTCTAGCCCTAGTTCCTGTAGTACTTTGTTAAGTGTTTCTCTATCAATGGAATCATGCCTTCCTAAAATCAACAAAGGTCATGACCACCTTGCGGTTTCTCATCTTGGAGTATGCAAGTACAGTTTTAAGATTGAGAACACAAGATCGGGTCTTCCTGGTATTCTCTCAGTTGACTATCCAGCTGATTTTCTGCCCTTGTTTGTAACACCTTGGAGAGAATCTTGTCTGTTACTGGGACAAGAGAATCTTTCATTCTTAACCTTTTTTGGCATAAAAGAAACATGCAGGTTCGTTTTACATTACAAAAAAAACAAAACCAACAAAAAAAAAAAGAAAACAAAACCAATAATCACACACCATAAAAATAAAGTCTAAGTTAGAAGAGAGAGAAAATAAAATACTACACTGGGCTATTCCTCTGTTTTCGTCCCCTGTTCCTTCCATCCTTTTATCCTTTCCATCATTACCAAACCACTACCATCCTCATTCGCAGCACTGTTTCCATTTCTTCCCCTAATACTCCCTCTCTTTCAGTCCACTCTCCTTTATTGCACTCCCCAAACCAATGCACCCATATGTGTTTTCTACCACACATACACCACAACCTTTATACTTGTCATCCATCCAATACTTTTGCCCTCTTTCTTCACAGTTGCATCTAAACTTGGCAATTACTGATTGGGCATTCAGGCCCATTGTTGATTTTAATTATTTAGGTAGTTCTTCAAATATTTGTATTTGCACATAGTCCTTACTATATCCATTCGTATATAGTATTTGTATATAGCTATTCGTCAACTCGCACGCCTTTCCTCCAAAGCCTCTCCATTTCCATGATAGACATACCACCTCCTTCATACAGTTTCCTTCTATTCTTTCCCCAATTTGTCTCTCCTACCATTCATTCCTTCCAAACTTGCTACCCTGAATACCCCTTTTACAATTCTTTTCTGTCATTCCATTCACTTTAAATTCATACCTTGCTACTCGTCAGTTTGCTTCAATTCTTAATTTAAATGTTTAGATCAGTAAAATCTCCCATTTTGTGAAGTTTCCCAGATGTCCTGCATGATCTTGGTTAGCTTGCGTACGGCAATGCTTCCAACACCTTTACACAGTTAAGTGATAGGGTCCTCTCCAGCTGCCTTATTATTCTTAAGAAGTTGAATGATCTGGCCAACTTCTTCCAATGGATGGAGCAGCGAGTCCGGGTTTGGTGTGGTTTGTTTATAGTCGAAGTCTTCTCTGCGTGCATTACAGTTGAATGAATTTTTAAAGTGCTGAGCTAAAAGGTGGCAGTTGTCCTTGTCATTAAAAGCCAGTTTGCCTTGTGAGTTTCTGAAGTGGAGGCTTGGCAGAGCCTATTTTCTGAGTATCTGCTTGAAGGTTCCAAAGAAAACTGTGGAGTTATTCTTAGCAAAGCTCTCTTCGATTTAGGTTAGTTGGTTTGTGTGAAGGTCCGTTTGGTTCCTCCAATTATCTTGTCTTTAACCTTTCTTTGTTCCAAAAGTTTATGACAATTTTCCTTGGTTTTTTTGAATTCAACTTCACCCAGGCTCTCTGTCTTTGGGCTATTGCATTGTCACAGTCGTCAGTCCACCACGGATGCTTTCTTTTTCTAGCGAGAGGGGCGAGTACCATTTTGCAGGTTCTGTGGAGTTCTCAGGAGGCTCTAATCTAGTGTTTCTAGGCTGGAGTCTTATTTTTATCTTTGAGAGGTAGTGGTCTGAGTCCAGCTTGGCGCTTTTTAGTACCTTCACGTTTTGTATTTCCTTTTGAGATTTTCGTGAAATTGCCACATGATCTATCTGGAATTGTTCTATCTGGAGGTGTTTGAAGGTTGTAGACTTCATGAGCAACTCAAAAGTCCTACACAGATCCACCAATCGTTCTCCGTTGCGGTTGGTTCGCTTATGCGCCGGATAATTGCCCACTATGTTTCTGTATTTTTTCTCTTCCCAATTGAGCATTGAAGTCACCAAGCAGTATGACGGTGTGCCTCTCTGGAAGTTTAGAGATAATATCTTCTAAGTCTTCCCAGAATTTATCAGTTCTGTCTGGATTGCGTCTGTTGTCCTGGTTGTTTGGGGCATGTACATTGACTATACTGTAGCCCTTGTTTGCGCCTTTGAGAGAGAGGATGGATACATGACTGCTCGGGGAGATAAAGTTGGTGACTGAATCCAGTACTGATTCCTGTGACTGAATCCTGTGACTGATTATAAATCCTGTACCTAAGTGGGGTAAGGTCTTCATTACCTGCTGACACACTTTTCATATGAGGATTCTGTAGTCTTGGGACTCGAAGGCATGTTCGTCCATAAATCTGATGATTTCCTGTACTGCTGTCAGTATTATGTTTTGTCGTGTTAGTGAATCAGTCAAATGTTTCAGTTTACCCACTTTTAGCAGTGAGCTTTGCCGTCTTGGTCTGAGTTTACGTCCGGTGATTTCAGGATGCTCCGACTCATCTTTAAAGCATGTTGGTGCGGACTCTCCAGAATCCGAAGGTCCGCTAACGTCACCGTAGGTGACGGTGGATTGGTTACCACCTGGGGTTGTGCATTTAGCGACATTTTCCTTCATGCTCAATGAAAAATATTCTTCGTGGGACAGTGGCGAGCCACTGTCCAAGATACTATCCAAGCTGTCAAACATGAATCAAAATAAAGCCACAGGATATGCCCTAATTACTGCAAAAATACTTCGTGAAATACCTGAAATAGCAGTACATTTTTTGACACACCTGCTTAATTGCATACTAATCAGAGGCATCTTCCCACCCCAATGGAAGGTTGCTCAAATAAAAATGATCCTCAAACCCGGTAAAATTCCACAAGATGTGTCCTCCTACAGACCGATCAGCCTACTGCCCATTCTTTCAAAGGTTATGGAAGTACTTTTTTTAAAGCGATTAAATGACTAGTAAACTTGGGAGTGGGTAAGGTTCATTAAGGGAGTTGAACTATTCCCTTAAAAGTCGTTCATTGTCCGTTTCCGACGCATTCTGGGCAGTGTTTAGTACGAAGACATTAACAAGATGAGAAGCAAAGGCTTCCCCTTTCTCTGGGTCACTTTTTGCCCAGAAACCGTTCTTCCTGCGTATCGGCGGATTAGAGGCAATGGGTCTTTTGAGTCTTTGGGTTGCTTTCCAAAGGGAATAGTCACTAGCAGCAGTAGCATCTAGATTACGCAGGTAGTTCTGTACCTTTTCATTTCTTTCAGTTTGTAGTAGTTTCTTAAGTTTGGCCGTTAGGTAGATCAGCCGTGTTTTGTCCCCTGGGAATCTAGTAGTTTGCCACAATTTACGACCCTCTTTTTTCGGCTACTAGTTCACGGATGGGCTTCGAGCAGTCTAGTTTCGTGTATTTATTGACAGCAGGAGTGCTATCCCAAGCAGCATTCTGGACACACTCATTGAAATGTTCCACCACTGTCATAATGTCCTCTTCAGTTTTAAGGGGCAGGTCGATATTAATCGTAGACTCTACTATGGATCGAAACATGTCCCAGTTAGTTCTACGGTTATATAGCCTTGCTGTAGGTTTAAAATTAACGAACTCTTGGGAAACCTCTAGTAGAACTACACTATGCTCAGATGAGAGTTCCTGAAGGGAAGTACATTTGAAACAATTCGTAGGAATCACCTTTATGACACTGAAGTCTACTAAGTCTGGGAGTTTTTTTGGGTCAGTAGGCCAGTACGTTGGTTCCTCGTTCAATATTGTATCTAGGTGTAGATCATTTATAGCTGCCTGTAATTGTCGACCTTTGGGAGTTGTTAGGCGAGAGCTCCATTGGGTATTTTTGGAATTATAATCTCCACCTGCTATGAACCTAGGTCCTAGCGTTAAAGAAGTTGGTGTAGTCTTCTTTTTTAATTGTATGTTTTGGGGGAGAATATAGTGCAGTTAAGGTCAAGTGTCTCCACCAATCCTCAATAACAACACTTGTGCCTTGTATCTCAGGAGTTTTAAATTGCTCGGTCTCATGATGTTTGATATTATTCTTAATGAGAATTGCGGATCCTCCGTGTGCCGTGCCATCCGGATGCATTGCTTGGTAGAATTTGTAATTGAAGCTGTTTAGGTAATTCTTTTTTGTAAAATGTGTTTCAGATACAGGTAAGATATCAATTTTGTTTATTTTTAAAAATGTCTCCACTTTTGGGACATGGTGTGAGAGCCCATTAGCATTCCACAGGGCTATTTTTAATGAACCGAATGTGTCAGTTTGGTTATGATTTCCATTAGAAGGTTTGTTACTGAAGTTAATTGTTGCATTAGTTGCATCATAGTATTCATGATTTCTTTCATGTCATTGTTATTTGTTTGGACTTTTGGTAATTCATTTGGACTTTGCTCGCCAGCTGGATCATGCGAAGGTTTATTGGGTTTTAATACTTGCTTATATGAAGGTTGGTTTTGTTGTCTTGAAGTGCCAGGCTTGTCTGGTTGCTGTTTGATATGCATTATCTGTTGGGGTTTTGCCGGTTGTGTAGGATATTTGATTTTCTGGAACTCCTTATATATTTGGCAACCTTTATAGTTGGAGTAGTGCAGGATGGTTGCCATTGCAAAGTACACATTTAACTGAGTCCGACCTTTCTTTACGTTCGCACTTGGACTATGCATGATCTCAAGCACATTTTATACATTACACATTTTTGTATACATTACACATTATACATTTATTGTTGGTTCCCGTTTAGGTCTTGGTGGTTCGAAGATGACTCTGTGCTTTTAGGCTTATAGGCTTTTGATATAATAGATATGTTTGTTGTTGCTATTAGGTTCTACTTCTATGAAGTATATTGGTAAAGGTTTTTTGGTACTTCTTTGTTTGACGTTCCAAACATTAGTGACTTTATGTCCGTGTATTTCTAATTCAGCTTTTATTTCTTCTATATCAGTGGAGGGGTGAAGATTTTTGAGGACTACTTTGAAACAGCGATCTTGTTTGGGTCTGTAGGTATAAAATTCTGTATTTTTTTCTTGAAGTTTTTTAACTATTTTTGTATATAGTTCGGTAGATTTGGGTTGTATTCTAACTTGTTCATTACAGAGAACTTTCACTTCATAGTTATCTGCAGCTACCTCATCGAGCATCTTTAATAATGGTTGGATATTACTCATTCGGTCTACATATACGGGTGGTGCTTTAGCAGGTTTTTCAATGATTTCATTGGCCTCATTGATATGGGTGTCTTGTTTATCATCTCCTAGCTCGGAAAATCTGTTGGAGGTTGGTATAGGTTGGCTCAGCCAGTATGTATCAAGTTTCTTTTATTTTTGCGTTTTGTTTGTTTCAGGACTTTCTTTCTTTTCTGCTCAGGTACTTTTCTCCATTGGTTGCTATCAGCTGTAAGTGTACCTATTTCCGTATCTGCTGGTGCTAAGCTGTCGAGGTTATTCAGTGACAGGGTTCTTGTTTTATTAAAAAAGGCTTTGTGAAAGATTTGTTGAGTAGGTATTGTGTTTTGGGGTTTTTCTTGAGAGAGGGTTTTCGATAATTCTTTATTTTCCATATTGTTCCCACGAGTAGGATCGATTTAAACAGGTCGCACACGGGGTGACGCCCATTCCCATGTGAAGGCGCTATACAACAATGTGAGCCAGGTCCATTGAGGTCGGGGAATTTGTAAAGAATATGGGAATGGCCATTTTTTTTGGAGTTGGCGGATTTTTACCTTGAATAACTGTTACTAATCGTCCTCCGTAGTGTATTTGCAAACTTAGAGAGCCAAAACGAAGCTTCTACGTCGATTTATTAAAAAAATATACGGGTTTTTATGAAAAAAATGACATTTTTTTGACGCAACAGTTAATATTTTCCTTCACTACCTAACCTCTCTAATTACTTGTCAAACAAAAAGTGCAGCAGAAGCCCAACCGACGTTGCCAATTTTATCTTTTTATTTTACCTTGTTCTGGTAAACATTCAATATACAATTTCTTCACATGCACTTACAACAACATTGAAATATAAATTTAATTTTTAATTCTAATTTCATTCTAATTGGTTTAACTCAGGTTAACTCAATACTTCTTGCAACTTTATCTTATTTTAGACCATATAGGCGGTACTCTTAAGACCATATAAAAACCTAATCTAACCAAGGTAAAACCACCGGTCGTTGCCTCTTTGTCCTACATTGGACCGAGAGTTCGCGCTGCCGCGCGTATGTTGTCTTGATTTATCTTCCCGCTTCGCGGCGGACAACCTAATCTAACCAAGGTGAAACCACCGGTCGTTGCAACTTTGTCCCACATTGGACCGAGAGTTCGCGCTGCCGCGCGTATATTGTCTTGATTTATCTTCCCGCTTCGCGGCGGACAACCTAATCTAACCAAGGTAAAACCACCGGTCGTTGCCACTTTGTTCTACATTGGACCGAGAGTACCATAAAAGTTTGGATCTACGAAGTTAAAGTTTAAACCACATGCGTGCGGCAGCGCGGACTCTCGATCAAACCATGCGCGCATGTGATCGAGAGTTCGCGCTGCCGCGCGTATGTTGTCTTGATTTATCTTCCCGCTTCGCGGCGGACAACCTAATCTAACCAAGGTGAAACCACCGGTCGTTGCAACTTTGTCGTGCGGCAGCGCGAACTCTCGATCAAACCACATGCGCGCTGCGCGCGCATGTGATCGAGAGTTCGCGCTGACGCGCGTATGTTGTCTTGATTTATCTTCCCGCTTCGCGGCGGACAACCTAATCTAACCAAGGTGAAACCACCGGTCGTTGCAACTTTGTCGTGCGGCAGCGCGAACTCTCGATCAAATCGCTGCGCGCGCATGTGATCGAGAGTTTGCGCTGCCGTGCTATATGCGGTCTTGATCTATTCTCTCTCGGACAACCTAATCTAATTTATACCCATGGTAATTTCATACCCATGGAGGAAGATAACGGGAAATCACCTCCATTATACTTCCCAAGAGAACCACATGATGACGACATTCAAGTCATTATCGTGGTCGCAAACATTCATTAGTGAATATGCATAAGAATAAGAAGAATACATAGAAGATTAACATGACCCCTGCGCAAGAATTAAAATAAAATTAAATATATTTAATACATATAATACTTAAATTGTAGCGACACAGAAAAAAAGTATAATCTCTGCAAAAGAATTGAACTTGGCAACAGCGTATCTGCTGTATAAACATATTTTCTGTCAAATAACCGGACAGAAGTTGCAGTTATATTTGTTGTTGTATTAAAAAATGTCAGTTTTTTGGATTACAAAAGCCCGTATATTTCTTGAACCAGCCGACGTAGAAGATTCATTTTTACTTTCCACGTTTAGAAATACAGTTTGGAAGACGATTAGCAACAGTTAGTGAAGGTAACTCCACCATTCCCATATTCTTAATAATAGCCGAGGTCGGTGCTCGCGACTGATGACCCATCAGTCATTCATCCTATTGGCGCATGTCCCACCGTAGGATTGGGGTGAGTTTTTATGGAGGCTTTCTACCTCTTGATCCGGGCGGCTAAGCCGAGACCCCCGATTTCGCTTAAGGTGGATAGTTGGAACGAAGTTGCGGGTTGCAGAAGTCATTTCCTACCTCTGCTAATACACGATCGGGTAAATTAACCCGAGACTCGACGTTGACCTTTTACGGTTGATTTGGTCTCTCCTAAAGCAACCAACCCTCCTCCTTTCTCATACGGGCTTGGGACCGTCAAAGGCGGAGTTAAATTCTTTCCAAATTCTTTTTTTTTTTTTTTTTTTGGAAACGACTGTCATGACATTTGGAGTTTTGACATTTTTTATGACATTTTTTTGTTTTGTTTGTTTTGTGGATTTGTCCTTGTTCCCTGATTTGCTTAAATCAAGGAAAAGTTCACACCGACGATATTTACTTCACCATCTCTCTCTTTTCACAAACATTTGCAGTCACTGGCGAAGAATTTGGTGATATGTAAAATAAATATAATACTATTAAAGTGAATGATTTCTATTTTGAAATTCTTTTCAAAATAGAAATCACCAATTCACTTTAATAGTATTATATTTATTTTACATATCACCAAATTCTTCGCCAGTGACTGCAAATGTTTGTGAAAAGAGAGAGATGGTGAAGTAAATATCGTCGGTGTGAACTTTTCCTCGATTTAAGCAAATCAGGGAACAAGGACAAATCCACAAAACAAACAAAACAAAAAATATCAAAACTCCAAATGTCATGACAGTCGTTTCCAAAAAAAATTAAGGTGAAGTAGGAATTTAAACATAAAATTGTAAAACCAGTCATTTTGACTGGTGTTGTAAATCTAGTGTTAATTAATTGATAATTTATCTTTTTTTTAATATTTTTAATACCATGTAGTAACAGTCGCAACCATCCTATTCACACTTACAATGGTTTGAAAACCATGTGCTGGGCTGTCGAGAATAGGTTATGTTATAACATGTCTCTGGAAAGACCTGAACATTTTAATTTTTCAATCCAATTTAAGAACGCATGCGTAACTCTTAGTAAGAGACAACGAATTTAACTGTTTTCTTACCAGTGCTTTAAAGGTTTATCGCGCATGCGCTAGTTTAATTTCTGAAGCTGCCACCCAATGTGAGCCATTTCGGTCGTTTTAAATTTCTTCCAGCACATTGCCAGTTATGTCATCCTTGGCTTAAAAGTTTTTCAGTGACTCGTTTGTTTACATTCTCACTGCCAAATTTTGTGGCGCTGTAGTCTAAGGCGCTGTATGGACCTACAAGTAACATCAACTAAGTTATCCTTTCTTATTACAGTACATTTGACGTACTTCCTGATACAGTTTGTCATTTAATCAAATCACTTCATGGGTTGAAGCAAGCCTCTAAATTAAGGAATGAACTGTTTAATGACTTTATAACAAGTTTTGATTTCTACGACCTGTATCACACACATACTGGAAACTCCGTAAGTTTTCTAGTAAACTATGTAGATGATGTACTGTTAGGTTAGGTTTTACAATGAAGATGAATTGAATCAACATGTTTAAGAGTCTCGAAGTAAATTTAAAATAACCATAATTGGAACTCCAAAGTGGTTTGACAATTACTTGAAATGTACTGAATGTACTCAATCCTAATACATCAGAAGAATTATGTCAACCAAATTGTAGGAAAATTCCATGAGCACCCCAGCTGATCCCAATACCCACTTATCCAAAGAAATTGGTGTACAATTAGAAAAAGGAGGGTCTCACAGAGAAGCAGTAAATTCATTAAAGTTTGCTGCAATTGTGAGTAGACCAGATATTATGTATGCTGTGTCAATTGCAGATTGGTATTTAAACAATCAAACCACCACACATTGGAAAGCAGTCAGGAGAACAATCAAATATCTAAAAGGAATAGCAAACTATGGAATACTTTAAAGAATACTTTCAAATCAGAAGTTGTTACCACCTTGTGGGAAGGTTTCTTAGATTCTGATTTTGTTGGTGACTGTGACACAAGAAGGTGGCACTGGCTACATTCATGATGAACAAGTCAACAGTATCTTGGTGCAGTCAATGACAAAACACTGTCAGCTTATCAACAGCCGAAGCTGAATATGTTGCAGCTTCTAGTGCATGTAAGGAAGTAATTTGGCTGCAGACTTTACTAAGTAAGTACAGTACTAAGTGAGATTTTGTTGACAACCAAAGTGCAATCAAGTTAGTTAAAAACCCAGTTTCACCCACGCACAAAACATATTGACATTAAGTACCATTTGATTCATGAGAAATACATGTTGAATAAAATAAGAACTGAATATGCAGCTTGCAGATATATTTACTAAACCTTTCAATTCTCAGAAATTTAATCAGCTAAGACTGTTCCTTGGAATGATTAGTTGCTGAGATTTTGTTTTATATGTATACTTTTACTTTTGTTAGACTTATAGAATCTTTAAAAGTTATCCTTTCTTATTAGAACGAAAGTGAGTTGATGTTACTTGTAAGTCCCCTTAGCCCACAGCGAAATTGTCAAACAATTTTTGATAGTAACAATGTAAACAAATTAGTGGCTGAAAAAGTTTAAAATTTTCAAGACAAGGATGACTATAAACTAGTAATGCGCGGGAAAAAAATTTAAAACGACCGTTGAAATTTGTAATGAATTTATAAAACATAAACTTTATTTTTAAATCATTTTTACCCATTACTTATTCTTCTTATTAACAGATACAATAAATAAATATTAATATAAATACAGTGTGGAAACTTTAGCTGGATTAAAATTATAACTTTTTGCAAAAAATGCCGAAACACGTTACGTATTGTTTTTCTTGCCCTCATTTCTATGTATATGCTATATGTTTATCTGTTAACTGAAGTGCCCAGCTACCTTTCTTATTCAAATGGAAAGGTATGTTAAGTGACACCTCGTTTGAAAGATCTCTTCGCAAGGAATACAACTCTATTTTTTCTTGAATATTTTCAAAGCCCACGTAATAAAAAAAAAGAAAACCACTTTTACGTTGAAGACGTTTTGGCATAATAGTATGTGACAATAGTATAATAGTATATAGACAGATAGTATATGACTAGTACATGTGGATCGTATTTTTCGGAATGGAATAGTTTTTGTGGATGGAACAGTTGAAAAGAATGGAATAGTTGCTAAAGGTGGAATAATTGATGAGGGTGAAATTGTATAATGAATTTTGACATTTGTATATGAAAGAGTAATCAGAATTGCGAGCTGCGCGATTCTTGTAGAAAGCGCATCAGCTAAGGTTGTATGAGTTGCAAGATGTACAACTCCTACTCCACAGAATATTAACTAATAATTCATCCGTCTCAAATGATTTTAATGCTGTCAGGTTTGTAAAATAATATAATCAAACACTTTTGAGGTGTACTTAATCATATAATGTTACCAATTGTCTGAAATCAAAGTGACTTTAATTTAAGGAGTGATATTAGAAATGAAAAGTTCCCAACGTTCATAAAAAGGTTACTATATCTAACGATGTGATATTAGTTACTAAGGTGTACAACATGGACGATAAAAAATCAGCTGTGGAGTAAAAAGTTACTGAAAATCTCACTAAAACTTTCATAACCTTTAAATTGATTAAGTGACATTGATGTTGTCAACTTTGACGTTCAACATAACCAACATATTGTTTTAATCAAGTTGGTATGTATCTTGTGTTTTTGAGTTACCAACATACTCAAACATAATCTCACCAACTATTTGTTAAAGTTACATTGTTGTCTTTTTTTCGTCAAAATTGCAAGCCTTAGTTACTAACTTCACTTCATCATATATAGTAACCTCCTTTTATGAAGGTTGGCAACTCTTGATTTCCAATATCACTCCTCCAATTATAGTAAGTTTGCTTTTAGACAATTAGCAACACTGAGCAAAATTATGTTACTAAAAGTTTCACCAAAAAAAATAATAACCAATAAATTACTCAACTGACGTTAATGTCAACTTTGATTTAATTTTCATGTATTTCTTTATTTAAAAAATCCAGTATCAAGGTTATCGGCCATGAAAATACCAAAATGGTCAAATTGTTTCAATAGAAATATCTATGATTTTAATAGATCTGAAAGAGTTTTTATTATATCTATTGCAGTTTTCGAGTTGTTGCTATTTGAATCCATTAGTATCAGTTCCGGTTTGACTTCGAGGGATGCGTATGTGGTCTGGATTTCTATGGCGGGAAACCTAATCTACGGGGGTTAAACCAACGGTCCTTTTTCACATTGACCTATATTGAATCCAGAGTTCGCGCTGCCGCGCGTATGTTGTCTTGATTTATCTATCCGCTTCGCGGCGGGCAACTTAATCTATCCGGGGTTAAACCAACGGTCCTTGCAACACTGTCCTATATTGGATCGACAGGTCGCGCTGCCGCGCGTATGTTGTCTTGATTTATCTGTCCGCTTCGCGGCGGGAAACCTAATCTACGGGGGTTAAACCAACGGTCCTTTTTCACATTGACCTATATTGAATCGATATCTCGCGCTGCCGCGCGTGTTGGTCTTCATCAGATAAATCAAGACCACACACTGTATGTGGTCTTGATTTATCTGATCTGATGGGGTGAATCAAAACCAGATTAGTCAAGACCAGATATATCAAGACCACATACGCGCTGCGGCGGGTATGTGGTCTTGGTTAGAAAAAATAAATTCTGTGTCAAGGCTATCGACCACGAGAATACCAAATTTCAATAGAAAGATCTATAAGCTACGCCGAACTGAAAGAATTTTGAATACAACTGTCCAAGTTTTCAAACTATAGTTATTTGAATGTCTTACCTCGTGTGCGACTTTCAGTTTGAGGGGCGGCGACTGCCGCCAGATAAAATATTTTGCAAAACTAACTGAGGGATATCATAGACTGACTAATTCTCTACAAATGTGTGAAATTTTATTGTTCCACGTTGTGTGAAACTTACTAAAATAATTTTCCCCTTCTCTGAATTTCGTTTTTGATTTTTTTCATTTATAAAAAAAATTATCGGCCAAACGGTTCGCTTTGGAAAGATAAAAATGACAAAACATTTAAATGAAAATGTGCTCTATAAAATAGCGCTAAATGCATGTTTCTTAGACTCCGGAAAATTGGACAAAAAATATATTTGCAAGTTTTCAATGAATATTTCTTTATTAAAACAATTATGTGCCCAGGCTATCGGCCACGAAGATACCAAAACGTCAATTTCAATAGAAATACGTATAATCTATATAGATCTGAAAAAAATTTCAATATATCTCTTGCAGTTTACACTTTATAGTTATTTGAATTTATTAATTTCTGTTATGTTCGAGTTTGAGGGGCGGCGGCCGCCGCCAGATAAAATATTTTGCAAAACTAACTAAGAGATATCATAGACTGACTAATTCTCTACAAATGTGTGAAATTTTATCGTTCCACGTTGTGTAAAACTTACAAAAATAATTTTTCAACAAATCCAAACATGTCAAACAGGAATTCCGATCAAAACCGAACGCGAAAATTTCAAAATATTCAAAAATTGCGAAAAAATATATTAATCCTTGAAGGATTTCAATGAAACTTATGCTGAGTGTGGGTATCCACCAGAGGTATGAGTTGACAAAATTAGAACGCTCCCACTCCAATTGGGACGTCGTGAAGAATGATTTTCTCGTAAACAATTTTATGGAAATATCTCGTCAACGCCTCAAGATGGAAAATAATAACCGGGATATCCGTATGTAAGACGTCGGTGTCTACAAAAAAGTATTCTTTGCAAATTTTGTAAAAACCTTTGGTTTAGTCGTAGAAGCAAAAAATATAAAATCCCAAAATTTATCGAAGGGGTACCCCTTCTCTGAATTTCGTTTTTCAATTTACATGGGTTTAAATGGGCTCTTCCGCCAAAACGGTTCGCTTTGGAAAAATGAAAATGACACAACTTTTAGATGAAAATCTGCTCTATAAAATAGCGCTAAATGCATGTTTCTTAGACTCCGGAAAATTGGACAAAAAAATATATTTGCAAGAATTTCTTTATTAAAAAAATCCTGTATCAAGTCTATCGACTACAAATATGTCAATTTCAATAGAAACATGTACACTCTATATAAAACTTATGTAAACTACATAAAACTTTATGCGTTTGTTAAAAGAAAGTGCGCTCTATAGATCTGTGTTAAAATTATTTCATCCAAACCCAAGGAAATGAGGCATATGATTTTTCGAAGACGAAGCAGAAAAGTAGACGACATTTTTAAGTTCATGCAGCACATTTCAATAGGCCTGAATGAGGAGTTAACTATGCAACCGTTGCTAGCCATCCCGAATCCTGGCAAATGAATTGCATTTTAAAAAAATCCTGGTAAAACGGTTTGCAAAGGAATGATAAAATTTGCTCCGCTGGTAGAGGAAAGTTTACTCTATCGATTCATGCTAGAAGAATTTATTAGAAATGTAGGGAAATGAAAAACGCAAATGTTTGAAAATCAAGTAAACAGTTGGAGGGAGATTTCAAACGTCGGCCACGTCTGGACCGTCAGCCGCAGAAAATTCATGCAGCATATTTTAATAGAACTTGATGAGTTGTATTCGAATTTGAATCGAAAATGCCGATAAATATTGAAAGGCTGTTCCTTCCGCAGTGAAATGGTAATACTGAAAGTTTTTGGCCAATAACTCTGTTGCTATACATCCGAGGAAGACGCGTGTTGTACCGTTGGAATCTAAATTCAATTTAAAAACTCCAATTATTCTCAAAGAAAACTCGTAAATATTGCGGTTTATGAAATAAATTTTTAAATTCAAATGTGAAGGGAAGCAACTGTTTCTGATGTAACATGGTCTGAATTTTAAGAATCTGCTAAAATAAAAGTGTAAAATCTTTGCTTTCTTGTAGAAATTTGTGAAAAATTGCGAATTTTGACGTTGCTATGTGTTGCTAATCAAGAGCCATAGTCGCCGAAATCAGCAATTTAGAGATTTCAAGATATCTCTTTGAATTTGATTTGAATTTCAACCTAACAATGAGCGAAAAATCAGAATTTTGATTTAAATTCTTTTTTTAAATTTTATCTTCTCATATTTACACAAATAATCATAAACGGATAAACTTCAACAATGACATTTCCACATAACCTGAGCGAAAATAGTGTCAGAATGATCAGCTGTAAGTGTAAATTGGCGATTCAGCGGCAAGCAATGGTCGTAGTATTTTTGGCCTGGAGTGCGAATCCGTTGATGGATTAGAGAAATCCAAAGGCTATACTGTTGGCCTTTTCACCCGGCATGCACTTGTTGGACTGGAAATGTAAATTTTCTTTTTCGCGTTTCCGTTTGAAGAGGTGAAAAAAAAGTGACTTCGCGAATTGGGGCCTGCGGAACGTCCCCGGAGGTGTAATGCGCCGAGACTGGTGTCGTTCGAAAGTAGACACGTGGGGCTATAATCCCTGAAAAGAGCAATACAATTCTAAAAGATTTCACCGAATATTGAAGGTTTCAATTTGCTCAATTTTGAAAAATTCGTTTCGAGTTTGGACGGGCGTCGAGACCCCCAAATGCGATCGAGCGATGCGTCGTTCCTATCGCCTTATAGACCCTTTCGTTCTATATTCAGAAACCACCACTGCGAGGCCCTGCTATTTAATTTAGCGAATCCCAGGGGATTCTCGCGTACATCTGCAAAATATGGTTTTTCGGGCCTCCCGGCGCCATCCGGCACGCAATCGCAATTAAACTCCAAAACAAACTTAAAGACACTATTCCGAATCGATTGGTGCCGGTCCGGTCCCGATCCGACTGTTGGGTATTCCAGGAGAGGGATCCCCGCAAATTAGGTGAAAAAAACAGCGCGTTTTTCCAATTTTTGTGTTAAAATTGACCCAGAGCGGGAATAGGATGCCGCAGGTACCAGAATCTTCTACCACCCGTTGCGGGTAAACATCTCGCATCGAACGAACCGGTTTGGAGACACGGCGCTCTTCAAGCAAGAGTACGGCGTTCACAGATGTGATGAAAAAAACGGTTTTTTTTCGCTTACATTTTCTGCCGCACCGGGTGAACCGACGGTCGCGTACTTTTCCGCATGACGTCAAAAAACGTGAAATCGACGCGGCAAGAGGAAGCAGTAAAAAAATCGAGCCGCGGACCAAAATTGCTCCTCAAAAGTGCTAGAAACGATCTCCTGTTTTTGGCACCTGGAGGACGCCGTGTGCTACTTGCGAGCGGCAGACAGACACGGGTCGAAGGCCCGTTCAGTTTTACAACAGAAAATGACAATTTCCCGTTTGGACGCGCAAGAGGAACGGAGTTTTTATGGAAAAAGTGAAAAATTTAAAACGCACCTACAGCCGCCCCCTGCGGGGGCGGAACTTGGAAAGGCTCGTCAAAAAAAACCTAATTTTTTGTTCAATTTATTGGAAAAAATTCAAGACGTAAATCGCATTTTTTGACAATTTTTCTTAATTTTCAAAAAATCTTGACTTTTGACCCCCTTCGAGTTCAGTGACGGTACCTTACTCGATTAGTATATTTCAACAAGTATATGACAATAGACAAATAGTATATGACAAGTGCTGAAAAACGCATTACGAACGAGTTTTTTATATTATTTTTTCTATTTTGCGCCCTTTTATGCCATTTCTAAATAAATAACTCGCCCATACATGTTCATAAAGTTTTATGGTGGTTGGTTAAACTGATAATTGACACTTGAAATTAATTTAAAGGTTATAATTAAAATGGGTGAAAAAATATCTTGCACTCCACCAGAATTGAAAGAAATAGCTGAGCAAATTAGCAAATACAGTGAATAAATTGTTGCCAGATAAATCGCGACCAAGATATGAAAAAGAATACTGCAAATTTTAGGAGTGGTGTAATCTAAATAAAGTTACAGTTGTTTCGGATGTTACAGTTGTTCGGTTGTTTTTTACTTGCTTACTTCGAATTACAATGTAAGAAGAATATACCATCAAGTTTATGGACGATATATTCTATGTTGAGGTCCTGTTTATCTATAGGTACATAAGGATTTAGATATATCCAAATATTGTAAATTGCAGACCTTATTGAAACGGATATCTTAGGGCTATCTAAATTTATAAGGGACGTGAATGATGTCTTATCTGGCTATGAAGGTGGGTAAATTTGTATGTCTATCGCAGATTTGTATGTAACAGTATTCATTTTAGATTGTCTTGATAATGGGTTATAATGGTGCGCTTAAGTGTCAGAAATTAACAAATATGTCTGCCAATGACATAGAATACAAATCCGATTCCATCATTGTATCTGTATCTAAAACAAAAAATGACATTCCAAGAATGTTTGCAATTACAGATCCTCATTGGATTGACTTAATTAAAAAATAACTAACTTACGTCCTAATAATGTTACGCATAAGAGATTTTTCTTAACTTTTCGTAATGGTCATTGTATGAATAGTCCAATTGGTATTAATATGGGGAAAATATCAAAACACATTGCGATTTCTCAAATTACCAAACTCCGATCTTTATACTGGACATGGTTTCCGAAGAAGTAGTGCGACACATTTGGCCAACCATGATGGTGATTTGTTCATAATAAAAAATCATGGTGGATGGAAGTCTACTACTGTTGCGGAGGGGTATGTTGTATGATGCTTTGTTAAAAGAGAAGATTTAAATATCTAAAATGCTTGGGTCTGAGCAAGCAAATATCAACATACCTGGATGTTCTTCTATATATAATGTCCCTGGCCCTGGTGTGAGTTTTACTGCTCAAGAATCCAATGTTTCTATAAATATTTTTAATAATTGTACCATTGAAAAGAATTTAAAATAAATATGTGTTGTATCGTTTATTACCATTAATTAATTAAATTTGTGTATTCACGATTTACACACATCACATAACCTCAAAACTATCTCGCCGAAAATTTGACACAGACAGCTAACCAAAACTAAAAAAATTACAGCACTCGGCGAGCCATTACCGCACGCATGTGAGTGTTGTAATGAGTCCATTACAGACGCAAAATAGAAAATGTTATATGTTTTTGACATATGTTTTGATGCTTTGGAACCATGTTGCTTAGTTACTAGTGATAATAATAGTCATCAAAGCAGTCACATATGCTGGTTAAGTTGGTAAAGTAGTTTCTCAAATGCTGTATTTAACTGAAAATCGCCGTATTGAAATTGTGATGATGATCGGTTATGGTAACAGAAGACAAAGTCAGCTTGAGATTGCTCGGTTATTTCGAGCAAACCTTCAGACTTGTATTTTACCAGCATCCGAATATACCACAAATTAGTTCCTGGAACCATAAGTAAAATTAAGACACAATACAATTTAAAAATATTTATAAATGTAAAATTCACGTAAAATGTTTTGTATATATGCCAATAAAAGGTCATAATATATAAAAATACAACAATTTGGGTCATGTCAGGGTTGTGCCCAGATAGCGAAATCCCACTGTTAAAGCAGATACCAGGCTAACCGTATTATTAACTCTTCAAGCAAATCCGGTAACTCCAGCCAGGCAACTGGCCCTTGATGACGAGATTAGTCATACTACTGTCCTGAAAATTCTTAGATAAGCCAAGCTGCATCCTTACAAGATGCAGGCACTCCAGGAATTAACGGAGGATGACCCGGACCGCCGAATCGAATTTTGCGAGCAAATTATGAACCTGATCTACAATAACCGGATTTCATTAGCATCAATTCTTTTTTCGTTATTTCGTTATTGGGCTGACCATGACCCTCATTGGATGCGAGAAACTGATACTCTGTTCCAACAAGAAGTCAATGTATGGGCTGCAATAATAGGTGATCAGATTGTAGGACCAGTATTCTTCAAGGGTAATTTTGATGGAGCAACATTTCTTTAAGACGACCTCGTTAGAGAGTCGTTAACCACTTTATTTTCAAATCCGTTAGATCCGGTTTTACCTGATGAACGAATATGGTATCAACAGGACGCAGCACGAACGATCACACCATAATGGGGTGGAGCATTATGGTGTGATCGTTCGTAGATATTTAGACGAAGTTTTTCCCAATAAAAGGATTGGAAGAAGTCAGGTCACATTGAATGGCCGGTGAGATCTCCGGATCTTAGTCCCCTTGATTTTTTTTTGTGGAGACATCTCAAGAGTAAGATCTATGTAACAAAACCGAACGACATTGAGGAACTTAAGCGTATTAAGCATGAAATACGATAAGTCACACCAGAAATATTACAAAACATTAGAGATGCATGTTATCTTCGATTTGTACTTTGCCAAGAACGAAAAGGTGCTCATTTTGAACATTTGTGGCATTAAAAAGTATTCAACTTATAAAATTGGTTTTCTTTATTTTATCACGTGGGCTTTGAAAATATTCAAGAAATAAATAGTTTGTTGTATTCCTTGCGAAGAGATCATTCAAACGAGGGGTCTTAAGTTGTATTAGAGGCAAATAAATATAGAGTACATATCTCGCGATAGCGCGAACTCTCGATCCAAAATACGAGAAAAGTACTATACTGTATAGCTATTAATTTTACAAAATAAACTGGTTAGATTAAGTTGTATTAGAGACAGATGAATCTGGACGACATATCGCGCAGCACCGCGAAATCTTGATCCAATATAAGACAATATAAAGTATTCTTTAAAATGCATTTTAAATTTGCATACATTCTGACAATTTTAGTGCGCAGGCGTGTGCGCACCTCGTACAACCAATTCATATTTAAAACTGTTTTATTACCACTGCTCTACTTTTTTTACTGCGCATGCGCCAATTTAGTTTCTGAAACTGACACCCAGGGAGGCTAACAAGTAATATCAAGTCGAAAGTGTTCGTTCAACTGAATAAGTTTAATTCTAACACACCTCAAAAAGGTGAAAGCCAGATATACACACATATATATATATATATATATATATATATATATATATATATATATATATATATATATATATATATATATATATACACACAGGGTCCTTTAATATACTATTAATACTCTCAATATGTAAAATTATGGCTCAAAATGTATTCATTACCCCTCTGTCTCCTATTATAATGTGTATGTCCGAAATTGTAATGCGTGCGTACGAAATTTAAAATATAGATACCAGCGCACTCCCCCGCAGAGTAAGTGATTTTAAGTATGTACCAATACCGGTAGTGATCAAGAAATTGCTGCTGGTGATTTATTGTGGAGACGTTGTGACGATTTCATACTAAAAATTATAATTTCGACCCTGAACGACTTATGACACTTATTGTCTTAGAAACCAATAAATATTTGGAATACTGTGGTGATGAAACAGCCATATTCTAAGAGAAAAAAATTTATAATACTACCCATGCAGAAATAGTAACATCAAGCCGAAAGTGTTCATTCAACTGAATTTTAAAAATTTAATTCTAACAGGCATCAAAAGCGTAAAAGTCAGAAACATATATACAGGGTTATGATAAAGTAATGCACAAACTTCATAAAACGCACTATGTTCATTTTTGAAAAAAATTCAAAAACACGGAAAACAGTTTATTTTATTCCGCGTCTTTTAACATAAGTAAAACAAATAAGACGTCAAATTTGTCAAAGTTATGACCTCATCAATATTTTTTTTAAATATCAAGCTAGTTTTTTTTTACATTTTTTGAAAAAGCTTGTTTTTCTGCATTATACAAAAATAATTGAAGAAGGGGTCATATAAGAAAAAACTGAGAGAATTAATGAAAAACAAAATAAATTTGATTTTGAATTTATGAAAAAATACTAAATATTAAAAAAAATTAAAACTTAAAGTTACCTAGTAAGAAATTTTTTCAATTGTTTGTCAGTGTCAGTACCAATTTTATTATGATGGCTCCTTTAACCGAAAGAGAAAGGATAGAAATTCTAATGATGGTAGGTTATGGCGATAGACTACCTATACCCTATATTATCGATATATAAATATATATATATATATATATATATATATATATATATATATATATATATATCGATAACTCCCCTTTAAGGAGAGAACTAAAACACAATCAATTAACATGTAATTTTTTCTGCCTTCTCCTTTCTGCCCAGAAACCTCTCATATATTCACTGTGTTTCTTCTTCATCTCTTCTGTCCACTTCTTTACTGTTTTCTTCTCTTTTGGAGTTTGTTCAAACTTCTTTTGATTATGATCAAACGTTTTCTGATTTTTTCTCTGTATTTTCTCCAGTCGTTTGTGGAGATGTTGAGTTTCTTGAGGTCTTCCAAGGTTTCGTTTACCCAGTTGGTTTTCACTGTATTAGTCATCACTATGTTAAAAAATTTCTTGGTCAGTCTGTTTTCATTCGTCCTATATATGTGTCCATGGAATTTTGCCCTTCTTTTCCTGATGTTGTTTGTAATCATCTCTGTCTGTTCATACAGTTCTTTTTTGGTCTCTTTATCCAGATCCCCTCTTTCTGAACCAGCCCATATTTCTTTGTTATTATACTTCTTAGTATTTTCCTCTCTTGTTTTTCTATATCCTTGATTTTCGTTCGTCCCTTGATTACCGTTGTTTCTGAGGCATACAAGGCCTCTGGTAAAACTACTGTATTGTAGTGTCTTAATTTAGCATTGATAGAGATACTCTTTTTGTTGTAGTGGTTCCATGTAAGTCTGTATACTTGTTGTAGTTTTTTGATCCTTTCTTCATTGGATTTTGTGTTCAGTCCTGTTTTCTGTATAATCTTTCCCAGGTATTTGAAACTGTCTACTTATGTTGTCTTTCCATACTTAGTTATCAGTGGGTGTCTGTCTGTGGATTTTGTGTCCATGTACTGTGCTTTTTCGTACTAGATTTGTAGCCTTGCTTTGGATGAGATTTCATGGAATGTCTCCAGAGCTACTTTGGCTTCTTTTCTACTATTTGTTGTGATGGCTATATCATCAGCGAATGCCAAACATTTTATGTTGACGATTCTATCCTTGTGTCTCCCCAGCTTTTCCTCACTGATTCCTTTTTCCCATGTCCTGATTATTTTCTCTTAAACTGAATTAAATAGAATGGGTGAGAGGCCATCTCCCTGTCTCACTCCTGTCTTGATTTCAAATGGTTCTGATACCTCTCCCATGAACTTCAATTTTGATGTTGTATTTATTAGTGTTTCCTGGATTAGATTTCTGGTCTTGTTGTCCACTTACTAGAGAGTGTTTCTCTATCTATGCAGTCGTAGGCCTTCTTGAAGTCGACGAATATTACTGTGGTGTTCCTGGTCTTTCTCGTTGTTAGTATTGTTCTCAAGCACCAGATCTGTTCACTGCATGATCTTCCTTTCCTGAATCCTCCTTGGTATTCTCCTATATGTGGGTCTATCTGAGGTTCTAGCCAATTTAACAGGGATTTGGACAGAATTTTGTATGTCACAGGTAGTAGTGAAATTCCTCGGTAGTTATTAGGGCCCGTTTTGTCTCCTTTCTTGTGGAGGGGGTGTATTAGGGCTAACTTCCATTCTTCTGGTATTTTTCCTGTTTCCCAGATGTTTCGATGATCCTGTGTATTTTAGGTGTAATGTTTTCATGGTCTAGCTTCCAGATTTCCGAAATCAGTCCATCTTCTCCAGGTGCTATGTTATTTTTTAGTGATTTTATTATGTTCACAATTTTATTAATTTATGTTATGTTCTTCGTGTGTTGGGGGTTTGCAATCCAGGTTAGGTTCTGGCTTTTTGAACTGTAGTTTCTGTATTGTTTTTTCACAGTTGAGTAGTGTGTCAAAGTATTTTGCTAATATTTCACAGTTCTTTTTAGGGTTTGTCTTCAATGATCCGTCTTGTCTTTTGAAGCATAAGCTCGGTGGATAATATCCTGTCATATTTTCCCTGAATATTCCTCTTTGTCCTCTTCTATCTCCTTCAACATGTTGTTTTTATAACCTCTTTTTTCCCTGCGGATTATTTTGGAGGAGGCCTTCTGTATTTCTAGCTTTCTGTATCTAATTCTTCCCATTTTTCATGTGTTCTGTGGCTGTAAAATTTTTTCCAGGCTTGTCTTCTGTCTTCAAGCTCTGTCGCATGCCATGTTCCACTATCTGTGTTTCCTTTTTCTCGGTATTTGCCCCAATTTTAACAATTCTTTAATTTTTCCTGACTCTTCAAAGACTCTTCAAAGGACTGTTCTGTCCAATTGTTACTCTCAATTTTCTTATTTTTTTCTGTGATTTCTTTCTTGTTTAATTGTAGGTACTCTGGGTCTGTTCTGAAAGTTCTGTTGGTTCTCTCGATTTCTCTGTAGGGTATAAATTTCACTTTGATTTGAGATGATGATTGGATTCGAAAAATCCTTACCTTGTCCTAACATTCATAATTTCTCTGGTGTTTTTCTTGGATGTCCCTATGTGGTCAAGCTGAAATTCTCCTAGGGCGTTGTTGGGAGATTTCCAAGTCCGTAGTTTGTTGTGTGGTTTCTGGAATTGCGTTAACATGATTTTGAGGTCGAAATTCCTGCAGAAGTTTATTAAGTTCTCTCCATTCTTATTTGTCCTCTTGTGGGTCGTGTATTTTCCTGTTGTGTCCCTGAATTTTCTTTCCCTGCCTAATTGGGCATTAAAATCTCCTAGTAACCTGCATAAGTTTATATATATACATATATATATATATATATATATATATATATATATATATATATATATATATATATATATCATTCTTCATCATTCTCTTTCAAATTCTTTTACAAATCGTACGGATTTGAACAAAAAAAAATTATCACAATTTTTGAATGACATACACATTTTTTTCCAGCACCTTCTTATTCATTCAAAAGACACGTATATCGGGATTTTGTTCGGAAATGTGTATTTCTCAAAATATGTACATTTTGCGTTTTGTTGGTTAGCTGGATTCTCGAACATCAAAAATTCATTTTCTCCGGTTCTACTGAACGGATCATTCTCATTTTTTCACTATTTAATACTTTATTATGTTAGCTTCTCAGTCGCGTGCTATCAATATTTTTTTATTGTTAATTAATACTCCCTCCGTCCGGAAATATGGTATACATTTCAAAAAATATCGTAGATTATCATGAATATAGAAAATAAATGACAACATTCACTATATTATTATAGTATTATGTATATTAATGGTAACATGACCTAATATAATTGACATGTGCCATGTTCTTCTTGGTTTAGAACTTAACGATCAAAGATCGGTTTTTTTAAGATAAATAAAATTGGTACCGCTGCAAAACGAATGTTTTATGGAATATTTATACGGAAAAATTCCGAAGTAGAACTGATAAACTTAGAAAGAAGAGATTCCAAATATAAACAATTGACCACAGAACAACGTCATGGTATATTAGAAAAATTATTACAGCACATCAAAGAGAACAAGTTAAAACACGGTGCAATCAATGACGTTGCTACTGTATTTCAAGTATCCCGGCTCATGCCCGCAATACACACAACGGTCTACATGACAGGTCAGGAATAGAACTGTGCAGTTTTTTGCGTACGGTTGACCTGCACAGGCAAACCTGCGCATGTAACCCGTACGGTAGACCGCGTAGCGTGTATGGCGGGCATAACCGTAAGTAGAATTTGGCATACAGCACGAACTCAATACAGAGAAGGTAAAATATGAGTCGATGTTTCTTCAAAAAAGAAAAAAAAATGCGGATGAAAACGTAAAGATTATTCTAACAATTTAGCGCAAATAAAGAATACACCATTAAATCGTCGAGGAACGCTTCGCAGTCTTTCTTTCGTAATTGGAATTCCAAATCATATTTGAATTAAAATTTTTCTTATATAATTATTGTTTTTCTAAAAAAGTTAATATAACATACTGAGAATGTTAATTTTTAGTTTTATTGTATTTTTTTCGTAAATGTATACTATATTTCCGGACAACAAAAAACGTGAAATGTATACCATATTTCCAGACGGAGGGAGTATAAAATAATAAGGATTAAATTGTTCAAATAATGTTTTCCTGCTTATTCCCAAAACGTATGATTTTGAAAAAAAATACCATATATTTGCTAGGTCTTAATCTAAAAAAAACATGTTTCAAAAAGTTGGGTTCTCTATTCGATCAGAAGATTGTAATTAATTTCAAGTGCGCGCGCCGCTTTCGAGCGACGTTTTTATTAGCCTTCCTCGGCACGCTGCGATACATTCGTGTGGTATTTATAACCTAAAAACTTAGTGAAAACTACATCAAGTTAAAAATAACAAGGTACTTCAATCTAACGAGAAGGTATGTTTTACTATTTATTATCTATATTTCACGATCACATGTTTGATGTGCGTATGAATATATTTTTAGCACAAAGAAGTTGATGATTTCAACTCGCCAACACAAAACAACTCGCAACACCTCGTCAAATGATGAAGTGTTTCATGAAGATTATGGGGACATGGATCATATCCCAGAAAGTCCTGCATCGTTCGAAAGAGACATAGAAGTAATTGATGAAGCAACTGATGGAATCAACAAGGGTTTGGCTTTGATTGAAACTTCACCAATTAAAAAGAAGAAAGTTTCTCAAAAGATGTATTCAAAGGATAAAATGCAAAATATATCTGAAGCAATGTCAGAAAGGATTTTCCACACTGCGATTAATGTGAATGACAGTATTGACGAAAATGATGGTAATGATATTTTGCAAATTTTAAAAGGCAGATTCAACTCAACCACGGAACGTGCAATACAAATTAAAATTTTGACTATTTTTAAAGAATGGTCTTTTCGAAAAATTTTAAATCATTTTCCTTCTGCTACGACTCACATGATAACGATTGCGAACAAAACTGCCGAAGAAAAAGGAATCTTAGCCGATCCTAGCCCGAAGAGTCATCCATCCATAGAAAAAAAAGTAGTTGATTCAATAATCAGCTTTTATGAACTGGATGAGAATAGCCGCATGATGCCAGAACAAAAAGATTATGTGTCGGTCAAAGCAGACAATAAACGCATTCACGTGCAAAAACGATTATTGTTAGTGCATTTGAAAGAGCTTCATCAGTTATTCAAAGAAAATTATCCTGAAGTCAATTGTAGTTTTTCCAAATTCGCATCTTTGAGGCCAAAACATTGCGTGCTAGCCGGTGCAAGTGGTACTCATTCAGTCTGTGTTTGTGCTATCCATGAAACTGTAAAATTATTAATCGAAGGGTCGAATATTAAAAACCGGACAGCCGATACACCGAACCCAATGTAAACTTATCATAACTGTTTGAGCCGTATGATTTGCGTTGAAGCATCAACAAATTGTTATTTTGGAACATGCTCCGAGTGTCCTGGTGCAACAGATTTGATCGACGAATTAGAAAACATTTCGAGTTTAATTACATTGACGAAATTACTTACAGACAATGGACCTACGTTGATAGGATCACTTTACAAGTTATGATATCCCCAGTGGACGAGTATTTACAAAAATTAAATACCGGTTTAGAAAAATTACTTGTTAAATTGTTAAATTCTCGTGCCTTGTTAAAAAACAAAACGATTTTATGAAGAATAAAAAAACGAGTTGACAGAAAACGAGTACATTGTAATCTGTGATTTTTCTGAGAACTATACTTTTGTTGTTCAAAATGCCGTATAAGGAATTCACTGGAATAAGAACCAGGGAACAGTGCACCCATTTGCATTCTACTACAGGCACGCTGACGGCGAAACCCGAATGAAAAGTTTCGTAATTATATCCGAATGTTTGCACCATGATAAAATTGCGTTTCATGTGTTACAAAAGCATTTAGTAGATTTTATAAAGAAAAACTTTAAGAAAATTGAAAAAATTACATATTTTTCTGATGGGGCAAGTGCGCAGTACAAAAACAAACAAAAATTGTCAATCTCACTCATCACCTAAAAGATTTTGGTTTAGCTGGAGGCACTTTTTCCAACTTCTCAAGGCAAAGGTGCATGCGATGGCCTGGGTGGGACTTTGAAAAGGTTAGCTGCTAGAACTAGTCTTCAAAGAATAACCAATCCAATCCCAATGCCAAAAGAATTATTCGAATGGGTAACTGAGTCACTACCTAACATTTCATTGAAATTTGTAGAGGATAAAGAATGTAATGAAGAAGAACAAATATTAGAGGCAAGATTCAAAATGGCTCTAACAGTGAAAGGGACGTTAACATACCATTGCATGATACCGATTACAGAAAAAAAGCAGAAGCCAAACATTTTTCTTAAAAAAAGAAGTTAAAATTATGAAATAATTACTTTCTTTGTAACATATCGTTGAATAATTATCGTTTAATAATTTATCGTTTTATCGTTTATAATTATCGTTTAATAATTATATCGTCTCTTATCTTAATATTCAAATTTTTTTCTTCATAGAAATAGAATCATTATATTATAGAATATTCAGTAAAATAATGAAGGTCACTTTTTTATTTGTTATCTTTCTGAATAATGTATATCTATTCACATGACGTGACGTATTAAGGTAGGCGTCCACATTTCCGCATCGTACGTATCGGACGCATCGCATCAAACAGATTATTTTTTACAGCGTGTCCACAGTATCGGCAGCGATCGGATTTTCCGACGCAACTACTAGCAAATACCATATTCCGTATGACGTCATCGGCACGCATCGGAGAATCGGCATTGCCGACAGGTAGATTCGTGCGATCCGTACGATGCGGAACAGTGGACGCACTTGTATTACTTTCTATAGAAAGAATACTGCGATCCGTTTGATCCGATGCGTCCGAAACGTGCGATGCGGAACTGTGGACGCCTACCTTTAGCAAGAAATGAGCGCCAATGTGATCAAGAATCCGTTGGAACTAAACGTTGAAACATCCGTTTTTTAGATTAGGACCTAGCAAATATATGGTATTTTTTTCAATTTCATGCGGCTTGGGGATGTGCATGAAAACATCATTTGAACAATTCAATTGTTTTTATTTTATATCAATTAACAATAATATAATACTTCCACCATGCGATTAAGAAGCTGACCTAATAAGGTGTTAAATAGTGGAAGATCGACAACGATCCATTTAGTAAAACTGGAGATAATGAATGTTAAATGTTACTGAATCCAGCAAACTACCAAAATTAAAAATGTCTATATTTATGAAAATACACATATACGAACGAAATCCCGATATAGGTGCCGACTTATTTCATGTAAACAAGTGACAATTAAAATTTCTGACGAATCCAAATCATGGAGTCAAAATAGGTGTACGATTTGTAAAAGAACGACCCATATATATATATATATATATATATATATATATATATATATATATATATATATATATATATATATATCAGTGGCGGCTCGTGGATGATGTTTGTGGGAGGGCTGGAAAAAAAATATAATAAAAGTATTTATTCGAGTTGAAAAACCCGCATTTTCATTGACATATACAGAAACATATTGAATTTTTAATTCAGTGACAACCTGTTAACCTATGCTTCATTTAGTTAAATTATGCTTCATATAAATTTTCGGTCATAATTATTTGAACGACTTTTTCACACTGGAGAAATATTTAAATCTGGAGTTAACCGTCTTAATGATTTAATTTCAATTTTTTCTTGAAATTTCAGTTGTGCAAAGTTGATCTTTTGCAAATGCATAACTGAATTTTTGGCTTTGTTCATTTCTATAAAAATGTAATTAAAATTAAATTCAATAATTAAATTAAATAATAACACTATCTTACTTTCTATGTGTATATCTAAGAACTACTTATTTATTAATACTTTAAAAATTGTCTTAATTGTTTTAAATTGTCCTCTTTTCAATTGTCCATCAATTAATTGTCCACTTAAGATTCTTTGACTTTGCCGAAACTCGAGTTTTTAGAAACAAACTCATAAAACGCCTAAAATACAGAGTGCGGGCTGCACTGACTGCAGCCCGGATGAGTATATTGCGTACACGACCGCAATAAATTGCACAATACACACATACACATAGAGCGCCTATCGAGGTATTTATTACCTACAATTCAAAAAATAAGTATACTACGAAGAGAAAAATATGTTTTTGTAAAATAATTGTATACTAATGTAATAGTTTATAACAATTAAAAAAAATGTTTTCATTTTGGCGGGAGGGCTGCAGCTCTGGGAGGGCTGAGGGCTGGGCGAGCCGCCACTGATATAAGAAGCATAAGAAGCACCACTGATATATATATATATATATATATATATATATATATATATAAAATAAGGTAAATAAAGGTATAAAATAAGTATTAGACGAGTATATTTTGAATCGATTGCGACAAATTTTTAAATTGTACATTAAAATGTTATTTTTGTAAATTTATATATCTGTTTGAAAGCATCATCTAACTGAAACATGAAATTATCACTATTACAATTTAAGGGGATTTTTTGAGATTTACAAATTCCTATGGACAATCAGCTCCGTGGATTCATACAGTTGTCAGTAACTTTTTTTAAATATTTTGGGGGTTGGATGCAACTCCAGTTGTATTTTCAGGCACGTACCAGAGAATGTGATTTTAAGAATGTTTTTCGTTTTTTTCAATGCTAGAGTGAATCATTTTATCACTCTTAAATTCAAATAGTTTATCTTCATTACTATATTCGTCAACGTTCCTTCTTCTTGAGGAACCTGAAGAAGTGGAAGGCTTATTCATGCTAGGGAAAGTTCCTGAAGCAACTCGAATAGGTCAGTAAATTTATAAGAACCGACCTAAAACCCTTGCACATTTTAAACGCAACATTTGACAAAATGTGCCAGCATGCAATGCATTTATTGTAACATTGATCTCAGTCATGTATCAAAGCAAACATAGGTCATCCCATCAATGCATCCGAACTTAAAGATTTTACTTTACAATTTTCAACAAAAAATTTCTTGTCCAACTTATTTCATTATTGATAATTGCAATTTAAAATCAGGACACTTAATTAGATTAAATCACTTAATTTGTCACCCTTTACTAAACTTGAAACCATATAATATTACAATGTATTGAATTTGCAATGTCAAAGTAAATTAGTATATTATATTAAAATTGGAATGATACAGAGAAGATTAGCAGGGTCCCTATGCAAGGATTTTGCTTTAATAGCATAAACCTCCTAGGAAATTATGAGGAACTAATTCTTATTGAATTTAATATAATATACTTTTATTTTTAGGGACAAGGGACGAAATACTGCAAGGATTACATGTCGAGTATGTTTAGAAGATTTTCAGACAACCATAAACTTTTTATCAGAGCCTGTGGATGTGTATAATGATTGGATTGATGCATGTGAATCTGCCAATTGATTTTATTCTGTGTAATTGTAGTTTTTTTTTTAAGTTTTATAAATATTGATTTCTATAATGTAACATTTATTGATGTATTATTTACTTAGATTTGTAATAATAAACAAATATTTAAAGTGGAATTTAGTTTTTTAAAATTAAGATTGTTTTTACGTATAACTTTATAGAATAATATGTGCAGAAAAACAAAATAGAGAAATAAAAATGAAATAAAATTCAATGTAATTTTTTTAGATTCATTTCATTATTTTAGATATTACACTTCTTGTAATCTCTGCAAATAACAGATAATCAATTTAATAAAGTACCTTTTTGGCCTCCTGAATTGTAAAGCTAGCTGTGACATCGTGCATACGTCCAGCGAAACTAGATTTTTACGTACAGTGTTGCAAAGTGCGGCTACGGTGCGGTAAAGTGACCAGTAAATTTTAACCTTTCAGGGACACTTACAAAATAAATTAAGTATAAGACAATAAAATCTAATTTAAAAAACGCTATTTAAAAACGCACTTTTTTAAAAACCTTTTTAAAAAAACCTGACCTTTGGAAAAATGACATAACCTACCTAACAAATTTGAATTAGCAAAAATGTCAAAGTTTGTGAGTACCAACATTAAATAATTTCCAATATTGTAATTAATCTAAATCTATTTGTTTCTTAAATAATAATTGTCGGCCAAAAAATCTTACACAAATTTCGTGCGAAAATGATTTTACAATGCTCCAGCAAATGGGGAACGAGCCCGAAGGGCGAAACGAGCTAATTGTTGCATTGTAAAATCAATGTTTCCGCACTCTAATGTAAATAACTATTTTACCTCCCTTGAAAACAAAAAGGCACAAGGCAAAATGTTACCGTACATTTTCGTATACTAGTATATAGTCGTATTTATATAGTCGTATTATATATATATATACATAGTCGTATTAAATTAAATTTGTAAATTTTTGCTTTGTTGGGTTGGAAATTGTATAGAGAAGTGAAAGACTTAAAGTTAGTTTTGTTCCCAACTGCGACAATATGATAAAAATTACATATTAGTATAGTTAAAATCAATACCATTTACTGTGATTTTCCATGATAATCCTGCCGGCGACGTTTTTTTTTAGGTCTCATGTCCAAATTTGACGGGATAATTTCATTAATACTATTAATACTTACACTTTAAGTTTATTAGATTAAAGATTATAGAAAAATGCAACTACTACATACATATATGTAGTGCGCACGTAATCTTGTAGCGAGAGGTTCTTAGAAATATGCGAAATTGACACTAACACTTTTTAATCGACACTTTGACTTAGGTAGCGTGCATAGAATATTTTGCTAACAGTAGTACTTATTAATCTTATTATTACATTGTATATAATAAAGGTTTTAATGCATACAATAGTTTTGTGTGGCACTTATTCACTAACTAAAACGTCGACTTTCTATAAATGTGCTGTCGGTAACGTTACGTTTGTAAATCGGTACGTTTGTCGGCATTTTTCTTAGCATCACTGTAATAAACTAATAAAGTTTAAAACATCTATCAATACTAGAAACCAACATCTGGAAATTCTAGTTCACAACAAATGTATAATAAAAATTCTTAGCATTAGCCGCAGGCCCATTTGGGTATGGCAATAAACTATGCCAGGGTTGAGTAGCGTACGGTCCGTGGGCCGCTTGCATTAAAATTTATGTATGAAATCTTTACTTTTTTTAAATTTTATATTTTTTTCTTATAATGTTTATTATAAATAAAGTTTAATTCCCGTTGAACCGGTTCACGTATTTGTTTCGGTTCGGTTTGAGTTCCGGTTCAGCAGAAAAAAAACGTTCCGGACTCCGGTTCACGGTTCGAAAAAACAAGCCGGTTAGTTCCGGTTCGGGTTCGGTTCAAACCCTTGTTTATACTAATACATATAAAAATTCGTCAAAAATTAGAAAAAAAAATCAGCAATTTTTAATTGTTTTTTCAATACGTCAGCCAATTCTCGTTATCAGAAATCATCTTTAGTTCCGGAACGCGTTCCTGTCCAAAAAGGAAGTAACGGAACGACGTTCCGGAGCGTTCCGGCTCGACAACACCACTGGAAACATGACCTGCAAGTAGCCGCGATGCCAAAAGATTCACCAATGCTTTGTTCACGTAATCTTTTAACAGGTTGAGGTGAAAACAAATCGCTTCTACTGCTAATACTATCTGCATCAACATCAGAAGAATTCAAATTCACAGCAGTTGATGAGGGCTGAAAAGAAAACCGTTACCGAAAATCTGAACGTTTTCTTTTTCCCACGAGTTGACTCTGCTTTTACTTTTTCTTCAAACTGCACATATTTGGATGTATGCGTCGTTTCCACATGTTGTTTGAGATTATTAAGACTAGACATAAGCTTTTATTGTACAAACATTAGGCAAACATAGTTTGCATTCATAAATCAACTTATGTTCTCCAAGTTTTGATTGGAATACAAAGTAATCACTAAAGTGTGGCCAAAGATTTGATTCAGTTTCACTTTCGGAGCTTTGCATACTTTGAGTAGAAATAGTACTGTTCATGATGTAATCTTGTAAATGTTACACCATCAACTATTACCACCAAGAACCAACACAAACGAAAAGATAAATAAATGAAGAATGATAAAATATAAATGAAGTCTGTGCAGGTTTGGATGTGCAATGAATGGCAGGTTATAATAACTTGTCATATTCACTCGCACAGAGCAAATAATCAACAGGGTCGCTTTATTTTTTCGGCTCTGAATTTTTGCTCTTTTGAGCTGTTGCTGTTGCGCCGAGCCGCGCTGGTATGCCCGCGTGGCGCGTAATTCAAACAAAAAATGATAACATGTCAACAAACAACCAATGTAACGGACTAAAGTTAACGGAAGTTCAATTTAACGGAAGTTAACAAGAGCGTTAACATTTTTTTGAGTTAACTTAAAAGTTAATCAGTTAAGCATTTTGTTAACTTCGTTAATTAACGGATTTACGAGTTAATACCCATCTATGGTATTTACCCATAAAATAAAAGATGAGTAAAACAAGAGAATGTAATGACAAGCTAAGCAGATAATTTCCATTTATTAAAAAAACAAAATAGACTATATGCTACCGTGCGACACCGCAACATTGCAATGCAACACTGAATTTTTGGTCTCACATTTTTCACGATCTTCACGATTTTACTAAACACCTAGCGACAAAGAAGCATAGAAGATTTTTGAATTCCTCGTCTAAAATCGAACAATCTTTCGCAGTGCTGGCTGTGGCAACTCACGGGAACAGATAGCATTAGCTAAAGGGCTATTTGCTTTCCACACTATAAACAACAATCAAAGTTCCAGATCAATTTATTACGTCGCAAATGATAAAAACATTGTACGACAAAAAAATTGGGTGTGCAATGATAAAAACCGAAGGAATTACAGTATAATCTTTATAATCCGACACGTATGGGACGTCATTACCGCCGGATTATCAAAAAAATGGATTCTCGGGATTAAAACAAAATAATAACAATTTTACATATTTTATGAACAATTGTATTTCAGAAAGAATAAAATATGTATCTATATAGGTAAATGTGTACATACAAAAAAATA
Source organism: Phosphuga atrata (assembly GCA_944588485.1). Taxonomy (NCBI): domain Eukaryota; kingdom Metazoa; phylum Arthropoda; class Insecta; order Coleoptera; family Silphidae; genus Phosphuga; species Phosphuga atrata. The sequence goes on from OX155900.1 coordinate 29,656,362, forward strand.
TGTTCAAACTTAGAACCGGTTGTGTGAAAATTGTAGAGTGGAGTTAGCTTTGTTTACCAGACCTTTTTCCAAGAACACTGGATAGTGTTTTTTTGACTTTATTTCTTCTGTGCGCGAGGTTTATTTCCGGCGCGGGCAGCGTAAAGAAAAGACACGTGTTTCCACAGAGCGCCGGATTACGGAACGTGCCCGATTAACAAACCGCCGGATTATCAAAATTATACCGTATTTGTTTTTTTCCACCACATTCGTTTTCACAATTGCAGAAAGAATTAGATAAATGCACATTTATATCCATATATTCTGATGCTTCCAACCACCAAGATTTAAAATTATTTACCACAATTGTTAGATTTTGTGATCCAGAAACAGGATCTAAAATTAGAATATTAGATTTTGTTTCATTGCCAGGTGAAGAGATTGTAGATATGGTGGTGACGACTTGTACTGCGACCTTTATAGATCTATTGTACACCACCCACCTCCTCCAAGTGTTGGTGTATTTACCCATTTAGAGCGCCTCCTCTAATCCTGATTCCTTTAGGAATCTCAGGATCTGGGTGGGATTCAAGGCGTTGCAGCTCCTCTGTGTTCAAGCAGTGAGCCACAAGGTACATCTGTCTCTTGCGGAGTAATGCTCCGCAGTCTTTGAACAGATGTATGGGGGTTTCCTCTGCTGAGCCACAGAATCTGCATCCATCATCCTCCTCTAGGCCTAGGGCCTTGAGATGTTTCCTAAGTCTGCAGTGTCCCGTCAGGGCTCCTGTCAGAATTCTGAGCTTGTTCCTGCTTAGTTTCAGGCAAGCTTTTCTCCTCTGGTTAAAAGATCCCAGCATCACTTTGGATTGCCTTAGCCCTGGAAGTTCTTTCCAGGTTTTCATCCATTTTCCTCTTGTTTATTCATCTAAACTTTTGCGGATGGTGTTCATGCTCATACCGCAAAAGGGTTCCGGACCTATAAAGGGCCTACTGGATGGACCTTGTTTGCTAGGTGATCGGCTTCTTCGTTTCCGTCTATACCAGTGTGTCCTGGTTATCAGTATAGCGTTACTTTATTATCCCTGCCAAGCTTGTTCAGCTTCCCCACACAGTCCCATACCAGTTTGGATTTGATGGTGTATGAGCTAAGGGCCTTGATGGCTGCTTGGCTATCTGACAGGATAGCAATTCGTTTTTTGCGGTAATTTCTGTCGAGGTTAAACTGTGCACATCTTTCGATTGCGTGTACCTCTGCTTGGAAGATACTTGGGGATGTTCCCATGCATTCGAAGTATCTGATACGAGGTCCAAACACTCCTGCACTAGTGCCTTCCTTTGTCTTCGAACCATCTGTATACCACTTGATGGCATTTTCCTCTATGTGGTATGCTGAGGATTCGTCGCTCCAATCGGCTTTACTAGTACACATTGCTGTATAGTTTTTCTCGAAGTGGTATTTGCATACCATTTCGTCTTTTGGTACTTCCAGCCAGGGGATCTTGGCAGCGAGGCTGTTTCGGTCTCTGCTCCCGATTATTTTACCTCTGCCCATTCCTTCCTTGCTGAATCTTACGATTGCCGATCTGGCGGCGCTCTCCACCACAAGGTGCAGCGGAGTCAGATCCAGCAGCAGCTCCAATGCTGCTGTCGGACACGACCCCATCGCCCCCGTGATGCAGACACACGCCAGTCTTTGAATCTTCTCAAGCTGTTTCCTCATAGAGGCCGGCTTGATTCTACTTTCCCACGCAACTGCCCCATAAGTGATTGCAGGTCTCACTATCATGGTGTACATCTATTGCAGGATAGTGGGGTTACAACCCCACGTTTTTCCTGCCAAATTTCTGCACACCATTAGGGCGCGTTTGGCTCTACCTACCACTGCCTCAGCGTGTCTATTCCATAGGAGTTTGCTATCTAGTGTGATACCCAGATACCTTATCTCCTGTTGGTATTCTACTGCCTTCCCATCTATGAGTATGGGATCTAGGCAGTTTAGTTTTCTCCTTCTAGTAAATGGTATCACCGTGGTTTTGCTCGGGTTGAGTCTCAATCCCACTGTTTGACACCATCTACTAGTTACTTTGAGGCCTCTCTGAACAATTTCACAGAGCGTTCCCTCAAATTTTCCTCTGGCTATTATGACTATGGCATCGGCGTAACCTTGACATTTGATGTCTAGGTTGTTTAGCCTAACCAGTAGTTCATCAACTACCAGACTCCACATTAGCGGTGATAGTACACCTCCCTGTGGGCACCCTCGAGTTGTGGAGATTTTAATGGTATCTCTTCCCACTTGTGTCTCCGCCATTCTAGTTCTTAGCATTTCTCCCATCCACTTTGAGATAGTAATGTCGATACTCCTTCTTTCGAGGGCCGCCTTGACAGCCTCGTGTGAGGTGTTGTCAAAAGCACATATCGCTACTTCCTTTGTCTCTAGTGCTGCTTCTATTTCATTTGTCAGCTGATACAGGGCGGTTTCTGTGGATTTCCCTGCTCTGTAAGCATGCTGACTCTTGTGTAGTGGTGTACCTACCAGCACTGCAGTCCTAAGGTAATTATCAATCACCTTCTCCATTGTCTTTAACATAAAAGATGTTAGACTAATGGGTCTAAATGACTTCGGTTGAGTGGTGTCTTTCTTTCCCACCTTTGGTATAAATACCACCTTAGCCCTTCTCCATAGCTCCGGTATATCCGAGCGCTAAACTACTTCTAAAAATATTTGGAAGATAGGGCATTAGTTCTCTCTCTCCCTTTTGTAGGAAGGCAGGGACTAGTCCGTCCACACCTGGGGCCTTAAAAGGCTGGAAAGTGCCAATAGCCCATCTGATTCGATTTTCCGTACAGATGGACGCTGCCCTCTTCCAGTCGGCCCGACTTGGTTTCCGTGGTTTCATCAAGCCCTCGGTCTCCCTGTATCTTTTACATCCCGGAAAATGGGTTTCCAGTAGGAGGAGAGCTCTTGCCAGGTGAAACTCTACAAATATTTTTTTATGCAGTAAGTTCTATTTAAAAAAAGAATAATTTGAACAAATAAGAGTAATCAATAACGTTTGAACCAAAAATTATTGGACTATATTGCAATGAACAAAATATACGGATTCTCTTCTCTCTACTGCAGATTTTAATTGTAACTAACTCGTGCCTATATATATATATATATATATATATATATATATATATATATATATATATATATATATATATACGCGCGACAACAAATATTTTCAAAAAAAAACTGCCAGAATCCGAGATTTCGCGAAGTGAAACCAATGTCCATACGTTTCTACAACAGTGGTATAGTTCGCAGAAAATTCCTGGGGATGATATCGTTTCCCTAGGGATGATATCATTACGTTGCTTGTCTGCAAGATCTTGCACATTGTTTGGAAAATCTTGGGGAGAAAATTCCTTCGCAGATAGTAATACCAAAAATCTTAATGACTCTTTCTTCATCCAGCGGCGTCCATAGGCGTACTAGGCGCGCGCCTAGGGCCTCCGATTTTAGGGGACTACAAATTGTCAACTAAGCAAGGTCAAACCAACTTTTGGAGGTTGACGAGAATAAGCGGCAAAATTTTTCAAAGTGTGGTGAATAAATTGGAACTCTGCGGTGATTAATAGTAAAAAAAATATTCAGAAAAAAAAACTAACGAAGTGTCATTGCATTATTGTTATTTTTTGTATTGTTATTAAAAATTAATCGCATGACTGTTTTTACTAAAGGACACACACACACACAGAATCTTTCAGAGGATTCAAACCTAAAGAATGTAGTTTATGTAGTATGTATGTCCCTTCCACCAAGTCGTTCATTTTTAGAAAATGACGAGAGTAGCGAGGAGTTTTCTAATGGACAAGAAACATTCAATGTCACTATAAACGTTTTTAATGATAGTACCATTGATGGACAGAATTTAAATTAAATATGTGTTATATCGTTTATTACCATTAATTAACAAAATTTGTGTATTCGCGATTTCCACACATCACATAACCTCAAAACTATCTCGTCGAAAATTTGACGCTGACAGCTATGAATTTCAGTGCCAACCTTGAAAAAATTAACTCATAACAGCACTCGGCGAGCCATAACCGCACGCATATGAGTGCTGTTATGAGTCCATTACAGATGCAAAATAGAAAAAATGTCATAACAATTCGCGATTGAAATGTTTACGTTTCATTGATTAATTTATTAAAAGTCATGCTTGACATATATCAAATTATGGTGGTGGTTGTCAGTACTATAATAAGAAAAGGCAGGCAATGGGAGTGGCCAACCAAGATAGACGAGGTGTCCTATTCTACAACTGAAATAGTTAGCAAAATAGAGGAGCCAGAACCAGTCAGTGCTGGACATCGTGACATATTCAGTGCTCCAGAAATTGATAAAATGCTTGGGTTCTATTGATTCATTTTTGTATAGACTTTTGTTAGCAGCACCAAAACTGACAATTTTATATTTAGCTACCTACTTGATTTTGTAATTGTGTTCAAACAAATTTATTTCAAACTTTTTAATGCTAATAATTTGTGTTTTAATAATAATTATTTTATTTAAGTGTAATAAAAACCACTTGAACTAGTTTTGGGACTATTTTCTCCAATATATTTGAGGTTGACTATGGGTGTTCAAAAGTGCCCCATGCCTGTTGAAAGGTGCCCCATACATGGGGCACTCTTGAACAAAGGGAGAGGCTTGCGTTAAGGCCAGTTTATGGGAAACAGAATCACTATTTTCATGGGTAGACAATTTTAAGAGGTGGCTTAAATTATAACTTACGAGGGCAGTGCATATTGGTGTATTAAATATATAAAGCAGAATAACAACTATATAAAAACTGTGTAAAGGTGCCCCAGTCTCCCCTACTTAATAATTTATATGTTTAATTTCATTAATTCCTACTAAATAGATATAGGCCCTAAAGAAGGTCAGAATAAAAAAGACCAAAACGTTGGCAAAATATCGACATCAGTTGTTATTAAAATAAATTCCTTTTCCCAAGAATAAACTAAAATATAATAAAAATGATAAGTCCTTAAGATATATCGATAATTATTTATTTAATTTTTTTGATTATAGTTTATAATAACTGGACAATTGTTGAATATTAGTGTTGGATTGTTATCTACATCATTAGTGATTAGATTGGTTGCATAATGAGTACTTGAAGTCAGAGTCGCATGATGTATTGCATTTGTGGAAGTGAAATTACTGTTTATCGCAGTAGAAATTTTTGTAGCAGTATCATTTTGATTTTTCATGGTGCAGTCTATATAGCCTTCTGCTACTGCAGACGAACGCCAGCCAAAATGCCTTTTAAGTGAAAATAAATCACACCGGAATCCACAAGAATGGTGGCTGACGAACGTCTGAAACAATGTCCTGTATAAAGATTTGCTTCCGGCAAATGAAGATAATTAGCAATTTGTTTAGGAATAGAGCCAATTTTATTTATTCCAACACATTGCTTAGTGCATTTCTCATTTTGATAATTTAGAAAAAAAAAGGCTGATCATTGTCCATTTTTTGTGGGCGTAGGTTAATATATTTTTTACAGGTTTGGTAAAATTCTTTCCGTACCCAAAAGATCTTTGAGTTTTAGTTGGCATGGGTTTGATATTTCGTAGTTCTTGTTTTCTGCAAGCACCACTAATGCCAATGATAACTTTTATATTATTTGAAACGAAATTATATTAAAGTATTTTAAAATAAACATGACCACGTGCTTCTTGAACACGATCTTTATTTTAAAACCTTAAAAACCTTACTTATACATATTGGCTTGCAACAGTGTTGCCAAACAAAAAAGAAAAATATAACTATTATCTACTACCTAACTGTAATAATAACAATAAAAGAAATTTTACCACCCTATAAACCTATACTTCAACACCTGTACATCGGACATAAGCTCACAAAACAAAACAAACCAAAAAAAACTAAACCGCAACACACAAAAAACTACCCCGTCGCATCCGCTCTTTCCATCTTTTCACTCTGTGTAAAAACGACAGTCCCTTCCCGCTTTTGTCCATACACTCCCTCCAATCCTTTCCTCGCCTTGTGTCCTGGTGATTCCACTCCGCCATCGTGCATTCTTCCAACCAATGACTCCACATATCTTCCTTCAACCCACACACCAAACACATTCTACTTTCCTCCTTCATCCAATGTCTCCTTCCACGCTCTTCATTGCCACACCTAAATCTCGCCAACACTGACTGGTCGTCCGACCCTTTACTTGTCCTCAAATAACCAGGAACACGGCCGTGCACTTGTATCTGACTGTAGCCTTGGTGATATTTACTAGCCTCTATTTTCGATTGGCGCTCTTGGAAGTCCACTTCTAATAACCTCTCTTTTAGCATCCGTTTCCACTGACCACCCGCACTTTTTTCCGTTTCCAACCCCTCGGAAGATAACCCGCCTCTCTCATACAGTTTCCTTTTATTCAACCCCCCACCGCTCTCTCTTCTACCACTTAACACCTCTTTATTCACTACTCGAAAGATTTCCTTTATTATCCTTTCATCTCCTAACCCATCCACCCTATACTCGAACTTTATCACTCTTTCCGCAGCTATTACCGCCACCTTACAAGCACTCACTTCCTGAAGCACAATGTGACCAGGCGTCGACCTATCAAGTTTCAACACTTTCTTATAAAACTTTAGCTGCACCCTTTCGATCTTGTCTTCCTCTTTCGTTCCCCAGACCTCGCATCCATACAGTAACACGCTTCGCACACATGCCTTCCATATGGTCTCTGCTGCTCTAAAGTTTCCATCAAAGTTCCTTTTCCAAACCTCCCAGATACGACCCGCCGCCACCCATGCCTTCTTTGTAACATACTCTATGTGTTATTTATTACTGTATCCAGTCCCAAAGACATACCCCAAATACTTAAATTTACTAACTTCCTCTATTTCAGTAAACTGCCATTCAAACCTTTCTTTCTTATATCGCCCACCCCTTTTAAACCGAATCCATTTTGTTTTACCAACATTCACCCTTAAATCCCTCTTTTCGAAATACCTACAGAGCCTTTCAATCACGTCCTTCATCTCACTAGCCGACTTTGCAAATACCACCATGTCATCCGCATATGCCAAGCTCCACACCTTCTTTTTCCCAATCACCACTCCTCCAGCTTGCCCGGCCTGTAGAACCTTTTCCATATCCGCCACATACAGATTGAAAAGCGTGGGACTCAAAGGGCAGCCTTGTCTCAGGCCCTTCCTCACCTCAAAATAGTCCGATTCCCATTCATTCGCTACTACCTTAAAGACCGTTTCCTCGTACAAATTCCTGATGTTCCTTCTTACCCTCTCTGAGATACCTAGCTTTCCCAAACACTCGTCCAGTCTCCTTCTGTTCACCGAGTCATATGCAGCTTTCAAATCAATGAAAAGAGCAAACAGGCATCCCTTTCTTATTCCTCGGTCTATGATGACTCTCAAGGTCACCAGGTGTTCCACCGTGCTCCTTCCTTCTCTGAACCCCGCTTGTATTTCCGGCAATAGCTTCCTTTCATTGATTTCCTTCCTCAAGCGACAATCCAGGATTTTAGCAAATATTTTGTATGAGGAGTTCATCAAAGTTATACCTCTATAATTTTCTAGCGCGTCCCTCGTTCCACTCTTAAACACCGGTTGAATTATCCCCACTTTCCAGCTGACTGGTATCCTTTTGTCTCCTCTCCCTATACTTCTCAATTCCTCCGTAAACTTCTCCTTACAGATTCCAGGTGCTTCTTTCCACGCTTCATTTCCGAGCCCATCCAAACCTCCCGCATATATATATATATATATATATATATATATATATATATATATATATATATATATATATATATATATATATATATATATATGTATATGCTCTAAGCTCACAGCCCACGTTAGACTGTCAAACATTTTTTGACAGTAAAAATGTAAACAAACCAGTGGCGTAAAAATGTCGTAAGAAGGACGACTATAACCGGACAATGCGCATGATTTTCAAGACGACCGGAAATTTCAAAACGACCCTTGACATTTTTAACCAGTTTTTAACTAACAACCGAGATTTAAGCCTATTACGAAGATGGAAGCCTACAACACAGACAAAATAAGAAAAGCCACAGAGACGAATGAATTGGCCATTGAGTGGCTAATGGATTTAGGATTGATATCTAACCACTATATTTGTTTTAGGTGTGGAAGTAATATGAAGCTAACTAAAATCAAGAGCATGGATGGCTACGAATGGAGATGTAGGAAAGGTGCTGGAGTCAAGACACATTGTGTATTGAGGAGCATAAGAAAGGGAAGTTGGTTTGAGAAAAGCAAGCATTCGTTTCAACAAGTCATGCTTGTTACCCTTGGATGGATAGGGAAAGTACCAACCAAATTTGCTAGTTCTGAGTCAAAAGTCTCCATTAATGCAATTACAAACTGGAATCACTTCTGTCGGGAAGTGTGCACAGAGATTTGTTACAGAGAAGAATTGGATGATTGGGGGACCTGGAACCATTGTCTAAATCGATGAAAGTAAATTTGGGAAGAGGAAGTACCATCGAGGGAAGTATGTATATAGTAGATGGGTTTTTGGTGGAATCGAGAGACACACAGAGAAGTGTTTCATGGAAGTGGTCCCAGAGCGGAGCAAGTTCATTCATCCCGGAACAACAATTGTGTCAGATTGTTGGAGGGCATATAACTGCCTGGAAGATGAGGGCTTCCAACACATGACTGTCAATCATTCAATTGAGTTTAGGAATCCAACGACTGGTGCTCACACAAATTTCATAGAGGGTACCTGGAGTGCAATAAAGAGGAATCTGCCAACATCCACTGTACACGGTGACTTTGATAGCTACTTCTTTGAGTACATCTGGAGGAGGAAACACAAGGCATCCCTGATGGCCGATTTGATTGAAGCCATCAAAGAAATATACCCACCAAAAAACATGATCTTCCTCCTCAATAGGTAATTGTAAATTATTAATTTTTGTCTCAAGATAAATTATTAACAATTGTATGTTTTAGATTTGAGGAATTGGTCTTGCCTTGGAAGATGAGCACAAAAAACAAAAGCATTTATGCAATGTAAATTTTAAATGTTCACTTCATTTTAATTTATTAATAGTTTTATTTTTTAGTTTTTACTCAATTGATGAATGAATTGGTTGCAGTCAGGAGAGGACTACAATTTAATTCTAAAATGGTTTGTCAATTTTAAACGTTTATTTCATTTTAAGTTACTATTTTCATTTTTCAGTTTTTCAAACAAGCTCCCAAGATTTCGCTTTTGACAGGAGAGGACACTACATTTACAACCATAGATTATAAATAGTTTGTCAATTTAAAATGTTAATTTGATTTTAAATTACTAATAGTTTTAATTTTTCAGTTTTTCATGCAAACTCCCAATATTTTGTTCTCTACAGGAGAGGACTAAAACTTTCAATTCTCAAGGGTTTATCAATTTTAATTGTTCATTTCATTTTAAATTATTAAGTCAGTTTTATATTTCAGTTTTTCATAGAAGCCCCAAGATTTCTGTTTTTATTTATTTTCTTCTTTTGTCTTGTTGAGTTATACAATTGATTTTTTATTTTGCTTTGTTGGATATAGTATTTATATTTTGTTATTTTAATTTTTATTCTATGTAGTGTTATTTTTATTTGTCATAGTTTATATATGTTATGGTATCCTTTTTTAAGGTGGATCAATCGTAATTACAATATTATATCACTTAATTTTAAAGTTGACAGTAGCATTCTTATTTATGGTAAATATAAAATAATATTGTATAAAATTCAATTTATCCAGGGGTAAAAAATCGTATCAACACCTCCACGTGGTTTACCCTGGGTAATGCTAACGCTGAACGTAAAATATTTAGTTCGTTCATTCATTCATTTTCTGTATTATATAAATTTATAACAGAACAGTTGATTCTGCTGGAAACTATTCCACCCAAATCAACATTTCTCCAACGATTAAAAATATTTCTTAGCATTTCAACAAATTTACTTGATTCCAAAAAAAACATTCAGAAACAATGAAAAAAACAGAATAAAATTTAAAGATTCAGCTGTAGGCACTAGGTGAACATTATAAAACAATAATAAATAATAGACACTAGGTATAAGTTTCACATATTGATTTATTTAACACTATCGATTTCGGCTTCTTAGGCATTCTTCAGAAGATTATCTACAATACAAAGATGTTACATGTTTATATATACACTTTTTTATCATCTGTGAGGGAGGCGGGATTATTTTAGGAATTTCCTAATTAGGATTTGGCAGACGTTGGAGTGGATTAAATCTACCCGGTCGTTTACGATGTTTGCGCCTTGATGTTTCATAGGCCTTTCATTATCAAAGGCGCAAACATCGTAAACGACCGGGTAGATTTAATCCATTCCAACGTCTGCCAAATCCTAATTTGGATCCCGATTAGGAATCCCGTCTCCCTCACAGATGATAAAAAAGGTGTGTATATATAAACATGTAACATCTTTGTATTGTACATAATCTTCTGAAGAAGGCCTAAGAAGCCGAAATTGTAACTAATAAAAACGCACTAATAAAGACGCATAGTGGCGGGAGCACTATTTTACCTCTATATATAATTGTCTAAACAAAAGTAAAAATTCATTAAACATTAATACCACATTCTTGCACAGAATATAATTTTATGATGCTTTCTCAACTTTAGACTATTTCTTAAAACCAATTTTAAATTTTTACTACAATTTCAGTAGGCATGCGTAACTCTTATTATGAGGCAACAAATTTTACTTTTTTGTTACCACTGTTGTAAAAGTTTATTCCGCAGGCACTAGTTTAATTTCTAAAACTGCCACCCAACGTGGGTTATTCCTCGACTTTACCAAAAAAAGTAATGAATACCTTTATCAATAAATATTTGTGGTTAACCTACGCTATAAGACATGACATGTATAGGCAACCCCAAAAAAAAATTACTCCACAGGCAGGAGTTATATAGAACAGGTGGCGCACCTTCCACTGCTCCTGATATTAGTGATGTGGGCGAGAAAGTGCTGGCAATGTGATCCAATATATCTGGATTAGAATCTCGTAACGACAGTGATAATATTACAGGTAGGTTGTAAATGCAATTAAACTTTCTAACTCAATGCTTTACCTTTGTATTCTTTTTACCAGAATTTAATCTCTTTTTTTTGTCTAGCTGTTCAACCAGCAGAGTGTATGTTTGAATCTATGAAGATAATAGAATTTGAAGATGGGTTGGGAGGAAATGAAGAAGAAAATGAAGAAATCAGTGGTGGGAATGTAAATCAAGTAGAGCCATTAAACGAATTATTTAATTTTAATAATAATGAAAATGAAATAAAAGGTATGGTTTTTCCTATGTTAATTTTATTAGGTTAAATAATTACTGGGCGTTTTTAGCAAATGATTTATTTTTTGCAGGTTCGCATAACAAGTGGAGTACTTGGACTCCAAAAAGTTTGAAGTCCAGGGTGTCACATGCACTAAGACCCACTAAAGCCAGTGTGAGAGCAAAACTAGATAAATTGAGTGCAGCATGACTGAGTGCAGCTGGTACAGCTGCAAATGGAAATTGCGAGGAAAGAGCATTTATTTGTAGAGGAGAAATACAAAAAAGAAATGGCACATCTTGATAACGAAGAAACAAGGAAAGATCAATTACATCAATTGAAGCTCCAGCTAATGCAGAAAAAAGATTAAATTAAAAAAATACTTTATTTATATGACAATATATGTTTTTTATTTATAACCAAAAAAATAAAGATATTTTTATATGTTATATACAAAAATATATAAAGAACTGTTTAAAATATTTTCTTACAAAATCAGTTTGTGAGGGATTCAAAATATTCTACCACACTATCCCTTGTGTTTCTTTGTGTCTCGTTGTTTTAAACATGTAATGGTGGAAATACTGTCTGAGGTGGTATCTGTACCTCTGATCTATCGGTGGCTCACCTTCATTTCTACTACAAGCTATATTGTGTAATATAGCAGTGGCCAGTTGCCAATATCTTGGGCAAGGGGCATCTTACACCTCAATCCAATACTCAGCACTGGTAATCTTTTCCAGACGCCGAAGCATCTTTCAATCACATTTCTTGTCCTAATATGGGATTCATTGTATAATTGTTCGGCTTCTGTTTGGAGATTGCTGAGTGGTGTCAACAAATAAACATTTAAAAAATATCCGCTATCACCAAGTATAATCCCATTACCAAAAGCACCATTGTCACATTGATATTTGGCAGCTGAATTTGAAAATATTAAACTGTCGTGTGTTGAACCTGGCCATCATGTAACAATGTCGACAAATTTTAAATTTGCATTGCACATAGCTTGAACATTTATGGAGAAGTATCCTTTGCTGTTCCTGAAATTTCCTGCAGTATCCCCACCTGAAATAATAGTTAAATATTTACTATAAATTGATAAAGTAAATAGTTAATAAAATAACTTGGTGAAATTATTTTGATGTGAGTACAATCCAATGCTGTTACGACCTTGACTATCAGTGACCTTGACATTTCAAGACTAGAGTGAGGTGAAAAGCACAAATAAACAAGAATAAATACACCTAAACACGAAAAAACAAGAATAAACACGAATAAGGAAGACGTTTATTCGTGTTTATTGTTGTTTATTCGTGTTTTATTCGTGTTTATTCTTGTTTATTTGTGTTTATTTGTGCTTTTCACCTCACATATAAACCCCTTTGCTATATGTTACGAGAGGTTAGGAATGAAGCTTATTCTTGTTTATTCGGGGTGATCATGCAAAAATAGATATGTCTGTCAATGAATCCTTTATAAACAATAAAAACAGGAATAAACAATAAATAACAAGAAAAACACGAATAATAGAATCTACGTAAAGGGAAATGAAAAGGCTTTAGTGCTTTAAGTAATGTTTATAATCTGTATGATAATTTTTTTAATGAAATAAAGATATATCAATCTATGAAATTGTTTTATTTCCATTACAATCTAGGGGTCTGAATTTAAGAGGTAATTAAAACAAAAATACTATTTTTACACATTTTTATTGTTTACTCAGCCAATATTTGTTTTAAAAAATCGTTGGTGTGTATGTAATCTTCAGGTTCACTTGATGGCCATTCTCCAGAATCAGGTCCGCTACGCCAGCCAACTGGTTTATTAGCATTTTTATTTTCCAAATTAATTAAAATCCATTTTAATACCTGCTGATGTGTTATTCGATTTTGAGGTTTGAAGTGCAATTCGATATTTAACTGCTTTGTTGTAGCATAAAGACCTTTTAAAAACATTGAATTTGCATAATATATACCATCACATAATATTTTATCAAGAAAGTACTCAATATTTTTATAATTTACTAATAAATTGCTACAATTAACATATTCATTATTTAAATCATTATTATTACACATTTTCAATAACAAATACAATTTATAAAATGCATCGTAAGGTAATATTTCATCATTATTAGCAAAATCCATCAATTCTGATAGTTTATCGTAAGCGTTTTCTAGAAACATTTTAATAAATGAATCAAATTTCAATTTGTATTTCAATTTCCAACACTTTGAATTTCATTCGAAGTACATCCATCTTCAGCAGCTAAATGTAGACTGATCCTTGTAGTCAAAGTATTTTGATGATTTAAAATTTCACAATGTTGACAATTCTATCATGGAAGTATATTCATATCCTCATATCCCCGGAATTGAATACACGGAAGTGTATTCAAGCCAATTACATTCCGTTTATCGTCGTGTGGGTTTAGAATTATTTTATTTTGTTTAATGGAGAATAGGTCATGGCGTTTAGATTTTATAAGATTTTGCTCTCCCTTCATCGTAGATTTATTAAAAAGACAATTTTTATAATCATTGAAAGTAATTTCGCGTAAACTGGACGATGTTACACCTTTTGCTTTCTTTTTTTGTTTTTCCATCGACTATATATGCATACATTTTTGCTTTCAAACCAACAAATTCAATCATAATTATGCCATTATTTTCACTTTCATAAGACCTAAAACTTTTTTATTAGCCAATGGCATGTTATAAACGGTATTAGGACTATAGTCAGAACTATCAAACCTTTCTAAATTTTGCTTCATAATTTTATATATATCGGGAACATTAAACTCATAAATTAATGAGTCAGTATCGGTATACAAAAGTTTAGAATTATATGGCATTTTTGCTTTAATAAAATCATTATTATATTCATAAAGACTTAGTTTCGATATATCCAATATGCACATACCAATATAAATAGGTTTATTAAATCTAATTTTAGTTCTATTCATCTCAATTATTACTAAATTTTCATCAAAAATTTCACAACTATGAAAATTAGGTTTTGAAATTAAAGCTTTTGCACCATATCGCCCTTCCCATTTGTTTACCAGTTTAATGTCCCTATATTTACGCACATTTTCCATCGTTTTTCCAAAAACAGCATTATTCATTAGTTTATAATAGTTCTTTTTAAACTCGCTAGTTGTAATTTGACGCTGTTTTGTATTTAAATCTATGTAAGATTTTAACTAGGGTGATTGGTTGAATTTTAAAATTCTATGAATTTGGATGAGTTTTAGACCCTGGTTAATACATTGCTTTAAATTTAAATAGTGTATTCCGTATTTTTTTTTTAAAACAAAGTAGTCATTAGTTTAACATGTTTGGCGTTAGGTGGTGTTAAACGTTCAGGACAAAATGATAAATCTTTATGCAGGATATGTAAATTTCTTGGATATTCAATATCTACTTCAAAAATATAACCAATATCTGAGTCTTCATTTTAATTTAAAATATCTATTTTACTAAAATTTGATGGATCAACCCATTGAAATTCCCCATATGGCAGATATTTACTCATTGCCCACCCATACATATTATTGATATCAAAATACATTAAATAGGATGGTTCTTGTGTAGGGTCATAGTCTTTCATATAAATATTGTTAGTTTTTCCATACCTATTTGAGCATTGTGCTACACCTCCTCAGATTTCTCTTTCGACAAACATCAGCATGTCTATGTCAGTAAGAAGTTGTAATTCAATTTTTATTAATTTTAACATAGCATCAAATGCTAGACCTGGAGCAGTATAATAATGAAGTGCATCAAGATTATAAGTTTCAAGACAGCTCTCTCTAAAATTTTCAAAAATGTCTGCTAATAATAATACTGCTAAAATAGTTTAAACATCTCTCACAAATATATTTTGCATGTGCTCTTCTATTTAGTTGAGTTGAAAGTAAACGTGATAAATTTCTTATCCATGCAAAATGATAAATTTCACCATCGCCAAACATTAATAAATTTATACACTTACTATTAAATTTACTAATATAAATTGGGGTTACTTGATGTTTCTTATTTCTTAATTTCTCAAGTCCGTACACGTTAATTTTAATGTTGTTTAATTTTTCAATTTTTTTTATTTGTTTTATTTTAATAGGAAAATCCAAACCATCATATTTTAAAACATTACTAAAGTGAGGATATGATGAGACTCGATCTAAATTTTTATCTGCGGGGTGAAGGCTTGATACAACTGACATAGAAAACAATATTTATCATTGTTTTTAACGTTTATAACAGCCTTTTTATTTTGTATGTCGATGGGCAGTGGTGTATAAGTGCCAAATGTTATTGAATTATAATAGTTAATATTAACTTTTAAATATAAAATTTCTAACAGCGCCCAGCCTGAGTCCCTCTCTTGGAAATCTTCTAATTTAGATTTTATTTTATCAATAGAAATTTTGTACCAATTTTTTAAATTTGTGCTAAAATCTATCACGCTATTCCTGGTATTAAATGATTTTATATCTGTTTCACTAGTTTGTGGCATTATAAATTTTGCATATAAAATAATATTTACTTTTATCAGCGATGATTGAAGAGCATGTCTCGTTTTAATGGCAAAACTTTTATAAGATTTTAAAAAAAATGTATTGATGTCCTTTAATTTTAAGTTTAGAATATTACCTGACCTAATTCTTCCCTTGAAACAAGATTCAACATCTTCCCACACAACAAATATTTTAGATTTCTTCGACTTTATTTTATTACGCTGATACTTTAAAATTGAAAGATTGGACTCTAACTTGTGACAATTTTCTGAGGATAATTTCCTTGATAACGTTTTCCTAACTAAAAATATTACTTTATTGATTTGCTTCAGCCATATCTCAACATTATCACTGCTTTTAATTAACTCTAAAACTTTATTAATATTTTTAATGCACTTGTTACTAATTTCACACACAGACATGGTTGGCTGCAGAGATTAAATGGAATGAAGAGATGGTGATTGTTGTGGACTTTATATACCCCGAAGGGTTATAGTTATTTTTTGTTTTTATGTTGGTAATTATGCGATATTATCCCTAAATGTCAAGATCATAAAATATATTTTTTATTACCTTTCATTAAAATTTGTTAATTCTTTGTTAAATGTCAAAATCATAAATTGTATTTTACACTAAATTGCATGCTGTTTCTTAAATCATATATAGATATTAATTATTACTGTATTAGTTGTAATCAATATATAGTCAGGTTTATATTGTATAGTATAGTTATATAATATAGTATTATATAGAATAACAATATGTAGTAAGGGTTTATAATAAACGACATGTTTCCAATTATTTAAATGTTTTAATAAAATTTGGTTTAAGTAAAATATGCATTTTATTTATCCTGCGTTGAAATCCTTCTCCATGCAACCTCATACGAATCCAGTAATTATGGTCCATTTTTGAAATTCCTCTTTTGTAATACGTTATACGTTTCATTTTTATGTCAAATAAAAATAACAACTACTAGCATTAATACGTTTACTTTTTTAATAAATACATTTTATTTAAAATTAAATCATATTTTCTAAATGTAAAATATCCCGTTTAATGAGTTTCAATCTGCTCTCAAAATCAGCAATCCTCTTGCGCAGGTTAATATGTGTTGTGGAATAATATTGTAGGGCATTCTCCCTCCCCTTTGATTGAAATCCACAGTCCTTTGGATATTTCATTTTGTAAATCTCAAAATCTCTAAATGCTAGTAGTTGTTATTTTTATTTGACATACAAATGAAACGTATTACGTATAATGTATAACGTATCATACATTATATTTTTTATTACCTTCAACTAAAATTTGCTAAATGTCAAGGCCATAAATTATATTTTTTATTACCTTTAATTAAAATTTGTTAAATGTCAAGATCATAAATTATAATTTTTATTACTTTTAATTAAAATTTGCTAAATGTCAAGATCATAAATTATATTTTTTATTACCTTTAATTAAAATTTGTTAAATGTCAAGATCATAAATTATATTATATTATATTTTAATTAACGTGATATGAGTCATCACCCCCAGGCGTAATTGCGAAATGTCAAGATAATAAATTAAATTTTTACATGCAAGCCCCCTGGTGCTGGGGCCCCCTTGTGACAAAAGGGCGCAGCCGTGTTTGTAGGGGTTGTCCACCCCCTTGACATTTTAACCCTCACCCCTCGCTGCCATAAGCCCCCTCGTCTAATTGTGCCCCCGTCGGAGCCCCCGTCTACCAAAAGGGCTCAACCGTGTTCGTGGGGGTCGTCCACCCCTTGTAAGCCCCCCGATATAGGCCTCCCGGAGGCCCCCGTCTGAAGGCGCCCCCGTATGAGATATGTATTTAATGAGGGCTAGTGAGGGGATATTAATTTTGTTTGGGTTTTGCCTTTTTTTATTTTTTTTGTTAATTTGTAAGCACAACTCTAAACTATAAGCAATGTTTGTTTCAAGGCTTAATATAAATTGTATAGAGTCCTGCATTTTTGTTTTGAATTTTCATTGTTTGTTTGAAGTGAATTCATTCTTTTTGTGCTCACTTGCGCATTATTTGGGTTTATAAATTATTTTGTTCTGTGTCATTATATATACATTCTTTTCTTTTTAACTTTTTTATTCAAGATATACGTTTTTCTATCGCCCTCAAAAACCTTTCTTAAATAATGTACCCGATAAAAAATGCCCCTAAAATTCCCCCTAAATAAATATACCCCCTAAAAAAGCCCCTTTACATCTTGGTCCCCCCAATTTTGGGGGTAAAACCCCCAAGTTGCCATCATTGCGTATAACTTACGTGTACCGAAACTGTGTCCAACATCTGTGCGACAAGGAAAGATATAACATTTCTTTTGTTCGCTATGCGCATGCTCCAAATGGAATAAACATTTATTTTCTAACCTTAATTTTAACCATAAATATAGTTGAACTTTAATTTAGAAATATTTTTATTGTTACTTATACAATTTTTATAACATTAGGTGCTTTTTATTTTTTAGGTGGTGTATTATTTAGTTTTATAATTTGTATCTGTTAAAAATATATTAAAGAAAAATTTAAAAAAGTTAAAAAAAGTGTTTATTTTTTTAAAGAAAAATATTTAAGTTTACATAAAAAATAAGAGATTTATAAAAAGATAATAAGTTTTTTTTTTTATTAGTATAAGTACTAGTATAGTACGATTTAATAACAATACAACTTGACACTGTAACAAGAAAACTACTTCTCTTATTTTATTTAATATTACATTACAACTTTATTACAAATTTACTTAATATATATTACAACTTTTACAAAATAAAAATAAATCTACTGTAAACTTAATAAAGTCGAAACACAGCCTGAATATATAAATATATTCAACCTTTCCAGAGCTCTATAACACTAATGAGTCTTTTTAGGACTACCAAAAACAAATCTCATGTGAAATTTGTCAGTTATTTTTTAGCTTTCCCTTCACCTTCGTGGCACTCAACAAAAACCAGAAAAATAACATTGTTTTTTATGATCATGTCATTCCGATACCTTGTTGATACATGATCTAAACAATCTAAACAATTTTATTTTTCTGGTTTTTGTTGATTGCCACGAAGGTGGACTGAAAGCTATAAAATAACTGACAAATTTCACATGAGATTTGTTTTTGGTAGTCCTAAAAAGACTCATTAGTGTTATAGAGCTCCAGAAAGGTTGAATATATTTATATATTCTGACCGTGTTCCAACTTTATTAAGTTTATAATAATAATAATAAACACAAAATATCAACAAAACATGCAATCCATTGGGCGAGGTTCAGTTCGCCCTCTCTAAAATAATAGTAGACAAAACGTCTGTTCAATTAACCCTAATAATTAAACTAAAAATAGCCAAAATAATGAAAATAATAACATTTGAAAGTCTGTGACAGAGAAAATGCTAACCAAGCCAAATAATTACTACAACTTTCCTGAATTTCCGAAACGGTTTTATTACGAATGCCGCATTTCCAGAAATATACACCCATTTTGTTGATTAGCGATATTGATATTATCAAAAAAGAAGTAATAAACTCTTAATAAACTGGATTAATAACATGCATCTAACAAGATGGCAACTGTAAACAACATCGAAAAATACGTGTAGGCCGCGCATGAGCATTTCGACCCAAAGAAATAGAATGAGACTTTGCATCTCACTTCTTGGACATAATTTTATGATTTGTATTCCTGTTCCATAAGTATATGTTCTAAGGTTTGAGTAATTTGAGTTAGTGTTGCCACCATAAGCAATCAAATATCCCTAAATGTCCCTAAACAAGGCTTCCTTCCAGAATGAAGCCTTATTTTGTGACTATGAAACAAGGACGCCTCTGAGATTCAAGGAAGCCTTCATCAAGGCGTCCTTGTTCCTTGAGATAAGGAGCGACTATGAATACGGGGGTTACGTACCTAATTGTTATTTTTTAATGTGGTTCTACTATAATCTCGCATATTGAGAATTAGGACTCCCTAGACTAGGGCCACAAGTAATGTAAACGCGCCCCTGTCTTCATCCTTAAATCATTTCATTACCGCTTGGAAGTCGACGCAATCTGATGAACGAACTCTTGAAAATCTCCAAATTTTTTCAGATAAGCGATAGAGGAATCGCTAGTTATTTTTCGGTGTTTGCCGAAAGGTTTTTTAAAAACCAAACTAATTTTTATTTTAGAAAAGGAATGTAATTTACTCAAGACTAAAAATATAATTTTATGAACTGACAGTGTTACAGCTAATACTATATGTACAATAATGAATAATGTTTAAAATAATATTTACTTCTTATAGTCGTAAAAGATGTAACTCTGACACTTTTCCGTGGGATCTGCAATTCAGCGTTTCTATCAGCGCATAACTTCTAGCGTTGGCCTTGGATGAAGGTCTTAACTCCTCTAGGGCTAAGATTGAGCATCCGGTGTAGCAGGTGCGAAATTAGATGACAATTTGGGTTGCTTTAGGTTCTGTTTGGTGGGTTCTTTTATACAATTTATAAAACAAATAAAAGATTAATACAATGGTTATTAAATACAATATCACTGTCCAAACACTTTGTTGGGTCCAAACACACAAACGGTTGGTTGGAGAACAATGATTTGTCCATGTTGTCTCCCAGGTTCATGTTTTGTAGGTACAAGATGTGTTGAAAGTAATTGTTGAATGTATAGGCTTTATTTTTAACTTTTTATTTATTCTAATTTGATTGTCAAAATTTAATTTTGGTATTTCAATAGTCCTATAGTTTGTTCTTGAATTTTGGTAAGATTTGAATTTAATGTTTCCGATGTTAATCTCACAGTTTGAATTTATGTACGTAATATGTACGTTCCGTTCATGGGGAAGGTGTCCTTTTTTCCGCACTGTAGCACAATTATTACTTCTTTGCGAATGATTAATATCCATTTATTGTTCTCTATTTTTTGCACTTTAGGGTGTTTGATATTAATGACAAATTGGTAACATCTTGTATAGTAACATCAATGTATAGTAACATCAATATTTTTTGTGAATTTTAGCATCTGTATCTCGCAAGGGATTTCTTTATTTATTTCTTGGTGTTGTATTTCGTGACACACTAATTCTTCGTTTCTTATTTCATTACATTTTTCATTAAATTGCATATACTGGTGTTCATTTAAAGTTAGGTATTTGGTTTGGGGAAAAATTGGAAAAAAATTGTCGTTCGGTTGGAGTGGGTAATGGATATAGGCGATAAAGGTTATAGTTTTTTGGTTCGACGATAGGGATTTGTATTATGAACAGTATTTGATTTTCTCTAGTGTAACTTTTAATTTTCATTATTTTTTCGAATGATAGTAATTCTTTTAATTTTGGTTCAAATGGTAATTTATTTCCTTTAAGCTGATCGTTAATGAATCCTAAAGTTATTTCTTGTTGTAATTCCGTGGGTTCGATTAGTAAATTGTGGAATACGTTAAATTTCGAGAAAGAAATTGATGTTTCTAATTTTTCAAATATTTCGTAAATTACTTGTAAAGATGTTGTAATTTGGAAAAGAACTATTTGAACTAGCATAAATTCATACAATTCTGGGTATTCTATGTTTTTTGTTTTTATTGCTTGTTCTACTTGTGTAATATGTGCATCCAAAATTAATTGATTGTGTGCTAACTTTTGTGTGTCATTACTAAATTTATATGTTGCCGATTGTAGAAAGGTAATTTGCTCTTTAATGATCGTTTTGAATTTTCCTTGGTTGTTTATTAAAACAGAGACAGCTGCATCATATTTTTCAGCATCAGTTTGCTTAAGATTGCCTGTAAGTAATTTAATTACTGAACCTAATCCATTAATTATACCTCTTTTAGTTCTATTATTTATTAGGGGGTTTATTTGTTGAATTTGGTTAATTATTTTGTCTTCTAAATTATTAATAGTGTTATAGGAATTATGGTATTCTTCTTTATACGTTGATAAATTTTGAATGGCGGATTTTAGTTTTTGAAACTGTTTTTGTAGAGCGTGGAATTCATTAATGATAGTTGATGCGTCGAGTATCTGAACAAATGACCAGTAGTCAACAATATTCTGAGCTGTTCCTAATTTTAATGGTAATAATCTGGTTTGTCGTTTAAGTTATGGAATTCTGGTAGGGTTAATTCTGTCGCTACGCATAGCTGGGATCTGAAATAGAAGGGGCTCTTTACGTTTACTTTACTTATAATTTTGACTTTATTATTTTCTAGGATTTCTATTAATGTGTAGGGGCCTGAAAACTTATTTTCTTTCTTATTTCGTCTCGAGTTAGTTTTGTAAATAGTTTGTCCGATTTTAAATTGATATTGTTCGGGTCTTATAAGTTGCGGTTTTGTAATATTTTTTCTTTATTAGTTTCTATTTTTTTTTCCTAATTCTTTTGTAAACATGGTCAATTCTTTCTTTATGGTTGGTTACGTAGTCTGAATAGAATGAAGTATCGACAAAACTGGAAGGGTCGCGAGTGTTTGTATGTCCAAGGGTTAGTTCTAGAAGTGTAAAATTTGTAGAGGATTGTATTGAATTGTTATATGCAATTATAGCATATTTCATAAGAATTTATACGTTATTTATTGTGTTAGTCTGTCTTAGTATTCTAATGTGTTCAATTAATGTGGAATGAAATCTTTCTACGGGTGCATTTGACTCGTGATGAAGTGTCGTGGTAAATTAATTTCGATTTTATGTGGCTTTAAAATGTCTTTAACAATTTCGTTTTTGAATTCAGTTCCGTTGTCCATTGTAATTTTTTCGTGGAGACCGTAATAGGAAAAATAGTTAATTAATGCATTGCAAATTTCGATGGTTGTCTTAGATATGATCGGGATAGCTTGACCTAGTTTAGAGAAAGCGTCTATTATAGTTAAGAAATTTTGGTTATCGAATTTAAAAATGTCAATATGTAGAGATTGGAAGGGTTTACCGACTGTTTCTGTGAGTACTATTGGAACATAGGGTGGTTTTCGTGCGTATTTAGAGGTTTGACAGATATTGCAATTGTTTATATAGTTCGTTACGTCAGATTTCATGGAGGGCCAATAATAATTTCTTTTTAGTTTTTCAAGAGTTTCATTAATTCCGCGGTGATTACATTTGCCTTCATGTTGATGTCTTATTAACATAAGTCTTTCTTCTTCATCCAAAATTGAATTTACCATTTTGGTACGCTTAATTAATTTTAGTCCTTTTTCATAAAATTGTTCTGAGTATACTTCATTGAAATTTAGGTACATGCTGTCAGTGTGAAAGTACAAGTGGAAGGTTTTCTTTTCGCAGGTGTATTCTTTTAGGATTTCGAGAATTAGGTTTTTATTTGAGTCGGGAATTTTTACTAGGAGGATCTTATGATGGCCCAAGTTTTCTCTTTTTATTTCTAATTTATTATGGGGATTTTTTGAGATTATTATTTGGTTCGGTGTGTTATTAATTATTTCGTCTAATATGGGTATTCCGTTATTTGTACGGTCGTTACTGTTTGAATGTGCTGTCGATTGTAATAAGGGATCAATAAGCTTTATTGGGGGTCTGATTTGGATATCTTGTAGAATTTTGATTTTGGGTTTAGTGTCTGTGCTTTTACTAGTGGAGGGTCGTGTGTTTTCAACGGGGTTTTCTGATAAGTGCCGTAAATAATGTAAAACGTCTTCATTAATTTCTCCAGGGTTATTGAAGGTAGTTTTGATTTCTAATGCGTTAGTGTTTATTCGTGATAAAGCGTCAGCGTTAGTATTCTGTTTTCTAATTGTTTTGCGATCTTCTGAGTTGCAATGTACTGGTCTTAATTTTTTTAAATTTGATTTAAGGATGTTGTCGTGTGAGATTTCAAAAAGAGTTTAGTCGGTTTCCATTTTATTAATGGTATTTACGTTAGGGTCGATTTCATTTATTTCAAAGGGTGAAGTTACATCAAGTTTTACTGTGTTGTCGCTTGAATTTGATATGGTGGTGATTGTAAAATTGTTTGCTATATTTACTAAAGCTTGGGGCATTTCGGTATTAGTTGTAAAAATCGTATAATTTAAAATTCTTGGGTGTATTGCAATTGAACAGTTTTCAAAATTATTATAGATGATTGCTATTGCATTCTATCATGGGTGTTGCCAGTTTTCGGGTTTCTATGTTAATGTTGGCTTCTAGTTGGTTTAGTAAGTCAGCTCCTATAAGTCTTTAAATACGGGAAGTCTTTAGTTTTGAAAATGTTAAATACGGGAATGTTAGCTATTTCGTCATGAATCGTCATTGCGTGTGCTGTTTGGATGTTAAATTTTTATTTAGTAATATAATTTTTATAAAAACTATAGGCTAATGATGGGTCAGTGAACTACCTGTATCTATCAAAAATGTAGCTTTAAGTTCGGGAATATCAATGTAAGGAAGGTTTGTGGTAGTAATATTTAGATGAATTATGTCTGGTCGGGATCTTGGTGGATCTTGTGAAAATTTGACTGTTGAGGATTTTCTTCGGGTAGGTAATTTGGAAAGCCATAGTTTAGATTGTATTCTGAGTTACTGTTATGAGGGAATTCAAATGCTTCTTGTACCTTTACGGTGATTGTAATAGTCTTCGTGCAATTTTCATTGTTAAAGCATAATTCGTATTGAACTGAAACATATTGTCCTTGTTCTTGATTTATTTCTTGAGCAAATAATTCTTCCATAGCAAAAGTATTGTTTACGCCTAAAAGTATTTCCAGAGCTGGTGTCCATTGGTTCAGGTCTATAGATTGTCTCTGAGACATTTCTACTCATGTGACTGGGTTTTGGGTTAAATGTGAAAGGTCTTTGTTGATTATTAAATGATTGATAATTGGGTATGGAATTTTGAAAGTTAGTGGGTTTTGGTTGAAAATTTGGTTGTAAGTTTTGTTGGTAACTTGATTGGAAACTTGGTTGGAATTTTTGTTGCAAATTTGTTTGGAATTTATATGGAAAATTGGGTTGAAATTTCTTTTGGAAGTTTGGTTGGAATTTCTGTGGGAAATTTGGTTGAAGTTTCTGTTGGAAATTTGGTTGAAAATTCGGTTGGAAATTTGGTTGAAGTTTGGGTGTATAATTGGGTTTAGAGTAATTTGGATTGTCATAGTTGTGGTCTATAGTGTGTTTGTTGTAAATTGGGGTTATGTCCTGTATTAATGAATTTAAAATTTTCTTCTTCGGTAACAAAAGCTAGAGCTTGTTCGAGTGAGCTGGGATTTCTAAGTCTGATGACTAATTGAATTTGGTAAGGTAATCCGTGAATAAATGTTTTAAGGGCAAAATCATCGTAATGGTTTATTTTTATTAATTTTTCACCTTCATTATCAATAGTTGAATTTAATTTGGAAAACAATAGGAGTTTCATTTTTGAAAGGTTTCATAGATATCAGATCTTGAAAGAGACAATTTGTACCTCTCTGATCCGAAAATGTTTGATTTAGAGTTAGAGCATCTTTAACCAATTATTTAATTTTGTTTTGGTGCCGATTAAGTCACGATCAAGCAGCACGATCTTTTAATTTTGATAAGACTGTACCTAGCATATATTAAGCATATATTTATAGGGTCGTTAATATCTTGTGAATTTTGAAAAGTATGTAAAAAATGTTCACAAGAGTTTATAAATATATGCAATTGCCGGGGATTGCCGTCAAAATGTGGAATATTATCAGCTTGATATCTTAACAATGGGACGTTTAATGCCATTTTATTTGATTCTAAGTTATATATTTCTTATTCTATGTTATCTTCTAAATTAATTTTATTTAAATCTTCAATTATTTCTGTTAATTCTTTGTTCATAAAGTTTTAATTAAGTTTACTTTGAGAAAATCAATGCGTTTGGGAAAAATAAAAAAAGGAATGAACACTTACAGCAATAAGCATACGAAGATTTTCTGAATTCTTTTTTCTTTCTGGTTCTTTTTATAGTGCCTATAGGTGTGGAGAAGTTGTCCTTTCCCAGGTCTTCCTATTCTAATTAAATTGATCACAATTCCATTCCGGAGTAGAGTCAAAGTTGGACTTTCTTCTGGATTTCTTAAAATTGAAACTAGTTCTTTCTTCGGATACTTCTGCTTGTCCTCGATGGATGGCTTGGGTATCTTCAGAGCGTTTTTGTTTCTTCTTCAATTAGGATTAAGGGTTGAGACCAAAAACAATTGTTCGATATAGTGATATCGAAATATGTATTTATAGATAAGTGATATATATATATATATATATATATATATATATATATATATATATATATATATATATATATAGATAAGTGTTTTGCCTAATTCTATCGACTGCGCCAGTTATTTCTCGGTGTGTGCCGAAAGGTTTTTTAAAAACAATACTAACAAAGGACGAGTTCAGTCAGCCCGATTTTACAACACGCGTCCAAGTTTGGAGGAGTTTTCTAATGGACACGTGATGAAAAACGCCTTAAGAACGAGTTTTTTATATATTTTTTTTCTATTTTGCTCCCTTTTATGCCGTTTCTAAATAAAAAAAATCGCCCATACATGTTCATAAAATTTTATGGTGGTTGGTTACACTGATAATTGACACATTAAATTAATTTAAAGGTTATAATATAATTAAAATGGGTGAAAAAATATCTTGCACTCCTCTAGAATTGAAATAAATAATTGCAAATACAGTGAATAAATTGTTGCCAGATAAATCGCGAGCAAGATATGAAAAAGAATACTGCAGATTTAAGTGGGTGTAAAGTGGGAATGGTGTAATCTAAATAAAGTTACAGTTGTTTCGGAAAATGTTTTACTTGCTTACTTCGAATTACAATGTAAGAAGTATATATACCATCAAGCTTATGGACGATATATTCTATATTGAGGTCCTGTTTATCTATACATAAGGATGTTGATATATCCAAATATTGTAAATTGCAGGCCTTATTGAAACATATATCTCAGCACCTGAAAAGTTGAAGGTATTAGAAATTTTAATTTTATAAGGGACGCGGATGATAAGTTATTATCTGGCTATGAAGGTGGATAAATTTGTAGGTATATCGCAGCTTTGTATGTAACGGTATTCATTATAGATCGTCTTGATAAGGGGTTATAATGGTGTGCTTAGGCATCAGGAATTAACAGATATGTCTGTCAATGACATAGAATACAGATCCGATTCCATCATTGTGTCTGTATCTAAAACAAAAAATTACATGCCAAGTATGATTGCAATTACAGATCCTCATTGGATTGACTTAATTAAAAAATATGCTAATATTTTCTTAAATAAACTTACGACCTAATAATGTTACGCATAAGAGATTTTTTTTAACTTTTCATAACGGTCATTGTATTAATAGTCCAATTGGTATTAATATGGGGAGAATATCAAAAGACATTACGACATTTCTCAAATTACCAAACTTCGATCTTTACACTGGACATTGTTTCCGAAGAAGTAGTGCGACACATTCGGCCAACCATGGTGGTGATTTGTTGACATTAAAATGTCATGGTAGATGGAAGTCTACTACTATTGCGGCGGGGTATGTTGACGCTTCGTTAAAAAAGAAGATTAAAATATCTAAAATGCTTGGGTCTGAGCAAGCAAATATCAACTTACCTGGATGTTCTTCTAGTGCCCCACATTTGCATTTTGATAGCAACAGTATCAAAATCAGTAGGTGTGAGTGTTACTGCTCAAGAATCCAATGTTACAATAAATATTTTTAATACTTGTACCATTGAAAGGAATTTAAAATAAATATGTGTTATATCGTTTATTACCATTAATTAAATAAATTTGTGTATTCACGATTTCCACACATCTTCTTCTTCAAGTGCTATCTCCTCTTAGAAGGTTAGCTATCATCATAGCTATTTTTACTTTTGATGTTGTAGCTAAACGGAACTATAGTTGTACCATTCTCTTAGGTTAATTAACCACGAAATGCGTCTTCTACATCTTACTTTCATCTTAGCTACATTCAAAACTGCCCCCCCGACGGAGATCCGAATAGAGGACTAGAGACTCCGGTATTTTCACCTTGAAATTAGCCATGTTGATTAACTAGGGATATGTAATCAGGTAGTTTCCCGTTGCTTTCCTTTCCTGATTGTTGCCAATGCCGTTGACTATTTCTTAAAGTTCGCCCGCCTTCGGGGGCGATTTTGCACCCCCAGGACTATAGAGTGCCTTTCCGATATCATTTGATATACTATTATATTACTTTTTTTTAAGTCCCATAAAGAAACAGAAAATTTGACACTAAAATAATTTTACGTTTAGAAGGATAATTTTTTTGAAACCAAATTCACTTTGTTTTTAACACAATTTTTAACACTAACACCAATCTAAAGTTAAGTTTTTGTTTTTTCACTATACATTTCTCTCTATATAAACTTTATACCATTCAAAAAATACATAATTTCAACGAGCAAATTTTTTTGTTTGTTCAAAACTATCTCGCCGAAAATTTGACATCACTGACAGCTCTGAATTTCTGTGCCTTTGAATAAATTAACTAACTAAAAAAATGACAGCACTCGGCGAGCAATTACCACACGCATATGAGTGCTGTAATGAGTCCATTACAGACGCAAAATTGAAAAAACTAATTTTTATTTAAGAAAAGGAATGTAATTTACTTAAGACTAAAAATATAATTTTATGAACTGACAGTGTTACAGCTAATACTATATGTACAATAATGAATAATGTTTAAAATAATATTAACTTCTCATAGTAGTAAAAGATGCGACTCTGACATTTTTCCGTGGGATCTGCAATTCAGCGTTTCCATCCGTGGGATATGTCTACGCAGCGCATAACTTCTAGCGTAGGCCTTGGATGATTGTCTTAACTAAAGTAACCACAAGTCCCGATTTTGGCGGGACAGTCTCGCTTTTTGGAGGGCAGTCCCGCGTCCCGACGATTTTTAAAAATGTCCCGCTTTTTATAAAATTTCTACATTTCTTATTTTAAATGTACTGTAATATATAAAACAAGATTTTTTCACACATTCCCATAAAATCTCCATTTTTTAGTGTCACCCAATGACATTTTTTAATAGCCTCCAATAGTTCTGTCCATTCATCAAGATATTCCAAGCAGATTTAATAAAAAATTCATAGTTCTTTCAGAAAATCTGTTCATTTAATGGTTTTTCTCTCATCATTTATCTCTCATCACTACAGCTTAGCTTTTATGAACACCAAGTGAATGGTTTAAAAATTGTTCTTTATAAAAGCAAAGCTGTACTGGTGAGAGATAAATCTCGAAACACGTGTACAGATAGTTATCCACTTAAGGTATCGGAAAGACATGAACTTAAAAAACTGGTTTTTGTTGAGTACCACGAAGGTATAAACTGGCAGGTGCCTGTTATAGAGATCCGGCAAAGTTGAATATATTTATATAGTCAGGCTGTGTTCCTTTATTAAGCTTTTCAAAATATTTTGAAAATGGTAGAATATGCGCACTCCCTTCCAGGAACAAATGCAACAACAAAAAGTGTTTTTTGTAGTATCAATAAAATATGGACAACTGAAAAAAATGCAGTTGAACATTAAAATCTATATTAAACGTAAAAAATAATTTGACCAATTCATGTGAGAAATTTCACGACATTTTAATAAATGATCCGAGTATTCTCTCGGATCAAAAATTTGACCGTGAAAAAATCATATTTTTTTTAAAATAAAAAATTTAAATTAATTGAAAATCATAATTTAATAATTATTGCTTTTTAAAAATAGTTACCAATAATTAACAATAAAAACACTTTTGTATATTTATAGACAAGTATATGAATGTATACAATAATAGTAATTTATGATACAAGTGTGTGAAGAAGGGCTTTAATGCATGAGGTGCGAGTTTTTTGTAATCGCAATGAGTGTGTGGCAGAAAATTTATTTTCACTAAGTCTATGTTTTTCATAGTAATAACAAACGGAAATCGTTTAATAATGAAACTCAATTTGATTTACATGGGTTTTTTACGCACAATATGGTTACTTTTACACACGATTATAATAATGCCATCCTTCACATACAATAATATATTAGAGCAGATATGAGCAACCTTTTTTGTAACTATATCTAAATTACAATTATTTGTTCGATTATAGGTTCTGCACAAAGTAGGGCGGGTATATTGGTCCCGTTTATGAAATTTGAGGCAGTAGAGTAGTTTTCATAGCGCAGGGAAGCCGGCACGGGCACTGAATGCGGCCCGCGGGCCGCAGGTTGCTCAGCCCTGTATTAGAGTGTTCATTTTGGTTTGCTTTCATAACTAAATTATAATTCTCATTTCATCGCATTTGTCCCGCTTTGTCTCAATGAAAATGTGGTCACTTTAGTCTTAACTCGCGCAATAATACAAACGAGATTCTCGAAAACTCGGCAATCACATCTCATAAAAATTTTTAAAATAAAAATTCCTGAAATGTCCGTAAAGAAGGAAACTGCCATTACTGCCATAAACCGGGACATTGGATACGAGATTGCAGGAAGCGAAGAGCAGCAAGGGAACGACAAAACCCTAACAGGCAAGAGGCTCTCATCGGCGGAGTTAGAGATGCGTGGTATATGGATTCTGGGGTCACAAATCATATGTGGCCCCATGAATGGTTTGCCACTTTCGAAGTATTCACGGAACCAAAACCTGTTCGTCTAGGGGATGGAAAAATCATTACAGCTATGGGATCTGGAAAAGTAATCGTCAGCGTTTTTTTATGGAAAAACCTGGACTCCAATCAATGCTTGACTAATATGTCTTTCCAGAGTTAACCTATACTTATTTAATACGTTCCAAATTTAACCTATAATATTTTTTTCTCGGCACAGCTCTTGACAAAGGAATCAAGCACAAATTCGATAAACAAACCTGTAAGCTCAGCAAAGATGACAGCATCGTTGCAGTGGGGAAAGGAAAATTAAGCTGTACGAGATATAGTACGAGAAATTTGAGGTCGAAGTGAGGAGCAGTCCACCCCAAGCAAACGTAACGATGAGGAAATGCTTGGTAATCTGGCATCAGAAACTGGCTCTTCAGAATATCGCTCAAGTCAAATACATTTTGAAGAAAATGCATATCCCATTTCAGGATGAGATGTACAAATCATCTTTTAAACAAAGCCATTCGAGGTCCATACTAGGGCATCCAAAACACCGATGGAATTTAAAAAAAACGGTTTTCGTAAAGTAAAAAACCGGTTAAGCGGTTAAAACGCGGTTTTGAAGATAAGAATAAATTAATTGATTATTAACTTTTAAAACTTATTTCAAAAATAGTGCAGCTGTAAATCAAATAAAATAAATATTTATTTACCATTTAAAATTATTTAATAAATAAAAAAAATATTTTTGTATTATTTCATTATTTTTACGTAAAGAATAATGGGGAATGGAAAAAAGATATATAATAGCTAGAATTGAGACGCTAGAAAGCAGAGCGGAAGTAGAAGAAAAAAATGAGAAGAAAAACAACCTAGTAATAAAAGGAGTAAAAACGGCCGACAAAACGGAAGACGACATTTTTTAAATTATTCTCACAGCAACTGCAGGTCAAAGTAGACATTAACAAAATAAATACTAAAAATAAAAGAAAAGGGAACGAAATTCTAATAGTGGAAGTAGCGAACTGGGAACAAAAGCAAATGGTCATGGCGGCGAAAAGTAAATTGAAAGGAACTGATACATACATTGAGAACGAATTAACATGGGAAGAAAACAAAATCCAAAGAGAAATAAGAAGCATAGCCAAGGAAATGAAAACAAGCGGAAAACGAGTTAAAATAGGATATCAATAATTGATTTGTAATGGAGAAGTATATGTATGGGACAAAAAAGGAAAAGGAGTTTTATTGAAAACAAGCGAGAATGTACAACAACCTTCAAAAAACGACTAACAAGCCTTATGGCGGAAAAATATAACATGGAGATGAAAAGGCAAACAAAAAGGACTATACGACTAGGAGCATGGAAAATTAGAAACCTACAGAGAAAAGAAATAGAACTAATAGAAGAATTTGAAAAAGCGGGATCTGGAAGAGCAGCTAAATAAAATTACGAAAGCAGCAAAAAACTAACGACAAACAAAAAAGTTTGGAAAATTAACGAAGTCAAACCAGGCAATGAAAAGGGATACGAGCTTAGGGTTATAAAAGATAATGAAGAAACACAGATACGTAAAAACACACTGAAAGGAAGGACATGGAGAATAGGAATATGGAACGTCAGAAGCTTATCGGGAAAGGAGGAGGAACTAATAAACGAATTAGAAAAGATGGATATGGATATTGTGGGTAATACAGAAACGAAAAAAAATGAAAAGGAGAACAAACGCTGACTGGAGAGCATGTACTAATATATAGCGGAGTCAATGAACAGCTACATAAAGAGAGAAAATGTGAAATAAATACGAAAGTGGACTGCAATAACGGAGAGAATCTTGAAGATGGTATTAGAAATTGATAAAAATACGTTATTAACAGTTATAGTAGTATATGGTCCAAGTGAAGACGAAAGGGTTAGAATAAAAGATGAATTTTGGAATCAACTGACGGAAATAATAGAAGTAAGTAGGGGAAGGAATAATAGGTGATATAAATGGGCGAGTAGGGAAAAAAGACTATGAATATGGAGAGACAATAGGTATACATGGAGAAATCACTAGAAACAATAATGGAAGGAGATTGATAGAGTTGTGTATACTAAATAATCTTATAGTAACAAATACTTTCTTCAAGCATGAAGAGGCACTTAAATATACGAGAGAATGTTCGAGAAATGAAAGTAGGGGAGAAAGATCATTAATCGATTACACTGGTCAACAAAAAAAATAAAATTGTTTGTTTTCTGTGATTTTTTTTTGTTTCATTTCAAATTGACGCGTATTTTTTAAATATGGCAACAATTTTTCTCTAACAGCTTTTGTTTTTGAGTTATAGCTACTATTTTTACTTAGATATTCGGTTTTTTATTGGACACTAAAATATATTTTGTTGTATTTTTCGATATGGTTTCGTCAAGAAGATGTTGTGTGCTTACTCCCGATTGTTTTTGCTACATTTGTGGTGAATATATATTTGCAAAATATCGAAAACCTAAACTGCGTATCATCAATACTTTACTTACAACAATACTACATCAGCTAGGTATCAACATGAGCCTAAAAATCCACTTCCTGTACTCGCATTTAGACCGATTTCCACAAAATTTGAGTGATTTTAGTAAGGAGCAGGGTGAAAGATTTCATCAGGATCTTCTTACATTTTATTCATCCTTTTCTCTTACAAAGAAGTGTGATGGTGAAATAACTGTGGCCAAGCTAGACAGCGAGGATCAGCTAGCTGATGGACTCACGAAGGCTATACATGGACCCAGATTGAAAGGACTATTTAATGATGTGGGTGTGAACAATAAACACCTACTTAAACAAGGGAAGGTCTTGTATTTTGTGTCCTGTGTAGGTGTTTTTTTCATGGTTGGCAGCACTGAGCGGCCGGTTTAAGGGTGTCGAGTTTGCATGCGCGTAGCGGAAAGTCGAGTAACGGTTTTTCTTTTGTATACACGATAAGTTTTTTTAGGTTAAGTTTTATTTTTGTTAAATTATTCAAATTGTATTCTACATACTCCGAGATATTAAAAAAAACGGTTAAAATGTGCTAAGAGGCACTAGCCATTCAGCGCCCCCCGTGCCGCAATTTAAACTAACGGAAATTGACATAAAACCTCCAGTGACGCGTAAACCGTTGGATACGCATTAATATTAAGGTTACGACTACGAATTCATATAACAAGTTTAGTTTACTATATTATTATTTTACAAATCGAAACACAAGGCATTATTTAAGGTTAGTACGAAGAATTTATTTGACAAGTTGAAACTTATAAGACTTTTGTTTTAACCCCGGTTAGATTAGGTTGCCCGCCGCGAAGCGGGCAGATAAATTAAGACATATACGCGCGGCAGTGCGAACTCTCGATTCAATATAGGACAAAGTGTCAAGGACCGTTGGTTTAACTCCGGTTAGGTTACAGTTGTTGGGGTTTATTATCCTTTTAAACAATTTTTGTATACCCCCTTCAAATTTTTTCCCCCTACGCCTTTGTGTTTTGGCACCAATGCGCATGCTCATAATGGATACGGTGGGTTGCCTGTACATCGATGCCTCTTAACACATTTCAACACGAGCGTCTCGCGACA
Organism: Phosphuga atrata; assembly: GCA_944588485.1. Taxonomy (NCBI): domain Eukaryota; kingdom Metazoa; phylum Arthropoda; class Insecta; order Coleoptera; family Silphidae; genus Phosphuga; species Phosphuga atrata. The sequence continues at coordinate 29,690,391 of OX155900.1, forward strand.
GTTCGAACTTGGCTGCCAAGTTATGGAGGGGGAAACTCTTCAGCTCCTAAGACTTGTAGAGGGCGCATTAATCCCATGAGGGGAACTATAGTCGTAGTCGTAGTCATTTATTTAAAAAAATATATTTGCATATTATCTTTCATAATAAAAAGATTTTATTAAATAACAGATATTAGTAATTGAAATAAAAGTCATATAACATTTATTTCAAGGAATATAAACAATTTTACACATGATGGCATATATACTATAATAATGATATATAATTTAATTATTAATACAGTTTATAAACTTAAAATATAATTATGAAAAGATGAATAAGGCAACTACGTGTCTAGTTTAACTTGTTTTATTCATTTAGTAACTATATCTCAAGCGTGCAAATATATATGATTCATTGATGAAATAGTGTGATGAAACATGTTACTAATTAAATAAATAAAGTGAAACTTAACACATAGTTGCCGTATTCAACTTTTCATAATTATGAAGTTCCACAAATTAAAGGCTGAAACCATTCAAGATTTAAAATATAATAATAATCATTAAATATAATTATGATCAGATGATTATGATTGATGAATATTAATAGCTTCACTATTTTCATCGCACAGCCCTGATATTATTGCATTACTTTGCAAGCAACAGAAGGTTTCTTCATTCCTACTTTTTTTTGTTCTTTCTTTTTATCGAGTAAAAATTAACTTGTTCTTCACATTCTAAATCACCCATTGCACATAAAATATCAATTGACTTTAATTCTTCGCGATCTTTATTTTTTGTCTTGCACAATATTACTTGTTTGTCATTTTTTTTATTAACATTAACTTTCTCTTTAAGATCGAGATCAATTAGTTTTGACTTATTTAGAGTTTATATAAGTCTATTTGTTTTTCGACAGTTATTGTATCTTCATCACTGAGTGAAACAGTATTTACTAATCCTAAAAGTAATTCTGTCTTATTAACTAACTTCTCATACTTTTTTAATTTAAAACTAAGATTTAATATTTTTATCTCCATTAAGCTTGTGATTTCATTATTGTTTATATCTATATTGTCACTAGTACTAGATTTAAAAGTAGGTACCATAGAAAACTCTCTAGCGCAAGCATGTATATGCTTGCATATAGTTATTCATTTTTATCAATTTGTCAACACAAGTACATTTATATTTATTTATTACAAATATTGCACTCTTTGCATATATTAAACATAAAATTCAGTCATTCATTAAAAAAATTCAGCTTTAACAATTTGATATTCTTGTAGTGAATTGTACAAATAAGTAATTGTCCACTCTTTTTGATCTTCCACAATTTTGATGTTTTCTAATTTTATTTTATTACTTGCTACATGGCTTTGATGATTTTTTTTAGTTTTTTCAGTAGGAATATTTTTCGATAACTTTATTAAACGTTTAAAATAACTATCACGAGCTAATTTAATTACGTTTGACCTTCCAAGTATATATGTCGTTTATATATAGTGTAATCCGTCAGATTGTGTAAAAAAGAGTATTTTCATGATTTGACGGCAGTTCATGTATTACACGATATGACTAGGCAGTTCATGAAGCAGCCACACATATATGTGTTTATTTCTATATTTTTTATAGGTCTGATAATTAAGACAAGTAGTTTTATACTATCAAATGATTGCACTTAGTCATTTCGTGAAACGTCAAAACGGTAAATAATTCAGATTCTTTAATCGTAGTTAAATATAATGCCGCCTAAAATCGGTGGTTTTATGAATTACATGATCTGCCGTCAGATCATGAAATGACTCTGTTTTACACAATCTGACGGATTTCACTATGTGACTACTACATATATATTTTAGTATTTTATGGAGTGATTCTAAATACATATTTGTATTTATTCCTAACCCCAAACGATGGCAATAAGCCCAAATCTTTGGTCTATTAGAGAAGGGGTCTCCAAACTTTCCAGCCTTAGGGCCATACTAATTACTCCAGTAAGTTCAGAGGGCCAAAACCATATTATCATTGTTGCCGGTGGTAAAAAGTGAAATAGTCCACTGATGAAAAAATAAAGTCCGAAAAAGTACGCAACGTTTAAAAAAGGCTGCAAATCGGACTAAAGTCCGCAAAACGGCAACACTGCATATTATTAATTTTCCTGTCATTATCTGTAATTTCTAGATTAGTCGTAGAGTTCGAGCCATGAGGAGTAACGTGACACGACATCTGGTGGACACAAGCGGAAATAGGTAGTACCTTCTATCGCTAACAGATGGCGCTAATAGCACGTACAGAATAATCTCGTTGGTTCGAGAAAGTTCTTGTGTCTTCCACTCACTTCTAGATGGCAGTAATTGGAATATATAAGAAGGCTAGTGGCGCAACCACAAGTCAGTTCCTATGAAGATAAGTTAGCTTAATGATGATTTTACCTTCAATTGAACCAAAAGTTAAGTTTTAATTTGCACTTCAACACCATGCTCTTTCGCCAAATGTTTACGTAAATTCTCATGGTATAAGAATTCCTCACTACATGCAGTATGTGGACATACTAATCTTAATTTTTTAGTTAAATGTTAAACACAAAAATAAGAAAACGCAGGGGAAACTTATACCGTGATTGCACTATAGGTACAATTTTACTAACAGAGATAAATATGTAAATTTAAAAATAGGTGATAGAATGAACCAATCGATAACTTGTGCTTCCACCTCTACAACTACAGCAGCAAAGTTCGAACTGTCGCGAGACACTCGTATTTTAACCAATGTGGTTACAATTAGGGTTTCTGAAAATATGAGATGCCAAATACAAGCAAATACGATGGTTTAAAAGACATAAATAGACTTATCCCGTTAACTTTTTATTAATAAAAACTATTCAAACATTTAACAATTTTCAATTCATAAATTTGGATCCTCTGCGCAGACCAAAAATAATAGTGTTCAAAACATTCATGCGCCATTTCCCATAAATATCTAAACTTTACTTAAGCCTTTTTAAGAGCCGACCACAGAATTCATAAAGCACGTAGTCGAAAATCTGTGCCATCGTTTTGGTTTGACTCATCAAAAAACTGTACCTTACAATTCCCAGCAAAATGGGTCCATTTGAACGAGAAAACAGGACTATGGTAGAATTGGCCACGACTTTACTCAAGGCTGTCGGAGCACCAATTAATTTGTGGTCAGAAGCGGTGAACTGCGGCCATATATACACTGAATCGAACTGACACTAGCAGAATCAATGGCAAAACGCCAATCGAGCTCTGGTTAAAAAAGGATACGAATTTGGACAGTGTTAAAACTTTTGGCGAGGTAGTTTTCATTCACATTCCTAAGGAAAGAAAAATAAAATAGGACACAAAAGCTGAGAAAGTATATTTTGTGGGGTACGATGAAAATGTTAAAGGATTTCGAGTGAGACAACCAGAGAAAAATCTAGTGAGGTTGCATGATCCAGACATAATTTTTAACGGGAATATCACGATACTTGAAAGTACCGAAACCACAACAGGACAAGATAGAGAAGTGATCGTATACCTTGATCAGGAGATCAACAATCTATTAAAGGGAGAACGTGAATAATCCGGACAAAGAAGCAGATGTAAATGTGGAATCTGCAGAAGGAACTCCTTCAGGATCCGATGATGGAGATCAAATCGAGGAATTGTTAGAACAGGATGAAGAAAACGAATCTAAGAAACGATGATGCTATTTGAGGTACAGAAAAAACTTGAAATTACCTTCACGTCTTTTGAATGCAAATGCTTCTTCTTCAGATAGTGCTGATCCAGAAAACTACGAGGAAGCTATCGCCTGTTCAAATGTGAAACACAGAAGGAAAGCCATAAACGAGGAAATCAACTCTCTCCAAGAGAATCAAACATAGACTCTCGTTGAACCACCTGGTGATCAACAAATTATTGACAACCGATCGGTCTACAAAAGCAAGTTCAGCGGAAATGGCAACATTCAACGATATAAGGCGACACGATATAGTTGCAAGTAGGTTTGGCTGAAATTGATTAAAATGAAACTTTCAGCCCTGTTACCAGATTCGACTAAATTCGCATCATTCTTTCTATCTCAGCCTCCAGAAGACTCCACATATTCCAGTTTGACGAGAAGATCTACATGCATCAACCGAGAGGAAATGGAGATAGAACTGATAGAGTTTGTAAATTCAAACGAAGTCTTTACGGTCTCAAGCATGCTAAAGATGTTGTAATCGTCGCCTCATAGAATTTTTAAAGAAAATGGGTCTCCTTGCAATATATGCAGATCCATGCGTTTTTACCAACGGATATAAGGATCACCTGAAATTCCTTGCCATCCATGTGGACGACGGGCTCATCGCTGCAGCAAAGAGTTGGTCAGCAAATTCTTTGCTCGTTGACTTGAAGAAAGAATTCGAAGTTACATCGAGCACAGTTGACATATACCTGGGAGCACAAATAGACCGTTTGGGAGACGGCTCTATTTTGCTTTATCAAGGAAATTATGTGAGGACAGTTGCGTTGTTTTCGATTAAGGGATGCCAAAGTTCTGTCGATTCCAGCTGATCAACATCACCAAATCTATGTAGAGTTGCTCAAAGAAACGCAAAACGTACCCTATCGTCAATTCTTGCCAGTAATGTAAATTTCATTTTGTTTCAGACCTGACATAATCTATGCTGTCAATAGCTTGAGCCAGCATCTAGAAAAACCAAACAAAATTCATTGGAATGCAGCCAAAAAGTTACTGAAGTATCTGAAGGGAATACTGGATTACGGACTCTACTTTCCAATGCAACGGGCTGAGCATCTTCAAGTTTACAGCGACGCGGACTACGCGGCGGATCTAAAAACGAGAAAATCGACAACGGGCCACGGTATTGCCGTAAAACTCGTAAAATCAATAATTTACTGGAATTCAACTAAACAAAAGGTTGTTGCCCTATCCGCGATGGAAACAGAGTACAGTTGGGGAAATCATCTGGATTAAGGGATTGCTTAAAGAACTAGTCATCTTGAAGAACTTGAAGACGACCTTGTACGTTGACAACCTTAGCGCGGTAAAATTAATCAATAATCCTGAATTTCATCAGAGATTTATACGTGATAAGTACCAGGATCAAGAGTGTGTTAGAGCACTTGCCATCACAAAGATAACAAGCAGATTTTTTAACCAAACCATTGCCGGGGGTCGCTTTTACAACGAGAAGGAAGATGCTCAATATCCTTAGGAAATTTGACATTTTGCCATATGAAGAGAAATCAACAATATTTTCTTTTAGTGAGGGTATTGAAATTAAAGGGAAACATTGTTGAATTTAATTTTGCTGCTCACGCGTACCAACTTTCGAAAAAATCATTCTGTAGTAGTATACCTAGTATACCTATATATATATATATATATATATATATATATATATATATATATATATATAAATATATATATATATATATAAATATATATATATATATATATATATATATATATATATATATATATATATAAATTAATAAAATATATATTAATAAATATAATCCCAATCAAAGACACAACAATCCTACTAGGAGAATTCAACGCACAAATTGGCACAGAAAAACATCAGAAAACTGTTGGAAAATTTCCCGCACACAAATTCATCAATAAAAATCGCTCATCGCACTCTGTCAACAGAACAACCTCAAAATCATGTCCACCTTTCTCAAGAAAATACCTAAAAAACAAAAGACTTTTCGAATTCCAAATCGATCATTTCGCAATCACATACCCGGCACAAAAAGAGATCCATGATGTACAAGTCCGCAGAGGTGCGAACATAGACTCGCACCACTATCTAACAAGAATTAAAATAAAATTCACTCCAAAAAGAATACATAAAAAAACACACCTGCAGAAATTCGACACGAAAATGATCAAGGAAACCAACATAAAAGAAGAATGGAATAAAGAAAATGCAAACAACTGGGCAGACTTAAACCGGAAAATCGTACAGAAGGCAAAAGAACAGATTACACTAAAGAAGAACAGAAAACACCCACACAGTGGGAATGTGAGAAAGCACTTGAAAAACGAAAACTGGCATTCCAAACCTACAACAGTTTAAAATCACCAGGAACACAACAGAAATTTAATGAAACAAGAAGAGACACGAAGAGTCACAAAAATTTCCAGACAAACCAAGAGAAAATTTATGAATGAACAGTTAAAGTCCATAGAGGAAAACTTCAGGAACTACAACATAAGAGCCTTCTACAGAACTTTCGCAGGTAAAATCAAAGGGTATACACCACAAAACTTATGTTTTAGAAGAAAAACAGGAGAGCTAGCACTCACCAATCAAGAAAACTGCATAGAACTAGCAAGATATTTTTCTAATCGATTAAACTGCCTAGAACCCACCTCAAGATTCCCCAGAGAAGAAATAGCAGAAAGACGACCGGACTCACCACCACCAACACAAGAAGAAATCAATAGACACATTCAAAGGCTCAAGAACAACAGAACATCTGGAGAAGATGGAATAATTGTAGAATTACTGAAATATCTAGGACTAAATACACTACCAGAATTCACACAAATCATCCAAGAAATTTGACAAATCGAAAAATTACCAGAAGACTGGAAATGCGCACTCATGCACCCACTACATAAAAACTGGGACATAGCTGATGTGAACAACTACAGAGGTATTTCCCTATTACAATTCGCCTACAAGGTTATGTCCATGTGCCATCTCCAAGTAGAGGAACAACTAGAACACAGAATAGGGGAATACTAGGCAGGCTTCAGATCAGGTCGCTCCTGCGCAGAGCAGATCTTCACACAAAGCACAAAGCCATCAGAAACTCACCAGTTATGTGCACCTTTGTGGACTTCAAAAAGGCATATGACTCCATAGACTGGCAATTCTCATATCAATCACGATATCCTGGAAGACCAAGGAACAAAACACTAGGACTCATTAAACAAATTCTATCAGACACAACATCAAAAGTAAAGTTCATGGCAGAAAATTCCGAACCATTTGTGTTAAAAAAACAGGTGTCAGACAAGGAGATGGCCCGTCCCCGCTGCTTTTCAATGTGACTTTAGACAAAGTGATGAAAGAATGGGAATGGGAAAAGAGCTAAAAGCTAAAAAGCTAAAAAGCTCGAAACCCACACAAATAGAAAGGACCAAAAACAAAGTAGAAATCGCACGTCTAGCTTTTGCAGACGATATAGCAATACTCGCGGAGAATGAAGCGACAGTAATCAAGCAGATATAAGTCCTGAAAGAATGCGCAGAAAAAGTTTGACTACAAATCTCCTTAAAAAAAAAAACAGAATTCATTTGCACAAAAATCAACATACACAAATTGATTACTAAATACAGTGAAATCAGAAGGGTATCCCATTTCAAATATCTTTAGAACCTACATCTGGAGAAAAAATAGCGCAAGAAACTAGAGAACAGAAAATGATGAGGAACGAGACATCTTCAAAACAGGAGACATCTACAACAAACAATGCCTGTCACTACCCACAAAAGTTCAACAGTACAACACCGTAGTGAAACCAGAAGCATTGTATGCGAGTGAGACGCTTACACTCGACACAAAAAGAGATCTCGAAAATTTTCTAGAAGAGGAAAGGAAAATCGTGAAAAAATTTTAGGCCTAAAACAAACAGAAGAATGTTACAGACTACATATCCAACCTCGCTTCAGACATCGGGAAAAGGAAACGTAAATTTTATGGACACATCCACAGATTACCCGAAACCAGGATCGCCAAGCGAGTGCTCACATACATACATTGAGTCAAGACGATAATTCTGGTTTCACTACGGTGTTGTAGTGTTTAACTTTTGTGGGTAGTGACAGGCATTGTTTGTTGTAGATGTCTCGTGTTTTGAAGCAAGGGCCTTCCTCATCATTTTCTGTTCACTAGTAGGTTCTAAAATTTCTCCAAGATATTTGAAATGGGATACACTTTTGATTTCCCTGAATTTAGTGAATTTTTGTATGTTGATTTTTGTGCAATTGAATTCTGTTTTTGTGAAGGAGATTTGTAGTCCAACTTTTTCTGCGCATTCTTTCAGGACTTCTGTCTACTTGATTGCTCTCGCTTCACTCTCCGCGAGTATTGCTATATCGTCTGCAAAAGCTTGACATGAGATTTCTACTTTGTCTTTGGTCCTTCCTAATTTTGTGGGTTTCCAGTGTTTTTTAGCTTTTAGCTCTTTTTCCCATTCTTTCATCACTTTGACTAAAGCCACATTGAAAAGTAGCGGGGACAGGCCATCTCCTTGTCTGACACCTGTTTTTTTAACACAAATGGTTCGGAATTTTCTCCCATGGACTTTACTTTTGTTGTTGTGTCTGATAGAATTTGTTTAATAAGTCCTAGTGTTTTCGAGTCCAGTCCTTGGATTTCCAGGATTTCGAAAAGTGATTGCCAGTCTATGGAGTCATATGCCTTTTTGAAGTCCACAAAGGTGCATATAACTGGTGAGTTTCTGGCGGCTTTGTGTGAAGATCTGTTCTGCACAAGAGCGACCTGATCTGAAGCCTGACTAGTATTCCCCTATTTTGTGTTCTAGTTGTTGCTCTACTCTTTGGATGGACATGACCTTGAAGGCGAATTGTAATAGGGTATGAGGTGATACCTCTGTAGTTGTCCACATCAGCTATGTCCCCCTTTTAATGTAGTGGGCGTATTTTTATGTAGAGTGTGCATTTCCAGTCTTCTGGTAATTTTTCGGTTTTAGAAGATTTTTTTACTTTACTGGTAGACTGGAACGTACTATGTTCATTTTTGAAAAATAGTTTATTTTAGTCCGCGTCTTTAACATAAGTCAAAAAAATAAAACGTCAAATTTGTCAAAGTTATGACGTCATCAATATTTTCTAAATAGGAAGCTAGTTTTTATTTACATTATTTGATACAGCTTGTTTTTCTGCATTATAAAAAAAAATTGAAGTAGGGGTCACGTAAGAATAAAAAAAAACGAGTAAATTAATTAAAAACGAAATAAACTTAATTTTAGTAATAACTTTTAAATTAGCTAAACAGTCCATTAAACCAAATCTATTTCTTACAGGAATTGTTCAAACTCTGTCCCGTTCACTATCTGACATAGGCCAAGACGATGGTAGACCTGATTTACAGAGTTCTCGATTATCCGCGGAGTTATACGAGTCATTTCATGTCTAATTCGTTCCATTAAGTCTTCTAGATTGTCTGGTCGGTTAACGTAGACCCGGATCAGGTGACCTAGGTGGCCACTCCATTGGTCCACGTCTTCAACATCCTTCCCACCTCCACCTCCACCTTCGAACATTAAGACCATGTGGTGGTGCACCATCTTGTTGGAACCAAATACTGGGATCCAAGTTTTTCCTATAATTTGGATCCGGAAATGCCGCAATTGGGTCCGGAAGCACTGCCATACGAAGATGTTCCCAATATCGCTCAGCTGTTAAATTCCTGCGAAAGAAATAAGGATCAATAAATCTTCAGCTGACGATTTCTACACAAACATTAATTTTTTGGGGGCGCAGGGTGTGTTTTGTCTGAATCCAGTTGGGATTTTCCCGAGCCCAGTAGCGACAATTGTTTCGATTTACTGTACCACTTAAATAAAACGTTGCCTCGTCTGAAAATAGTACACTATTAAGGAAATTTAAATTTTTGTCACAATGCCTCATGAAGATTTCACAAAATTTCGAATGTCTGTCCGGATCATCTTCTGAGAGTTCGTGAACAAGTTGAACTTTGTATGGCAGTTTTTCTTTTTTTTTAAACTTTACTACAAACGACTGACTAACATTTTCTTATAAGGCAGTTTCTGTTGTAGTTGCGTGAGGGTTGACTTAACAGAATAAACTTGATTTTGAATTTATGAAAAAAAAAATAAATATTTAAAGAATTAAAACTTAAAGTTACCCAGTAAGAACATCTGTTTTTATCATTTTTTTCAATTGTTTTAATAAAACAACTGTTTGTCTGTGTCAGTCTTAAAATTAGCGTCATACCAATTTTATTATGATGGCTCCTTTAACCGAAAGAGAAAGGATAGAAATTCTAATGATGGTAGGTTACGGCGATAGACTTCGAAGTCATGAACAAGTATGTGGTTCATTTAACGAAACACATTTTGAAAGACCTCCAATTGCTAGAAGCACAGTAAGCAGAATTGTTGCAAAATTTAATGAAAGGAAGGAAGGAAGCGTGAGGGATGCTCCAAAATCTGGAAGACCAGAAATAAGCGACGATGCAAAGATAGATATTTTGCTCTCATTAGAAGACAACCCTCACGCAACTACAACAGAAATTGCCTTACAAGAAAATGTTAGTCAGTCTTTTGTAGTAAAGTTTTTAAAACAAGAAAAATTGCACCCATACAAAGTTCAACTTGTTCACGAACTCTCATAAGATGATCCAGACAGACGTTCGGAATTTTGAGAAATCTTCATGCGGCATTGTGACGAAAATTTAAATTTGCTTAATTGTGTAGTATTTTCAGACGAGGCAACGTATTATATAAGTGGTACAGTAAATCGACATAATTGTCGCTATTGGGCTCGGGAAAATCCCCTGGTCCTCATTTTTTTCGCGGGAATTTAACAGCTGAGCGATATTTGGAACATCTTCGTATGGCAGTGTTTCCGGACCTAATTGCGGCATTTCCGGATCCAAATAATAGGGAAAACTTGGTTCCCTGTATTTGGTTCCAACAAGATGGCGAACCACCACATTATGGTCTTAATGTTCGAAGGTTTCTGGATAACCAGTTTGAAGGAAGGTGGATTGGAAGACGTGGACCAATGTAGTGACCACCTAGGTCACCTGATCTTACCCCCCTTGATTTTTTTCTGTGGGGACATTTAAAAAGTCGGGTCTACGTTAACCGATCAGACAATTTAGAGGACTTGATGGAACGAATTAGACATGAAATGACTCGTATAACACCGCAGAGGATCGAAAACTCTGTAAATCAGGTCTACCATCATCTTGGTCCATGTCAGATAGTAAACGGGACACAGTTTGAACAATTCCTGTAAGAAATAGTTTTGGTTTAATGGACTGTTTAGTTAATTTAAAAGTTATAACGTTTTTTTTAATTAATTTTCTTGTTTTTTTCTTGTGTGGTTCAATAATTTTTTTATAATGCAGAAAAAGAAGCTTTATCAAATGATGTAATAAAAACTAGCTTCCTATTTAAAAAAAAATATTGATGACCTCATAACTTTGACAAATTTGACGTTTTATTTTTTTGACATATGTTAAAAGACGTGGAATAAAATAAACTGTTTGATGTGTTTTTGCATATTTTTCAAAAATGAACATTAGTTTCAATTAAAATCAATACAGTTATAAAGAGAAACCGTGTTATATTTTGTTGTCTACTATGGTATCAATAGTAATAATCATATTTATTGCAATATAAAAATGTGACAATATTATATGTGTCTCAAGGTCTTTCAGTCAGAAGTGGTAGGTAGCATTACCTGCTTTTGATTTTTAGAGGGTGAAGACTTAAAAGCGAATGTTGTAAATTGGCATCTCCCAAATGGTATTTAACTATGTTGGGGAAATAATTTTTTTTTCAGGTATTGCCTGATTTAAAATTCTGATTTTGATTTAAAAGATTTTTTTTATGATGTGTAATATTTTTGTTGTCGATGCATTGCACGGTATACTGCACAAAACCTTTTTTCCATCTACCTGTTTTTTTCATTATCTTATGTATTAGACCTTTATCGTCGAGGAATTTATTCTCCTCACAGTAGCTACATAATGACTTACCTATACGATTTGCTTAACATAATGAATGTTCTCACTAACTTATTTAGTTATGATCCCATATAATAATGTATATAGTATTGCAGCCTGAATACATATATTTCAAGTTTGCAAAGTTGTTTTGACTTGGGAATAAAATACAACAGAGCAGCGGTATTTAAAATGTGCTAGCCATTACCGGGTGTCTGCAAGGTATAAAAAATAATTGCAAACAGTTCAAGAAGACGTTGATTTGTGCCTTTTTAATTCTTTCTACTACTATTTTTTATCTTATCTTATGTTTTTTATTTTATTTCCTAAAAATTTTGATCTCTATAATGGAGCAAGATCATTTTTGACAATAGCTAGTGATACATTTTTATCAATATTTATTAGAACCTAGAGCCTATGAGATCATTGTGCCAGAAATAAAGTCTCAAGAACGACGTAAAATGCCTAGATATGGGATGGGGAAAATATGTAGTTCTAGAGGGGGTCCTAGGACTACATACGTTAAAGAACACCTAAAATAGAGGGTTAACATGTCTTAAAACGCATTTAAATAAGACTTGTTTTATGTTAAAGATTGTGTCTTGTAGTTCGAAAAAAACAGAATTCTTTAAAGAACACACGTCAGAAGGTAGACAATCTCTTCATGGCGAGGAGGCACTTGCTTATTATAGTACTGTCAAATCGACCGTAAGTAAGGAGAATAAGTAAGGTCAATCGACTGTAAGTAAGTAGAAAAAAGTGTAGATTGATTAAAAATAAATTTGCTGAGAAAGAATATTTATGCTGCATCAACTGCACATATATAATTTCGCATAAGTCTAAAGCGCATAAGTAAAATATGTAATCCAGTTAATACCGTCGGGCGTAATGGACTACTTATTAGGAATTATTTATTAAAAAACACGTAAACACAAGCAACTTCAAGTAGGCCGAATGTGTAGTGTCCTATTTCTTTTGTAAAAAGTTCTAACGACAATAAAAATCGCTTGGAATGTCCGAAATATTAGGATATCTGTTAGTTTATGGGATAGATATCTGTTAGTTTCTTTAAGTTTATAAAAGCTTATTTTTATGATGATATAATTAATAATAAATAATCGAAAATTCTGTATCTATGGAATTAAAATCAAAATACATAGTTCTAGTGTGAAAAGTATATATAATTCCTGAAAAGATGGGAATATTGTAAGAACATACAATTATGATATTGTAATAATTTCCATTCATATTAGCAAGCTTAATCTTATAGTACAGGGTGAGAAAACCTAGATGTCTCAGCTCTATTATAAGAAAATAAAAAAATCTGAAAAGAGGTTCTTAAATGGGATAGAGTAAGGACCATTTTAAGCCAAATTTACATATTTTTCCATATTTGGAAACTGGAGTAATGACGATCGAATTTTGTTTTTCCAGAACCATGCCTATATTTTTGCATATTTGAAAAAAGGTAATTTTTCTGAACAAATTTTGTAAAGAAGAAAATTTGCTATCTTTTCCCGTTAAAAAATTATAAGCAAATTTGTAAAACTAAAGTATTATCGAAAATTCCCGCATTAACCCCTTATTATCCCTACTTCCATTGAAATACATTAGATCCTGTCAATTACCGGTATTCCCAACTAAAAAAAAAAATAAAAAACGCATTTAACTACAGATTATATTTTCAATATACCTTAGGCTATATGTTACTTTAAAGAACAAAACCGGCAAATGTGCAGATTTAGCGGCAAATCTGCACATTTGTCGATTGGTAGATGTGCACATCTACCAATTTTATAGGTAAATGTGAGTTTAAATTTAAGATCAACTTCATATATCTACTTTTACCGGTAAGTCAAAGTACCTTACCTGAAACCGGTACAGGTAATTCCACATTTTACAACGTATTTCGGTAAAAGTAAAAAGAATAATAAACAGAAACAAAATACACTTGTATATTAAAGTTAAAATGTATTTGATATAATTTATATTATTTCATTTAAACACTATTTTATAATAATATTATTTCAAAGGATTATATAAATCGCTCATAAAAACAATTAGAGAAAATAAAATAGCAAACTGAAGCTTAATAAACACAACAATAACCTCAAAATGTAGGTTTGTCGAACTGTGCATGCGCATGTATGTTAAAGTAAATCTATACATTTACCAACAGCATTAGGTATATGTACACATTTGCCGGAAATAGTTGGTAAATGTAAGTTGAAATAAATAGTTGTAATAAATAGTGAAATAGTTGAAATGTAAGTTGTATATTTACCAATCTACGTACTTTTACCGTAACATATATAATTAAAAATCAAAAGAACTTACCTAAGTGAAGGTCGATTGTAATTATATGAGTGTCTCGTTCGAGATGATTACATTGTAGTACCGCTACTCCCCACTAGATCCAACCACAGTTCAGAGTTTAAAATTTTCGGGCTCCCGCCCGCGCATGTCTTCCTTCGACTACCGGTTACACTTCATATAGTTTAAAGCTTATTTTAATATTAAGGAATTTAGCTCGTATACACAATACTCCTTAGTACGGGTGAGAAAAACTTTTCCGAGAAAATAATTACAATCGAACTTCACTTAGGTAAGTTCGTTTGTTTTTAATTATATTTCGAGTCTCGTTCTTCGAGATTACATTGTAGATGTGTAGAGCAAGATGTTTATATGTAGTGTATATTAATTATTTAAATCCTTTAAATAACAACGAGCTTAATTGCCATATTTATATCCAATAGTGGTATAATTATCATTAATCTTTTACTTAGAAAAAATATAATTAATGAACGTCTCTTTTTCTGGTTCTAATGACCGTTTGTAAACTTTTGCAAACATTTGCGAATTTTGCGACCAACCTGCAGTGCTTTTTATGATGCTTACGTGTAAGCCTTTTAGTTCCGCAGCCGATGTCGCCGCATGTCTCGTGCTGTGAGCTGTGTATTGCTGATCTATACCAGCTTCTACTAAACAGTCTTTTATTTTTATGGTAATATTATTTGTTAATGTTGCAATATTACTTACACGAATTAAAGATAATGTCTGTACCTGTTTCGTTAAGTGTTGACATAATTTCTCCATTCAACTCGGGTGCTTCAAGGTAAATATTTCCACTACTTGGATATTTGTTCATTAAGTCCGCTTTTATCTACCTGGATAAACCATCAATCAACCAAGTAGACCATCTTGACACCAAACTTTGGTGTAAATTCAAAGATTTTGTACTAATTGCTCCGGGATCATCTTCCAAAACAAACTCTACCTCGTCATCTAATTTTTTCGAATTAGTTGCTTCATCATATGCAGCCTCTGTTGTCTGTTCGTCTTGAATAATGCTGGTACGGGAAGTGCCTGGCTCTTGGTTAATTTCTTCATTGAGAAGAGCATTAAATTGTTTGTCAATGTCTATATTTTCCGTGTTTGCTTGAACATTATCTACAAATGAAAAGGAAATGTTTTCCCTGATAATTCTAGATGAAGATTCACAGCATTAGTAGTTATTGCGTCCTACGTGCAAAAGTCACTAGCCTGAACCGCCCACCAAGACTCACACAAATTGAGTACACGATGTCGTGTAAATATAAATGATATAAAAAATAATTTCCTTTAGATCTTAAATACCTGTATTTTTTGTTGTTTTGTTTATGGTTTCTGCTAAGCCTTCCCCCATTTTCTCCAACCTCCGCCGTCTCTTGTTAGTGCTTTCCTCTTCCCTGTCTCTGCTCCGTTTTTTACTCTTACCCATATCTTGGATTAGATGTTTTTTGTTTAAATTAAATTTTCACAAACAATTATTTTTAGGTTAAACACGTGGTTAAACAACTCTCAAATCATGTGGTTTCGTCTAGCGTCTAGCACAAAGAACGTTATGAAGTGTGACCGGTAGTGGAAGGGAGACATGCGCGGGCGGGAGCCCGAAAATTTTAAACTCTGAACTGTGGTTGGATCTAGTGGGAAGTAGCGGTACTACAATGTAATCTTTAAGAACGAAACTCGAAATATAATCCTAAGTTTTAATTTGTAAAATTATTTATCTTCTTACTCTCCGAGAGCTTAGGCAACCTCTCGCGCATACTTGTGGAACGCATCATCCACTAATATACGGGACCTAGCAATTTATCGCCGGTTTTATTAATTAATACTAATTAATAATTTCTAATTATTGACAGATGCGACTTAGCCATTTGTTTCCAAAGGGTACTTGTTTAATTCGTGATGATTGCGACTTTGTGATATTACTTTTTACTTCTTTAATTACTTTATACTTTATACAAATTTGCTTATATTTTTTTAACGGAAAAAGATGTATGGTTCTGGGAAAACAAAATTCGATGACGTCATTACTCCAGTTTCCAAATATGAAAAAACAAGTAAATTTGGTTTAAAATGGTCCTTACTCAATCTCATTTTCAGATTTTTTGTATCATTTTTCGTTTTCTTATAATGGAGCTGAGACATCGAGTTTTGCTCACCCTGTACATAGAAAATTTAGTTCAAATTTATTTCTGATTTAATTATCATTATACGTAATTAAATGTTTTAAAAGAAATTAAGTTTATTTATAAATCATTTTGAAAATTCAAGAAATAGAAAGAAACTTTGAACATAATATGTGAGTTATGATTTATTTGTATTTGTACCGATTTGTATTATTTTAACGTAGCTTATTGGAATACTTATTTTTTTAGAAATAATTAAACTACGGGTTTAGCTAGATGGAAGCCGTAACATCGGAGGTAGAGGGGTAAATTTTGAGCAAAGCTAATTTGAAAATTTGTATATCTATACCTTAATTTTCTCTTCAATTCAGTACAAGTTCTATGATATAATCTAATTATAATTAAAAGACGATGTAAACTTTGGCCCAAGTAAATAAATAAATAATTAAACTGAAATTAATTGTTTGTGTCAATTTGTGTCAAAACAAACAAAATGTTAATTGAATATTACAAAATTGAAGAGACAGTAGTACCAAATTAAGAGAAAAATGAGTATTCACTAATTTATCATGATTACGCATACAGGCGTCAAAGAAGTTATTTGGTGTTGATCGATATTTAAAAAAATAAATTTCTAAATTTAACGAGGTCCGAATTAATTTTAGTTATTACACTATATAATAGACAGTGCCGAATTTTCTAAGAGGAAAGGATTATAAGGGTCTGAGTTGTGATGTGATTGTTTCTACTTTACTATCACGTCCTGAACGATCTGAGCTCTGTATCCTGCACCCCCAAATTACCGGAGATGGCTAGAATAGCTGTCAAGGTATCCTTTGAGGATTAACACTTTAATTAGTTTATATTCTTACGATATGTGTATTAATCATTATAAGTAAAATAATTTTTATCATAATAGAGTATCATTATTAGGGAATTGTAAATCAGTCTATCATTCAATTATTTTATTTATTCTTGTATGAGATTACAAGGACCTGGTAGGAGCTTTTAGTTGTTATCTAGTCTCGTGTCCTTTGTTTCTCCAATTTTATAAGTCTAGAAGTTTCGATATAGTTTGTAGGATTAAATTACTTTAGTTTTCTCTACTAGGAAATAAATGGTCTCCAGCCTACTCGCGAAAGTTGCCAATGTGCAGGGAAAAAGGTTATATTGGATATGACGACTAATTTTTTTTCAATTGAGCACTGATGGGTCAATAATAATTTTTAAATAGTTGATTAATATTACAATATTTAATATAATAAAAATGCAATGTTACATAACCTTTAATAATTAGTGGACTGTATGTTTTACTTAATATGACCAAAATGTGAATGAATGAATAATAAAATTGTTTCTCGAAGAAACTTAATCAGGCTTAGGGTTCCACCCCTACATGATGCAATTAGGTGGTGGCGCACGCACAACAATTACAATACTGAACATACACCCCCCTTGAAAGACTTGCTTTCAACAAGATTAATATAAACATTACATGCAGAACATATACAAGAGTGTAGATATGTTAAAATCCGGTTTTAAGTATAAAAATAACTAAATTGAGTATTACCTATAAAAACTTAATTGCACATAGTGTATTTTGTCGTATTTACGGTTACTTTTTGGAATGTTTTCCATACTCCTGACTTTTTGTCGTTGTTCATATTTGGGCTAAATTTAAATTTTATAGGAGTTTAGTATATGTATTCAATTTTCAATATTCATTAAATATATTATTTCATTAAATATATTATTTGAATTGATTTTTTTAATTTGCACTACATTACATGGAACTACAAGCTCTCTTGTAGTATGCAACATTTATTAGCTTTGATGACTAGCAGTATAGATGTAGAGATGACACACGCTGCTCTATTTTTCTCCGTTGGGGTTTTTGTGTCTTGGAAGGTTAGGTTGTGCGAAATCGTGCTTGCAGGTCCACCGGTTTGAATTTCTTCAGTCTCCTTGTGATTAATTCTCGGTCCAGCAAGCTAAGTGCCAGCACATTTCGATGGTTTCCGCTTTTCTTAGTGAGTGCATAGCTTTTGGGCTATGTTCTTGACTGTGTCGGTTCCCAGGTATTTATGTAGCATTGGTTACATACCACAGAGCATTCGCTAGGGTTCTCGGTGTTTTGGATTGGAATCTTTGTAGGATCTCTATGTTGGAGTTGCTGGCTGTCCCCCAGAGCTGAATACCGTAGGTCCAGATTGGCATTAGTATGGTCTTGTATATGAAGACTTTTTATGCAGGGATAGCTTGGATTTCTTTCCTATAAGCCAGTACATTTTTTCAGCTATACATCCAGTTGCTTCCTGATATGGTTCGCCCAGAATATCCTGCTATCTAGGAGCATTTACTTCTAAAGACGATTTTGAACTAAAAAGGACAAAATTTAACTTTGAAGGACCAATTCAAATTTTGATAGGACAAATTAAAAATACTAAATACGTCAAATTTGAACTTGAAATCATTACAGGAAAAGAAATATTAAAGTTTGGCTTTTTTTTAAAGGTTTTTGTTAATTGTTCGAAATTGTTCATTGATCTGGGGCAACAAGGCAAGCAATTGCAAATATATGTCAAGATCAAGGATTCAACTAGACAAGAATCCGTATCTGTCTTGCGGCTTTGATTATTTCAATGCTTTCATCATTCTGGGGCGATTAAAAAATATTTAATTTCGTGTTTTGCTCTATGAAAAAATGCATGTATAGGACGTTTTCTTGTGTCAAATATTGCTGGGAATCCGTAACTGCTTGACTTTTGGCAAAATTTCTTCTAATTGTAAGGTTGCTTTAATTTCTATTGGAGTTGAAAAGTTATTTACTGCTCTTACGTTATATATGTAGTACACATAAATATACAATATAATATTTCATGAATAACCCTAGAAAAACAAAATTATTTTCCTCTTGAAGAAAAAAATTTAAAAAAATAAAAACCGACTTTCGGTTTTTCGAGAAAAATCCGGTTTTACGGTTTCGTAAATTTTAACAGAAAACCCAGTTAACCGGGTTCGGTTTTAACCGGTTTGGATACCCTAGTGTTGATGTATTCCGTGGACCATCTCTTCCAGAAATGTTGAATCATCTGGTTTAATCTCTGGTAATGGTTCCATCTATTTTCTGGGGTGTAGAATACGTCCTTTTGCGGTACACAATTTAGAGCATCGCCAATAAGGAAATTTCCGGGTGTCAACGCAAGTAAATCATTAGGGTCATTGTCAATAGGAGTAATAGGTCTGGTTTTTTGAGGATTGACTCTTAATTGTTCATATGTTAGAAAGGCATTTCCAATTACCTTTTTCAAAATGTTTTTTGCTGACCTTACAGCAGCCTCACAAAGCCCATTTAAATGAGGGGACCTCGAAGGTATAAACTTCCAATCAATGGAATTCGACTTAAAATAATTAGAAAATATATGGTGTCTGATAACAACCTAATAATTCGCTTAAATTCATTATTAGCACCAACAAAATTAATACCGTTATCGGAATACAATTTACAAATTCCTCTTTTACCGCAGAATCTTTTAAAGGCATTTAAAAATGACGATGTCGATAAATCTCCTGCTACCTCCAAATACACTGCCCTGGTAGCAAAACAAATAAATATACATACAGTTTTGCCATCCTTGATTAAATATGGTCCGGCATAATCAACAGCAGTATGTAAAAATGGTATTGATGGTTGAACTCGTTCAGGTAGTAAATCTCCCATTAAAGGTGGATACGCATTTAATTTAAATCTAGCACATTTTATACATTTACGAATCACCCCCTTGACAGTACTTCGACCATGAATTGGCTAAAATTTTCTATGAATGGCTGCTAATGTGCCTTCTAAGTTAATATGTAAATTTTTCATGTGCTCTTGCTCTACAATTAGTCGGGTGAACTGACTCCCTGACGGTAAAATAATAGAGTGTTTTTGGTCTAAATTTAATAATGATTTTACTAATCTACCACCTAGTCGCATAATACCATGTTTGTCCAAAAATGGATTTAAAGAAATAATTTTACTACTCGGCATTATAGGTTTGGAAGCTTTCAACAACAATATCTCCCTTTGAAAGTATTTCTGTTAAATCAATGAAATCAACTTTCTTGTAGAATTATTTAATTCAACTAACGTTAATTTGCCTGCACATTTACTTAACATATCTCTACCGCCGTTTTCTATAAACCTTAAATTTTCGCGAAACAACATATACGCGAAAACTCTTTGTAATTTTACAAAACTGGAAAATTTAGTTTCTAAATCGAGATAATCATTATTTTTTACACTTATCATGCACGACTTACGTGTTTCTGGTAAACAACTTATAATAGAAATATCTTCTACATTACTTAAATAGTAGGAATTTATCAGAACCGAATTCGGGCCCTTCCACCATAAATTATTGTTCATCAGTTCTTCAGGACTTAGACCACTCGAAATTATATCCGCTGGATTGTCTACTGAACGGACGTAATGCTAATTTGACGTATCGGTTAATCCTTGTATTTGTGTAACTCTATTCGCTACAAATATTAGCAAGTTTTGTGGCTCTAAATGTAACCACCCTAAGACAATTGTTGAGTCACACCAATAATAAGTTTTCTTTAAATGATTACAAAACCTTGTCCATTAAATTTGCTAACAAAACTGCACAGCACAGTTCCAACCTAGGTATGGTAATCGTTTTTAGCGGAGATACCTTGGATTTTGCACATAATAATCTGCTGATAATATTACCCGAACTGTCTTTCCTCAGAGGCGTCGCAAAACCCATGCAACTCTAATTCAGCGTAATCCCTAATTGTTACTTGTTTGCGTTCAACAAGGTTTATCAACAATTTAAAATTTTTAATAAGAAGTCTCCAATTGCCGTAAATGTTAAATGGTACGGACTCATCCGATCCCAACCGTTCCTTCAAAAGACGGTGTAAAATAAGTTTTATTTTAATAACTACTGTCCTTATTAAACCTAACCGGTCAAATATTTTTGCCACCGTAGAAAATATTGAGCATTTTGAGATTTTATTAGTAGTGATCAGAGGGTTACTCTGATCACTACTTATAAAATCTAATGTAAACTTTAATGTGTCCGAATTACAATCCCATATTAAACCTAATGTCTTCTTCTAATATTTGTCGATGTCGCGGTTAATATCAAAATCATTAAAAATAAGTTTGTTATTGGAGGACCATTATCTTAATCAAATCGATAATATTATTTTTTTAATTGATCTGCATCTTCTGTTTTTTGAGCACCTGATATAAGATCGTCTATTTCAGCTTTCCTTTGTCATCACTCTTATCAAGTCCCAATTCTTTCCCCAAATCATTTTATACCCAACTCTACCCTATTCTACCCCCAGTCTACACTATTCGTTACCATTTTCAGTTTTTCTTCATCTATTTCTTTTTTACCATTTTTCAAAACTTCATCAATTTCTTCAGCTTGTACATTCTAACTCATACGTGTACATTCTAACTTCATACTCAACCTTTTTTTGTCTTTTAAACCTCTTTTGAAGCTTCTCATCGACTGTTTGTCCTGTGATCTCATCAAATATTGTCAAAACTTTTTTCTAGACATTTTTAAAAACACCAACAAAGTCAAAATTATCGTTCGTTTTAATACTGGCACTTCTACTCTACTATCAATATTCAAATATTGAATTATGTTGACTCTTTTAATACGAGACTTTTCCATTTTACAAGCAGCAGTTTCAACTTTATTCGCAGACTTTTCATACAAACAACTCCTTTCTTTCTCCCAATTGTTAGTTGACTTTAATTTACTTATAACCGTTTTATCATTGATAATACTACAGAGTTTAAGATTTTCCTGTTCATTCTTCCTATCAATACTAGATTTCAACAACGCTATTCTTTTTTTGGCTACAACAATTGATTGATTGAGACTTTATCTGAAGCTATTATTGGAAGTTGATTGCTTTTAACTAAATTTTTCTCCAATTTCCTCAGTTGATCTATACTTGTTGATTTGCTTGTAAATTATTAGAATTTTGATTTGACTGTAAATCCTTTTGAATAATATCTTGTGCCGATGATACGCAATAAAAATACTTATTTTAGAATTCTTCTCTATCAATAGAATAATCTGTTTCTTGATCAGTAATTTCAATCTCTATTTGAATTGCATTAAATTCAGAAAAAAGGGTCTGTTTAACCCATTGATACCTAGATTTCAATTCAATTAAATTATTTGAGTTTTTGAAACCTAATAGGTAATTTTGAAACGCAAAAATTTAATTGATCAGCAAAAATACGATTTGATCAGTAATAACTTGATTGTACATTTACTAAATAATTAGGCAATAAAACTGAATGAATAGTAAAATATTTACAGGCAAGATAAAATTATATATTTCAAGTGAAAATACTGGATGATCAGTAAAATATTGTTTAAACAGTTAAACATTTTGATTTATGAAATTTTAAATCTGATTCAATGGATTAGCGTTTGTTAAGTATTATATTTTAATTGTGGCACAGAATATTGAACTGCACAAGTAAAAAAAAATAGTACTCAGTTTGCAAATCACTTGCATCATTTTACAAGGTAAGTGCCTTGGTTTGCGATGAGATAGATTATATAATTTTTCAAGATAAGTTATTGTATTTATAGATAATTTTTGCAGTCATTCTGCTGACTTTTAGGATGCATAATACTTGTCTAGTCGCGGAATACGAATCATTAGAATCATCCTCTGAGGATGGACAAAATTAAGAATCATCATAAAAGAGGAGAGTTATGAGAGATTGGATTCTTATTAATAAATACTTCAGGGTTAATCAGGCTATTGACTATTATTGATTTTTTTAACATACACTAAATAACACATCAATTTGTAATCAGGCTAAACTTCGTGGGCAAAAATGTTCTGCAAAAATGTATCTTTAGTATGACTCAACAACGCATGAAGTACATTTGCTCAAAACAAACTCAGAAAATGATCATGACACTATTAAAACAAAAGGCGTTCTTGGGATTGACACAAGTTGGAAATACAATTTTTTTTTGACTTAAAGTTAAAGCCAAAGGCCATTTTAATAGGATTGTTCAATAATAGTAATATCAGGAAGCTTCCACCAAAAAGAAAATTAGATAACTACTTGCATCAGTTGCAAGAATCCAAATTTGGCTCATCACAAATATGTGTTGGAGAATAAGAAGCATGGCTACTCAAAAATTATGTTATTCCACAAGACTTGCATATCCCTTTCGCCGCACAATACGAATTACAGTTTGAGGAAGAGGAAACCATTTTTCGATTTTTATAACTAGAAATTTAATGAATATTTATGCCAACAGTTCCAAAGTTCTCGCTGATGCAACCCACAAACTCTTGTTTGCAAGGATGGCAAGGTTTTCCGGTTATAATAGTGGGTACTACAGATTTGGAAAACTTTTTCACATTTTTAGTCTCTCTGTACTAATGAGAAGAAGGAAGATTTCGAGTTTCTCTTTAGAGCGTTGTTGCCACACCACAGAAATTACTTGTTATCAAATTTTAACCTAACATGTCGATATGCGAAAAAGTATTCGGAACGTCTCCGTACAGATTTTAGGAGCTGTTAAGTTGGTATTCATCTGTTAGGCGCATATGTGGAAGAATGTTCATAAGCGCGTAGAGCGTGATGTGGAGAAGAAAAAAACGTTCCCTAATTCTGAGTGATATTAACATTCTTCAACTTTCATCATCTAAAGAGATATTAGAAAAAACTTGAAATGCGGAGCAAGCATTTTTGAATTATTTTGAAAGAAATTGGCTGTCCGATAATAGTAATTGGTACAAAGGTGTTATGAAACATGTACTAAGTACTAATAACGGCTTAGAAGGGTTTAATAAAGTTATAAAAGACACTCATATCCTCCGGGAACGCCTTCCATTGAATCATTTTCTGTCGGTTGCTTTTGAAAGCGTTCAACAATGGTTGAACTACTACAAAACTGGGTTGAAAAGAATTTAGAAAATATCGACAATTAAATTACGCATGTGGACATCTATATTCTGTCCGGCGAGAGAATGTAGCTGTACTGCGCCGAGGTATGAGGGGCAGGGGACACGCCGAGGTACGCGCAGATTAGTTTGAATTAAGAAATATGCGTCAGTTCTTCAAATGCGGACAACTAAACACCGCGGACTCGAAAGAAAGTGGGGGTATGCACAGAACAATGCTAAACTCGTCAAGACGGAATGCATTCTCTAGCCGTATATTCAGTATACTTAAAATATGTATCTATCTATAATGTATCTATCAGTATACTTAAAATAAGTATACTTATCAGTGGACTAAAAATAATAAACCAGTCCTCATTTTCGCCCAAGAGGAGGGTGTAATTAGTTACGAAATTCCAGCAAGGGATTCAACCCATCAGTCAGGAGAATTAAATGAAAATTGCTCCGACAATTGGTTCGACATATTTATAAATAAGGCATTTTCATCCTGGAAAACTACCAAGTCAACTTTTCCGGGTGAATGGATTAAAGGAAATTGTAATTGCCCATTTTAAAAACAAAAAACATAATAAAACATAGTGTGTACTATTACTGGTATAGCC
Source organism: Phosphuga atrata (assembly GCA_944588485.1). Taxonomy (NCBI): domain Eukaryota; kingdom Metazoa; phylum Arthropoda; class Insecta; order Coleoptera; family Silphidae; genus Phosphuga; species Phosphuga atrata. Next base: position 29,715,164 of record OX155900.1, read on the forward strand.
ATTAGACTTAAAAACGTCAAACCACCACCAGAAGCGCGAAATATAAGTACTCAAAGCAATCGTTAGAGATGTCGTCCGTCTAAGGCAAAAAAGCTCTTATTGTGCAATAGTAATAATACATAGGATAGGACATATCTACTTCAGACAATATTTTTTTTAGTTTTAAAGGGCTGATTTTTTTGCCATTTTGAAACCTTGTGAGTGCTGCTTTAACTTATTTTCTTTTAATAATAAATTGTTTCAACTGGTTAGATGCCATGTTAAAAATTAAAAATGAACAATGGAAACTATGAAACAGTATTTGAACAATCAGGTAAAGGGATTAGAAATAGGAAAACTTACTTACTTAACCACCCGTCCCAAACAAATAGGGTGTAACCTTGAAAATCGGATTACGTAGTTCGGGGTTACAGATGTGGCACATTTCTTCGTGGATTTATTTTCTTCTAAGTTTCTTTCCGATAACTTTCCGAAGTTTAAAACTACTGCGACCGCTGAAAAAATTGTTTTCGGACAAAACTCAGACTTTTCGCAAGCAAGTTTCGCCCAGAAAAGTTTGTTCTTGAAATCAGTGGAAATCATTTTGGAATATGTGATATTAGTGGAATTATGTGCCAAAATATTTGTGGATATTTAAACTGTTTTTCTATTTAGGGTTTTAAATGTATTTAATTTGGTAACGTTTTTTTTGTAACAAACAAATTAACAAGTATTTTATTTATCCTGGGTGAAAAATTTAAATCTTTGACCACGTGTCTCATTTAAATTGATGGCTGGTTTCATTAAAAAAATGTTTTAATAGATTCTACAGCATGTGGAACAATAAGATTGTAAACGCTTCTAAAGAAAAAATCGATCTGTCTAACACCTCAATATTTAACACATCATTTTCGAAAAATATTTGTCTGGCGGTGGCTGCCGTAACATGCTGGAATTCTGTATTCAAGTCTGTGTTCATTTAAAAAATTATTTTAGTAAGTTTCACACCACGTGGAACAATAATATTGGACACATTTGCAGATAATTAATAATTCTAAGATATCCCTTAGTTATTTTTACAAAATATTTTATCCGGCGGGGACCGCCGCCTCTCAAAGTCAACGCAGCACAGAAGGCAACACATTCAAATAACTATATTTTGATCTAACTGCAACAGATGTATTCAAAAATCTTTCAATTCTAGATAGAGCATACATTTATCTATCGAAATTTACATTTTGGAATCTTCGTGGCCGATAGCCTTGACACAGAAATTTGTGTTTAAACTCTTCAAGTATTTTTACTGTCCAACTTTCTGAACTCTGCCGAACATGTATTTTACACTGTTCGATAAAGCTTTTCTTCTAAAAACCGTTTTTGCGGAGGAATTTTTTTGCAAACCTCCAACCACGTATGGACAACGTGGTTGGGTTTTAAGCCCATGTATATTGAAATTAGAAATTCAGAGAAATACCCTTTCCTTGAATTTTTGTTGCATTTTATTTATTTTTTTTTGTGAATAAACCGAACGTTTTTACAAAATTTGCAAGGAATACTTTTTTGTAGACACCGACAGCCTACATACGGATATCTCGGTTATGCTATTCTATTTTGAAGCGTTGATGAATATTTGCAAAAAAAACTCTGAAGACAAAATAATTTTCCACGCCGTCCCCGTTGGAATTTCGTTCAAATTTTGGCGTTCAAATTTTGTTAGCTGATACTTCTGGTGAATACTCACATTCAGTAAAAGTTTCATTTAAATTCTTACAGGCTTAATACATTTTATCGCAATTTTTGAAAATTTTAAAATTTTCATCTTGGGTTTTGATCGGAATTCGTGATTGACATGACTGGATTTAAAAAAAAAATATATGAAAAGTTTCACACAATGTGGAACAATAAAATTGGACACATTTGTAGAGAATTAGTCGGTCTATGATATTCCTCACTTCGTTTTGCAAAATATTTTATCTGGCGGTGGTCGCCGCCCCACAAACTCGGACGTTATCAAAAAGTAATAAATTCTTAATAAATAACTATGAATTGAAAACAGCAACAGATATATTACAATTTCTTTCAGATCTACATAAATTATACATTTTTCTATTGACATTGAGGTTTTGATATCTTTGTGGCCGATTGCATATCATCTTTCCAAAGTGAACAGTTTTTGCAGAATGAAATAATTTGAAAACCTCTTACCGCGTTCTCCATTTAAACCCATGTAATTAAAGTCAAAGTATAAGCCGTAAGAGATTTAAATAGCTATCGCTTGAAAACTGTTACAGATCTATTCAAAATTCTTTCAGTTCTATATAGATTGTACATTTTTCTATTAAGTTTGACTAGTATCTTTGTGGTTGATAGGATCAACACACTAAATAACACCATTCAATACAGAAATGTGTTATTGGAATGTCTCGGATTCATTGATTTTTTTTTTCAGTTTCACATCACTTGGAACAATGAAATTCAACACATTTGTAGAAAAATAATTATTCTATGAATTGTCATAATATAGGGTCATATATTGTGTATAATCTCATAATTGGGTCAATTTTTTGTACATGTTTCTATAGAAATTGACATATTTGTTGTCGATAGCCTTGACACAGGATTTTTTTTAATAAAGAAATACTTGAAAATATATTTTTTGTCCAATTTTCCTGAGTCTAAAACACATGCATTTAGCGCTATTTTATAGAGCAGATTTTCATCTAAAAGTTGTGTCATTTTCATTTTTCCAAAGCGAACCGTTTTGACGAAATAGCCCATTTAAACCCATGTGAATTGAAAAACGAAATTCAGAGAAGGAAATAATTATCCCTTCGATAAATTTTGGGATTTTATATTTTTTACTTTGGCGACTAAACCGAAGGTTTTTGCAATATTTGTAAAGAATACTTTTTTGCAGATATCCACATCCTACATACGCATATCCCGCTTATAATTTTATATTTTCAGGCGTTGACGAGATATTTTCAAAATAAATTTATAGACACAATCATATGCCACGCCGTCCCTATTGGAGGCGGAGCGTTCAAATTTGGCCAGCGGTTACTTCATGTGGCCACACATATTTGGTAAAAGTTTAGTTGAAATCCTTACAGTGTTAATATATTTTTTCGCAATTTTTGAATATTTTCAAATTTTCGTGTTCGTTTTTGGTTGAAATTCGTGTTTCACAGAATTTCAACCAAAAACGAACACGAAAATTTCTTCTGGATTTCTTTAATAAATTATTTTAGTAAGTTGCACACAACGTGGAACAATAAAATTTGACACATGTGTAGAGAATTAGTTAGTCTATGATATCCCTCAGTTAGTTTTGCAAAATATCTTATCTGGCGACGGCCGCCGCCCCTCAAACTCGAACATAACAGAAATTAATCAATTCAAAAAACTATAAAATGAAAACTGCAAGAGATATATTGAAATTACTTTCAGATCAATATAGATTATACATTTTTCTACTGAAATTGACGTTTTGGTATTTTCATGGCCGATAGCCTGGGCACATAATTTTTTCTAATAAAGAAATACTTATTGAAAATTACAATTATATTGGACCAAGAGGGGAGACAGTTATTGACTATATTATGGTGAATGAAGAAGCATGGGATGAAATAGCAGAATTCAAGGTAGGAGAAAGGGTCGAGTCTGATCATATGCCATTGGAAGTGAAGACAAAAGGAAGAGAGAAAGATAGAAGAAGTGTAAAGGATTTTAGAAGAAAAATTGTGAAGAATATCTGGACGGAAGAAGGAATAGAAAATTATAGAACAAGACTTAGGAAGGCAAGATACGAAGAAGAAGGGATAAACGAAAAAGTGAAGGAATTGGGTGATCACGTAAAAAATGCAACATAAATAAAAGTGATAGAGACAAGAGTGAAGGTGGGGTCTTTGGAAAAACGAGTGGTGGGATAAAGATTGCAGAAAAGGGAAGCGAGCAGTAATAAAGAAACTAAAAAAATGGAAAAGAGAAAAAGCAGCTAAGGAAGAGTACAAGAGAGCACGCAAGAGGTACAATTTAGTATGCAAAGAGAAGAAGCAAAAGAAACGGATGGAAGAAGAACTAAAGATGAAGGGCATAAAAACGAAAGAAGAAGTATGGAAAGACATAAATAGGGAAAGAAAGAAAACAGTAGAAAGAGTGAGTGATATAATTACTATGGAGGAATGGAGAAAGTACCTCAGTGAGCTGCTGGGGGGTGATGAAATCAGACAAGAAAAGAAAAAGACACAACACCGAGTGGGAGAAATAGAAGAGATAACAAGAGAAGAATTAGAACAACAACTGAGTAAACTGAAAAGGAAAAAGGCATCAGGGAGGGACGGTATACAGAATGAATCGTGGAAATATGGAACTGAAAGGGAAGCTGACAGGTTGTTAGAGATAATGAACGGAGTGTGGAAGGGAGAGGGCTTCCCACAGGAGTGGAAAGAGGGGATAATATGCCCCATATATAAGAAAGGAGAAAGGGAAGCAGCCAGTAATTATAGGGTGATCACTCTGCTCAATACGGCATATAATGCAATTATATATGCAATGATTGTGGAAGAGAGACTGATGAAGGAAATGAAGGAGCGGAGTGTGATACCAGACGGGCAGGCGGGATTTAGGAAGGGTAGAGGGAACATGGACAATGTATACATCTTGAATCACATAGTAGGGAAAGAGATAAAAAAGAGGGGTGACAAGATGTATGCATTTTTTTTGGACCTGAAGGCGGCCTTTGATAATGTGGCAAGAGATTCACTGTGGGAATGCTTGAGAAAGAAAAGGATAAATGAGCGTCTTGTATCAAAAATAGAAGAGATTTATGAAGAGACAATATGTAGAGTGAGAGTTGATGGAAAGGTGATCGAAGGTTTTAATACTCATAAGGGAGTGAGACAAGGCTGCCCACTAAGCCCCAGCCTGTTTGCAGCGTTTATTGGAGATATAGAGGAGATGTTCGACAAGGCGCAGACGGGCGGGGTTGTGGTGGGCAAAGAAAAAGTGTGGTCCCTAGCCTACGCGGACGATTTGGTGGTGCTAGCGAGAGACGAGAAAAGGATGAAAGAAATGATAAGAAACATGGAGAAATATATGAGGAGGAAAAAGCTGACGGTGAATGTGGAGAAGTCTAAGATGATGGTGTTTAGAAAGGGAGGTGGTAGGAGAGGAGTAAAAGAGTGGAGATGGGTGAAGGAGAAAATTGAAGAAGTGAAACAATTTATATTCCTAGGATACGTGTTTAATGATAGAAATACAGATACAGAACACGTGAGAGAGCTAGTAAAAAAAGCTAATAAAATACTTGGAGCGGTATGGGGAATCGGAGAGAGAAAATTTGTACATGAGTATAGAAGGAGAGTGATGATGTTTGATAGCCTGGTGAAAAGTGTGATGATGTATGGAGCGGAAATATGGGGATGGAGAGAGCAAGAAAGGCTGGAAAGGGTGCAAGAAAAATATTTGAAATGGGTGCTAGGAGTAGGTAGAGAGACCCCGGGGTATATAGTGATGGAGGAAACAAAGAGCGATGGAATAAGAATAGAACCAGGAAAGAGAGCAATAAGTTTTGAGGAGAGGGTGATAAAGAGAGGGGAGTGCAGAATTATGCAAGGGTGCTCAAAGAAAAGGGAAAGAAATAGGAAAGTGGGTGTGGAAAGAGAGGGAGGCATATCTCGAAAGAAACGGGTATGCAAGCGTGGAGATAGAAAGAATGCGAGAGAGAGGCAGAGTAATGACAGAGGAATTAGTTCAGAGAGATAGAGATGTGCAAAGGCAAAAAAGGAGAACAAGAATTAGGGAGTCTAGGTACAATGGGAAATATGAAAAAATAATAACGGAAGAACTGCCAAAGTACCTAGGAAGAGAGAGTAGAAAAGAGAGATTGACAATGGCAAGATTCAGATGTGGAAATGAAGAGAGAGAATAAATATTGGATGGAGGATAGTAATAGAGTATGCAGGATGTGTGGAGAAAACATGGAAATAATAGAGCACTTGTAGAACGAATGTACAGAAATAAGATAAAGAGATGAGTGTAGAGAAGAGATTTTAAACAAGGATGGAAGAGGGTTAGAATGGATGAAGAAAGTTGAAGGGAGAAGAAGTTGAGCAATTTGTGGGGCGGGAAGCTTATAATCGGCTTATATAATCGGGATAGAAATTTAGTGATTTTTTTTTTAGTTTTATAAGCATATGTTTCTTTTTTTTTCTCTCTTTTTGTACGATCTTTAGTTGTACGATATTAGTTTTATTTATATATGTATTGTTTTATGTCGTAATGTATGTCGTAAATTTATGTCGTAATGTAAAATTTTGGAATCAATTTATAAACCCGTAAGGGTAATAAATATACATACTACTACTACTTATTGAAAATTTACAAATATTTTTTTTTTCCAAGTCTCCGAAGTCTACCAAACAAGCATTTAGCACTGTTTTATAGAGCAGATTTTCATATAAAAATTGTGTCATTTTTATCTTTCCAAAGCGAACCGTTTGGCCGAAAAAATTTTTTGCAAACGAAAAAATTTAAAAACGAAATTCATAGAATAGATAAATTTTGGGATTTTATATTTTTTACTTTTGCGACTAAACCGAAGGTTTCTACAAAATTTACAAAGAATACATTTTTGTAGACATCGATATCTTACATACGGATATCCCGGTTATAATTTTCTATCTTGACGCGTTGACGAGATATTTCCAAAAAATGATTCAAGACAAAATCATTCCTCACGCCGTCCCCATTGAAGTGGGAGCGTTCAAATTTTGTTAACTGATACTTCTGGTGGATACCCACATTTAGTAAAAGTTTCATTGAACTTCTTCAAATGTTATTACATTTTTTTGCAATTTTTGAATATTTTGAAATTTTCGTTTTCGTGTTTGGTTGAAATTCGTGATTGACATGTCTGGATTTGATTAAAAAATTGTTTCAGTAATGTTCTAATTGACAACTATTTATAACAGTCACATAGACAATGCCTATTCAAAATTGAAAAGTTTTAATAACATCCATTTGGGACAGCTTTACTAATTAAATCAAGGGAGGGACACGGAAATCTTCTGTTACTCTTAATAAAGAGTAACAGAAGATTTCCGTGTAATTAGTAAAGTTGTCCCAAAGTGGATGTTATTAAAACTTTTTAATTTATTTCAGTAAGTTTCACACTTTGTGGAACAATTAAATTTCACACATTTGTAGAGATTTAGTCTGTCTATGATATCACTCAGTTAGTTTTGAAAAATATTTTATCTGGCGGAGCCCCTCAAACTCAAAGTCACACAAAAGGTCAGACATTCAAATAACTATAGTTTGAAAACTTGGACAGATATATTCAAAATTCCTTCAGTTCGACATAGCCTATAGATTTTTCTATTGAAATTTGCATTTTGGTATTTTCGTGGCCGATAGCCTTGACACAGAATTTTCTGACCAAGACAACTTACGTGCGGAAGTGCGTAAGTGGTCTTGATAAATCTGGTCTTGATTTATCTGTCTGTATCACATACGCGCGGCAGCGCAAAGATTGTATATATTTTAAAAGATTTAACACCTAACTACCTGACACACGTATCTCAGACCCAAAGTAGCAGTAATTTTCTCACCTGAAACGTATGGCAGGTCGTTGAGAGTTGACTGTTTTCTAAAAATAGTTTCAACCCTCTGCCGTCTTCGGGCACGGCTGCGCCGATTTTTCAAGTTTTTTCTACATTTCCGCCCACAACTCGGACAGTTTTCGTCGCACGGACGTGCCTCCGGCACCGACGTGTCCGGAACGTCGCCGCGCGACTGACGGTCACCTCACTTTTCGACATTTTTGTTTTATTCTCTTGGCAAGTGCAGAAAACCAACTTTTTTCTTGCAAAAATTTTGTCATTTTTTGGACTTCTGAGGGACGCGATCCGCAGGTCTCATCGAAAATCGACGTACGTGGGGTCGTTCGCCTGTTCTTTGGCTACAAGAAACTGATACACCAACTCTCTCGGACCGAGGGGCCGCCGGAGGCGGCTTTTTGGTCTGGGCACCCGAAATCGCCAAAAAATGTGAATTACGGCTCCGAAAAAAGTCGCGCAGCGACGAGAGTGCCGTCGGAGGACGCGTCTCCGAGTTTTCTACCGGAATCCTCGCCTGAATTCAGTTTTCCGCGGGCATCTTCGTTGCGACCTCTGTAAAAGTGGTCATTTTTGTAATGCAAACCTTTGGGGTCCGTGTGGGGAAGCGTTCGGCCTAAATCGCCAGGTTAAACCGAATCGCTAATTTCGATCGATTTTGAACGACTGATGTGTGGCATTTCGCGAATTTCCACCGTTGGTTTAACCCCGGTTAAATTAGGTTGCCCGCCGCGAAGCGGCAGATAAATCGAGAGCGGTAAAATAAATCCTCAAATTCGGACATAACAAAAATTAATAAATTCAAATAACTATAAAATGAAAACTGCAAGAGATATATTGAAATTTCTGATCAATATTGAAATTCAGATCTATATATTTTTCTATTGAAATTGACGATTTGGTATCTTCGTGGTCGATAGCCTTGACACAGGATTGTTTTTAACAAAGAAATATTTATTGAAAACTTGCAAATATATTTTCTTGTCCAACTCTTTGAAGTCTACCAGACATGCATTTAGCACTGTTTTATAGAGCAGATTTTCATTTCAATTTTTTTTTCATTTTCATGTTTCCGAAGTGAACCATTTGTCCGAATTTTTTTTTGCGAACGAAAAATTAACGATATTCAGAAAAGGGATACGTGGTATCGATTTTGGAATTTTATATTTTTTACTTTTGTGACTAAACCGAAGGATTTTACAAAATTTGCAAAGAATACTTTTTTGTAGACACCGACGTCTTACATGCCGACATCTCGGTTATAATTTTTTATCTTGAGCCGTTGAAAAGATATTTGCAAATAAGCTTTGAAGATAATCATTCCTCACGACGTCCCCATTGGAGTGGCAGCGTTCAAATTTTGTCAACTGATACTTCTGGTGGATTCTGGTGGATTTTTAAATTTGTTTTTTAATTAACATTAATAAAGTAAAAAGGGATAGAAGCGCAAACTTTTCTTTAAATGAGAGGGATATTATAGTATCCCTTATACAGAAATACCAAACGATTCTTGAAAATAAACAAAGCGATGCTTGTTCCACGTGGAAGAAAAAAGAAGCCGCTTGGGAAAGCATCCAAAACGATTTCAATGCTCGATCTGGAGGCACATTCAGATCGAACAAAACATTGAAGATAAAGTATGAGGGACTGAAATGTATGGTCAGAAAAAAGTCAGCAGCAGTACGCTCAGAACTTTACCGTACTAGAGGTGGTAAGGATACAGCACCTCCGCTAGATAGTGTGGAAATGCAAATAAAAGATATGATTACTTTGAGCACCAATGGCCGATGGGAAAGTATTTTCGACTCCGATATGCCACCACAAAGTCAAGGTAAGTTTAATGATTATTAGTAAATTAAATAGTTAGTAGATTACAATAACATATAACAATTAAAATACAAGTATTTTTGATAATTGTTGCAAAAGTTTATAATATTATGCTTTATAACAGACTGCATTGATGTTCCGACAATTAAAGAATTAATACAAATTCCACTATTAGATTGGGACACAGACGAGGTTTTAAAAAGTGAGGCTACTCAAAACCGTAAATATCTATAATATTACCGATCAAGTCCTATCTATCTATAATATCTCAAGGATTAAAATGTGCCTTCTGTCTCGCACAATCAAAGTTAAATAATATTTATTCCCTCTTGCCCGACTGTAATTTTGTATAGAAGTTCTACTACTTAAAAATGAGTGTGAACTATTGCGACCTACTACTACTGCAGAAATACATAATGTGAATGGTATGTATTGATATTATTTTTTACTAAAATTAATGTAATATAATTTTTTTTTTACAGAGAAAGATTTGCATGGTGCTCCAAGTGGGATATGTAGCATAACTCCAAGTACTTCGAATAAAAAGTAAGATGTCACTAGTAGAAGGAATTTAAAATCAAGGAAACATCCTGCACTGATTGGTAAGCCATAATAATAGCATAAGGAAGATGTATAGAAATGTACAATTTCTTTCTCAAATTAATTTCACTAATGTTGTCTTTACAGATAATATACCCAACAATACACTTATTGATGAGCTGACTCGTGCTAAATTTTAATTAGTCCAATGTCAAAAAGAATTATTGGAAGCAGAAATCATTGAAAAAAGAAAGGTGTGGGACTTTGAAGAAAATGAATGCAAGTTTAAAGAAAAGGAACGCAAGAATTAGTCGGAGTTTATAGAAAAGGAACGCAAATGGAAGGAAGAAGAATATAAATTAAAATTAGAAAACAATTTTAAATGAATAAATTTTTTTTTTATTAATATATTTTTATTAATGTAATAAAATAATTGTTTTATTAATGTATAAAAAAATACAAAAAACCTATTTTTGCACACACCAATACATCTTTCAACTGTATTTCTAGTTGGGATGTGTAACTTATTGTATATGTTTTCTGCAGGAGATGATGGGTTCAGAAAGAGTGTCAACATATATTGCTTGAACTCATACCCACCATCACCCAGAAGTAAACCATCTCTAAATTGTCCACTTTCAAATTTTTGTTACAAAAAAGGCCAGGCCATCTTGCTACAATGTCCAAGCATCTTAGTTGGCTGCCACAAACCACCTGAACATTAATTGATAAATTACCCTTCCTGTTTCTAACATTTTCAGCTCAATCACCTGAAATCAAAATCCTGAAAGTTATCTTCCATTGATATGACAACATTAAAAATAAAACGTACTGGGTGACTATTGTAACATGGGTACAATCTAGAGCTCCTATTACTCTGGGGAATCTCGCTATTTTATAAAAACCATACTGTACTGTACTTAAGTCGTCAGGGAACTTTATTATAACTGAGCGTAGTTGAGCAATAGCCTCAGTAACTTTTTAAATAATACGGCTTGCTGTTGGTGGACTGACACCACAAAAATCTGCCGCACTTCTTAAGTAGGATCCAGTAGCGAGATACCTTAGTGTTAGAAGTAGACTTGTTTTTGTTGAAACTGCTTGATTTCTAAAATAGAGAATTTTTGAAAACTGTTCAGAAGTTCAGTAGATTTCATAGGTAATTAGTAAAATTACTTGAATAATGAGAAAAAACCACTCACCTTTGCGATTTAGAGATTATTTTATGTTTTATAAAGTTAAGCACTTGGTTCACTGCAGACTATCAAAAAAATCTATTTCATCTAGGTTCGTAAAATAATAAACACGTAATTTAAATACACGAATCCTAGGTACTCGTTGCGTCGTAAAATCTTCTAATTCATCCAATTGATGCTCAATCAACTCAAATAAATCCATTCCTACACAAAGCTAGGTTATGTTCTACACAAAATGAAAACGGTCAACTGTCAAGTAAACACTAGATTTCGCAGAAGCCGTGGCATGTAAGTTACAGGTAGGTTAATCTTATGATTAGTGCTACTCGAACGCACAGTGGGATAAAACCCCAAAAAAACTGGCCAAAAACCCCTAAAATAACAATTTTTAATCCGATTCCAAGAATGCATCTCATTAGAGAACCCTTGGAATCATCGGATTCCGGGAACTAAAAGAACCAGGTATTGAAAACCAACCCTAACTTTCATACCAAACGAAGCAGTTTAGTGTGTAGAATCGTGTGTGTAAGTATTTAAGAATAATTCACAGCAAAAACTACAACGTTTTGAACTCCAAGATTCAAGTTTATGGAAGATGGAAGATTAAGAAAAAAATGAGGGCAAATGAGTGCCCTAGATTTGCTCAGGTTTGCTTTATTAGACATTTATTGTTTGAGAAAATCAAGAATTGTCTGATACTACCTGCTACTTTGTCTTCAGTATAATTTTTTATCAAAACATTTATGAAATTGAGAAATTCTCACATTTATATTTTATAATGCACCGACCAAATAACCGATAAATTTTATTTACTTAGGGTATAATTCACGATTGGTCAAATTTAAATTTGAAGAAAAAAGTCGGTTTTTTATTTTAATATATTAACTTTATTTTTATTTCAGATTCAAGTGACAAAGGTATTATCTCGAGGAGGGATCTTTTTTATTTATTGAAAGGTCGTTTTGGTGACAAAATAATTCAAATATGTATTACCGTGGAAAGAGAATATTGTAATAAATTGAAATACAATTTTTAGTTGACTGAAAAAACAAATCTATTTTACGCAAAAATGTGAGAGAAATGCACGTGAAGTGGCAGAAAGTTTCGCTGAAAAAACCTTCTCAAGAACCGACCTCTGCGGCTAGCCGGAGCCGGCCTTCCATAGCCTTTTCCGAAGCAAGCGAGAGAACAAGACGCAGAAGGACAGAGGCTATTCGAAAAGATAGGAGCAGCGCAGAACTGGCATATGCAACGCAAATTAGTTTGAGAGCAGAGGGAAAACCGGCTGCGGCACAGGTTTTACATGACATCGCGTATGGCATCGTCGTGAAATCCGCACATGAAGTTACGGATGACTTTAACGGGCGGTTAGCCTACTCTACATTTTACTTGAGGATGGCGAAAGAGGCCCTTAAGGCCGATTTTTCAATCCTCAGTTAAATCGTCAAATAACTATCTGGAGTATAATATTATCTGCCTGTTTATCCGACGAATAAATATTTTCAATTTTTCAATCGTATGATATCTACCGAATAGCTATCAGTGGTGTATACTAGCGAACGTCACACTTATCATGTGCAAGCGTGATGCACAGACACAATATTCAAGGTGTTAGACAAGAAGAGTAACAAAATGTCTATTTAACATATTTATGCCGAAAGCCGGCGTGGTCTAGAGGTTCTAGACTACAAATCCAGCGATCGTGGGTTCGATCCCCACACCAATCCAAAATTTTCGGCCAAGATTCACTCAATGTCAGCCTTTGAAAATGAGGAGTTGGGGTTAAACCTGGCGTAATAATAGGCGGCGTAGGAGCATACGGCCCACTCACCCTATCTCCAACAAAAAGCCGAGGCCAACAAATAGCTACCCTTGCTTAGCTATACCCCCATGGCATGTAAATGCTAAGAAAAAGGGGACTATTATTATTATATTATATTTTTAGCCAGATTGGTGTCAACAAATAGTTATTCAAAAAGTAACCGCTATCACCAAGTACAATCCCATTACCAAAAGCATCATAAACAAGCACACTGATATTTAGCAGTTGAATTTGAAAATATTAGACTGTCGTGAGTTGAACCTGGCCATTGTGTGACAGCGAAACTGGATGAATTAAGTGCAGCATGACTGGAGTTGGTACAGCTCCAAATAGAAATTGCGTAGAAAGAGCATTTATTTGTAAAGAACAAATACAAAAAAGAAATGGCACATCTTGACTATGAAGAAGTAAGGAAAGAGCAACTACATAATTTCTGGAAAATGCAGAACAAAGATTAAATATAAAAATACTTTATTTGTATGATAATATATGTTTTTTAATAGCCAAAAAATATATTTTTATATGTAATATATTATTTAATAATAACTGTTTATTTTGTTACAAAATCAGAGTGTGAGCGATTCAAAATATTCTAGCATAGTATACATTGTGTTTCTTCGTGTCTCGCTGCGTTCAGTAAGTAATGGTGGAAAAACTGACTGAGGTGGTATCTGAACCTCAGGGTCTATCGGTGGTTCACCTTCATTTCTGCTATGTGCTATATTGTGTAATACAGCAGTGGCCACAATAATATCTTGGGCAAGGGGCAACTTACACCTCAATCCAATACTAAGCACTGGGAATCTTCTTTTCCAGACACCGAAGGATCTTCCAATGACATTTCTGGTTCTAATATGAGAATCATTGTACAATTGTTCGGCTTCTGTTTGGGGATTGCTGAGTGGCACCAACAAATAATTATTCAGAAAATATCCGTTATCACTAACAATAAGTACGATCCCATTACCAAAAGGACCTGGCCCTCGTGTAACAATGTTGATAAATTGTAAATCTGCATTGCACATAGCTTGAACATTTAAAGAGAAGTATCCTTTTCGGTTCCTGAAATTTTCTGGAGTATCCCCACCTGATATAATATTCAAATATTTACTATAAATTGATAAAGTAAATAGTTAATAAAATAACCTGGTGAAATTATTTTGATGTGAGTACAATCCAAAGCTGCAATGACTCTTCGTAATCATCAATCATGACTATAAAAATCGTGCTATACTATAGATACATCTTTTGTGGACAAGATTTCAACACGACTTTTGGGCAATGAAAAAAAGTTTTGTCGCATTGAAGAAATAGCTTCGGTCACTCTTTTTATAATTTTACATTGTGTGGAATTATGCAGTGCTCCAAAGGATTTCACGATTTTCCTCGATTGCTAAGTCGTCAATTGTTTCAAACACATCCATCATAACAAATCGAAGTAGGTACACAACTATTACGTTTTACCAAAATGCACAACATGAAACGAAACTGTCAAACATAACCTAAAACATGACACTTATCGGACAGATAAAATCCTGAAAATCCTAAAAACTGGCGCTTGAAGCAGCAGATAACTTTATTCCTCCGGTAGAGGGTTTATTCGACATTTAACGACTATCTGACTATTGAAAAACCAGGAATAAAGCTTATCTGGTTGTTTATCTGACGATTGAAAAATCGGCCCTAAATTAAATTATTTTAAAATTAAATTAAATTATTTTTGAATTAAATTAAATTATTTTTAAATCAAATTAAATTAAATTATTTTGAAATTAAATTAAATTATTTTTGAATTAAATAACATTATTTTTAAATCAAATTAATTAAAAATATTTTTAAAAAAAATTAAAAAAAATATTTTTAAATAAAATAAAAAAAAAATTCAATTATTTTTAATTAAAATCGAATTATTTTTCATTTACGTTAAATTAGCTTTAAATTAAATTATTTTTAAATTATATTGAATTATTTTTGAATTAAATTAAATTATTTTTAAATTTAATTAATGTAAATTAGATTGTTTTTAAAATAAATTATTTTTAAATTAAATGAAATTATTTTTAAATTAAATTAAATTATTTCAAGATTAAATTAAATTATTTTTAAATTAAATTTAATTAATTTTAAATTAAATTAAATTATTTTCAATTTAAATTAAATTATTTTTTAATTAAATAAAATTGTTTGAAATTAAATTAAATTATTTTTTAATTAAATTGAATTAAATTAAATTATTTTTAAATCAAATTAAATTAAATTATTTGTAAATTAAATTGTTTTTTAATTGAAAAAAATTCTTTTTAATTAATTTAAATTCTTTATAAATTAAATAAAAATTAAATTATTTTTGAATAAGATTAAATTATTTTTAAATTAAATGAAATTATTTTTAAATTAAAAAAAATTAGTTTTAAATTATATTGAATTATTTTTGAATAAAATAAAATAAAATAAAATAATTTTTAAATGAAATGAAAATTTTAAATTAAATTATTTTTAAATTAATTTTATTTGTTTTTGAATTAAATTCAATTAATATATTTTTAATTAAATTAACTTAAATTAGATTGCTAAAATATAGCAGTCCACATATTTCTGCCTACTTGGCACACATTATAAATTCTTGTCTCTTAGAAAGTTGTTATCCGACTGCATGGAAAATATCTCTGGTTACTCCCTTACCTAAAGTTAAAGACCGAAAAGAGTTTAAACACCTACGGCCAATTAGTATCTTACCAACAATTTTCAAAATATTAGAGAAAATTATTATAAAAAACCTAATCAGTTAATGAATTACCTTGATGCCAATAATATACTACTAGAAACGCAATCTGGCTATAGAAAAAACTATGTGCAACAGCAATCCTGCACATTGTCGACGATATTATAACAGCAGCAGATAGTGATCATCTTACAGTTCTTATTTTACTTGATTACTCAAAGGCTTTTGATTGCATTAATTATGAGATCTTGTATTCTATATTACGACATATAGGCATAGGAGATGAAGCTGCAACATTAACTAAGTCTTCTCTAACTAACAAAAAACAAATAATAAAGTTCAAAGGCGAGTTATCGAATGAAGTAATCTTAGACAAAGGGGTACCACAAGGGTGAATCTTAGGCCCATTGTTTTTTTCAATTTATATTAGTCAAATGAATCTGAATATGAATATTTGTAAAGTAAATTATTACGCAGATGACACGCAAGTATATGCATCATTCAAGCCGGATCCGCAGGAAGCCAATATTAAAATCAATTTCCATTTAAATAATATGCTGCGAGAATCTGAAAAACATGCACTATGCATAAATCCTGAAAAAACGGTAGCTTTATTATTCGGGAAAACTGAATGAATAAAAAGGCACGCACATAAATTAAATATTATAATTGGTGGTAAGAGAATTCAGTTGGCTGAGGAAGCTCGCAACTTAGGTATAATCTTGGACACGGATTTACGCTTCAAAACGCAAATCAATAATTCTATCAAAAAAGCCTTCTGCAACCTAAAGATTTACCCAAACAAAGTATTTTTAATAAGCAAGTAGTTAAACTTTTATGCGATTGCTTGGTTTTATCGCACTTTTCGTACTGTCACTTTGTGTACAATAAGTGTATAGATGTTCATACATCGAAAAAGATACAACGTATTCAGAACTGTGGAGTCTCCAAGAGAGAACACATCTCTCCCAAGATTAAAGAAATTATATGGTTAAATATGCAAAATAGAAGAATGGTTCATGCTTCACTGACTTTTCACAAGATTATAATTCATCAATGTCCCACATATTTATATAGAAAAATCAGATATAGAACTGATATCCATAATTTGAATATAAGGAGGAAGTCATTGATTACTCCACCGGATCACAAAACAGCACTTTTTGAAAGATCTTTTACATTTACTATTGCCAAATTTATAATGAACTTCCTAAATCTATGAGACGGTTAAATATCAAACATTTTAAAAAGCAAATAAAACTAAAACTAATGCATGAGCGATAATGGAATAATAACTAAACAGTGTAATACTTTCACATTTGTCTTTAAATATGTTTGAGACTGGGCTGCTGTTGTTTTCTTTATTTATTTTTATTTTTACTTTTTTCTTAATATTAGAATGATCCATTATTTTATTTATTTTAGTAGATATTTAATCCGGGGGTTAAGTGGGAGAACAGTTTAATCACTGAACTTCGCCTCCGTCCAATAATGTAGTTACTAACTTGTTGCATTTGTTGTTGTAGTTATTTACTTTTTTTTGTGGTTTAATTTTTTTTTCTTTTCTTATGTTTATATTTATATTAATTATTTTTAAAGTAAATTAAATTATTTTTAAATTAAATTAAATTAAATTATTTTTACAAAAATTATATTATTTTTATATTAAACTAATTCATTTTCAAAATAAAATAAATTAAATTATTTTAGATTAAATTAAATTATTTTTAAATGAAATACAATTATTTTTAAATTTTAATACATTTAATTATTTACAAATTAAATTACATCGTTTTTAAATTAAATTAAATTATTATTAAATTAAATCAAATCACATTATTTTATTAGATTGGATCAAATGAAATTAAATTATTTTTGAATTAAATTGTTTTTAAATTAATTTAAATTATTTTAAAATTAAATTAAATTAGTTTTAAATTAAATTAATTTTTTTTATATCAAATTTTTTTTTTTACAGTAAATCGTTTTAAAATTAAATAAAATTATTTTTAATTAATTTAAATTATTTTTTAATTAAATAAAATTAAATTATTTGTAAATTAAATGAAATTGTTTTAAATTAAATAAAAAAAAATATTTTTAAATAAAATAAAATTATTTTAAAATTAATTTTAAATAAAATATTATTATAATTATTATTATTTATTATAGCAATTATTGAATATAATTTTAAATAAATTTATATTAAATTATTTTTAAATTATATTGAATTATTTTTGAATAAAATTATATTAAAATATTTTTAAATTAAATTAACCTAAATTAGATTATTTTTAAATTAAAATATTTTTAAATTCAATTATTTTTTTTAAATTGAATAAAACTATTTTTAAAATAAATTAAATAAAATAAATTATTTTTCAATAAATAAAAATACTTATAAATAAAATAAATTATATTATTTCCAATTAAATAAAATAAAAGTGTTCTTGAATTATATATAAAAAAAAATTAAACAATTTTTAAATTAAATAACTTCTAAATTAAATTGAATTATTTTTAAATTATGTTGAATTATATTTGAATTAAATTATATTAAAATATTTTTAAATTAAATTAACTTAAATTAGATTATTTTTAAATTAAATTAAATTATTTTTAAATTTAATTATTTTTTTTAAATTAAATAAAATTATTTTTAAAATAAATTAAATAAAATTTTATTATTTTTAAATAAATAAACTTACTTTTAAAATAAATTATATTATTTTTACATTCAATAAAATAAAATTGTTTTTAAATAAAATTAAATTGTTTTAAATTATTCTAAAAAAAAATTAAACTATTTGTAAATTAAATAACTTAAATTGAATTGAATTGAATAAATTAAATTGAATTATTTTTGAAGTATATTCTATTATTTTTGAATTAAATTAAATTATTTTTATATTAAATAAAATAAAATTATTTTAATATGAAATTAAATAATTTTTAAATTAAATTAAATTAATTTAGTTTTTTTTAAATAAATAATATTAAACTATTTTTATTAATAAATTATTTTTTAATTAAATCAAATTATTTTTTAAATATATTAAATTATTTTTAAATTAAATAAAATTATTTTTAAATTAAATAAAATTATTTTTAAATTAAATTAAATTTTTTTAAATAAAATTAATTATTTTTTTAAATTATTTTTAAATAAAATTAAATCATTTTTAAAATTAAATTATTTTTCAATTCTTATTTTTTAAATTATATTGAATTAAATTATATTAAATTATTTTTATATTAAATAAAATAAAATTATTTTAATATGAAATTAAATTATTTTTAAATTCAATTGGTTTTAAATTAAATTAATTTTTTTTAATTAATTAATTATTATTTAAAAAAATTAATAACTTAATAAATTATTTTTAAATTAAATAAAATTACTGTTAAATAAAATTTAATTATTTTTATATTATTTTTAAATAAAATAAAATTATTTTTTAATTCAAATCTTATTTAAGTTAATTTAAAATAATTTAATTTAAGTTGATTAAAAAATAATTCAATTTAATTAAAAAAAAATAATAATTTAAAAATTTTTTAATTTAATTTAAAAATAATTTCATTTTATTTATAAATAATTTAATTTTAATTAAAAATAATTTAGTTTTATTTAATTTAAAAATATTTTAATTTAATTTAAAAATAATTCAATTGAATTTAAAAATAATTTAATTTAAAATAATTTTATTTAATTTAAAAATAATTTTATTTAATTTAGAAATAATTTAATTTAAATTAATATAATCTTATTTTAAAATGATTAAATTTATTTTAAAATAATTATAGCCTCATAGCCTATAAATATTTATCAACCCAATTGATGGTCGAAAATGCCTTACTTACCTTCGCAAGGATTCTTAAGATTCCCTTATAATAACCAGTTGATATTCATTAAATAAAATTATTTTTAAATTAAACAAACTTATTTTTAAATTAAATAAATTATATTTAAATTTAATAAAATTAAATTTCCAATTAAATAAAATAAAATTGTTCTTGAATTATATATAAAAAAAATTAAACAATTTTTAAATTAAATAACTTCTAAATTAAATTGAATTATTTTTAAATTATGTTGAATTATATTTAAATTAAATTATAATAAAATATTTTTAAATTAAATTAACTTAAATTAGATTATTTTTAAATTAAATTAAATTCTTTTTAAATTAAATTATTTTTTTTAAATTAAATTAAATTATTTTTGAAATAAATTAAATAAAATTTTATTATTTTTAAATAACTAAAATTACTTTTAAAATAAATTATATTATTTTTACATTCAATAAAATAAAATTGTTTTTAAATAAAATTAAATTGTTTTAAAATTATTCTAAAAAAAAATTAAACTATTTTTAAATTAAATAACTTATAAATTAAATGGAATTATTTTTGAAGTATATTGTATTATTTTTGAATTAAATTTAGTTATTTTTATATTAAATAAAATAAAATAATTTTAATATGAAATTAAAAAATATTTAAATTAAATTAAATTAATTTTAAATTAAATTCAATTCTTTTTAAATAAATTTAGTTTTTTTTAAATTAAATAATATTAAATTATTTTTATTAATAAATTATTTTTTAAACAAATCAAATTATTTTTAAAATATATTAAATTATTTTTAAATTAAATAAATTATTTTTAAATTAAATAAAATTATTTTTAAATTAAATTAAATTTTTTTAAATAAAATTAATTATTTTTTAAAATTATTTTTAAATAAATTTAAATAATTTTTAAAATTAAATTATATTTGAATTATTATTTTTTAAATTATACTGAATTAAATTATATTAAATTATTTTTATATTAAATAAAATAAAATTATTTTAATATGAAATTAAATTATTTTTAAATTAAATAAAATTTCTGTTAAATAAAATTTAATTATTTTTATATTATTTTTAAATAAAATAAAATTATTTTTTAATTAAAATCTTATTTAAGTTAATTTAAAATAATTTAATTTAAGTTGATTAAAAAATAATTCAATTTAATTAAAAAAAAATAATTATTAAATTTTTTTTTAATTTAATTTAAAAATAATTTCATTTTATTTATAAATAATTTAATTTTAATTAAAAATAAATTAGTTTTATTTAATTTAAAAATATTTTAATTTAATTTAAAAATAATTCAATTTAATTTAAAAATAATTTAATTTAAAATAATTTTATTTAATTTAAAAATAATTTAATTTAATTTAGAAATAATTTAATTTAATTTAATATAATCTTATTTTAAAATGATTAAATTTAATTTTAAAATAATTATAGCCTCATAGCCTATAAATATTTATCACCCCAATTGATGGTCGAAAATGCCTTACTTACCCTCGCAAGGATTCTTAAGATTCCCTTATAATAACCAGTTGATGGGCATTAAATAAAATTATTTTTAATTAAACAAAATTATTTTTAAATTAAATAAATTATAATTAAATTTAATAAAATTAAATTAATTTTTTAATTAAATTAAATTATTTTTAAATTAAATTTATTTAAATTAATTTAATTTAAATTATTTTTTAAATTAAACCTAAGTTATTTTTAAATTTAATTAAAATATATATCCAAGTAGATAGAACGTGGATGGAAAGTGGATGCAAGTAGATAGAACGTGAATGGAAAGTGGATGCAAGTAGTTGGAAAGTGGATGGGGGTAGATGGAAAGTTGATTGAAGTAGATAGACACTGCATGAAAACTGGATGCAGGTAGTTGGAAAGTGGATGCAAGTAGATGGAAAGTGGATGGAAAGTGAGTGCAAGTATATGGAAAGTGGATGGTAAGTGGATGCAAGTAGATAGAAAATGGATAGAAAGTGGATGCGAGTAGATAGTATGTAGATGGAAAGTGGATACAACTTCATCTACTTGCATCCACTTTCCCCAGTAGATGAAAAGTGGATACAAGTAGATGAATTGTGTATGCAAGTAGATGAGAGGTGGATGCAAGTAGATGAAAAGTGGATTCATGTAATTTAACCTAAAAATAATTTAGTTACTTAAAAATAAATTTATTTATTTATTTTAAAAATAAATTAATTTAATATAATAATTTAATGTCAAAATAATGAATTCAATTTAAAATAATATAATTTAATTTAAAAATTATTTAAATTAATTTAAAAATTATTTCATTCAAATAAAAAAAAATTGCTTTAATTTAAAAATTATTTAATTTCGTTTAAAAATATTTTAATTTTATTTAAAAATAATTTTATTTTATTTTAAAATAATTTAATATTATTTAATTTAAAAATATTTTATTTATTTTAAAAATAATTTAATTTAATTTAAAAATATTTTTTTTAATTAATTTAAAATCAATTTAATTTATAAAAAATTTAAATTAATTTAAAAATTATTTTATTCAAGTAAAAAAGAATTTGCATTAATTTAAAAATAATTTAATTTCGTTTAAAAATATTTTAATTTTATTTAAAAATAATTTAATTTTATTTTAAAATAATTTAATATTATTTAAAAAAATTTAATATTATTTAATTTAAAAATATTATTTTTAATTTTAAAATAATTTAATTAAATTTAAAAACAATTTAATTTAAATAAATTTAAAAATAATTTAGTTTAATTTAAAAATTATTTAGTTTAATTTAATCATAATTTAATTTAATTTAAAAACATGTTAATATAATTAAATTTAAAAATAATTTAATTTAAAAATATTTTAATTTTATTTAAAAATAAATTAATTGAATTTAAAAATGATTTAATTTAATTAAATTTAAAAATAATTTAACTTAATTTAAAAATTATTTAATTTAATTTAATTAAAACATAATTTAATTTAAAAACATGATAATATAATTAAATTTAAAAATAATTTGCAAATAATTTAATTTAATTTAAATATAATTTAATTTAGTTTAAAAATAGTTTAATTTAATTTAATTTAAAAATATTTTAATTTAATTAAATTTAAAAATAATTTAATTTAGTTTAATTTATTTAGAAACTAATTTAATTTAAAATTAGTTTAATTTAATTTTAATTAAAAAATGATATAATTCAATTAAAAAATAATTTAAATTAAAAATAATTTAATTAACTTTAATTTAAAATTAATTTTATTTAAAAATAGTTAAATTTTATTTAAAAATATTTTAATTTAAAAAAAACTATCCCAAAGTGGATGTTATTAAAATTTTTCAATTTTGAGTAGGCATTGTCTATGTGACTGTTATAAATAGTTGTCAATTAGAACATTATTTTAATTTAATTTAGAAATAATTTAATTTAATATAATCTTATTTAAAAATGATTAAATTTAATTTTAAAATAATTATCCCCACATTGCCCACCCCAATTGATGGTCAAAAATTCCTTACTAACCTTCGCTGGGATTCTTAGGGTTCCCTCATAATCACCAGCTGATGGGCATTAAATAAAATTATTTTTAAATGAAATAAAATTATTTTTAAATTAAAATAAAATAAATTAAATTATTTTTAAATTAAATCAAAATATGGATGCAAGTAGATAGAAAGTGGATGGAAAGTGGATGCAAGTAGATAGTACGTGAATGGAAAGTGGATGCAAGTAGTTGGAAAGTGGATGGAAGTAGATGGAAAGTTGATGCAAGTAGATAGAAAGTGCATGAAAACTGGATGCAGATAGTTAGAAAGTGGATACAAGTAGATGGAAAGTGGATGGAAAGTTAATGCAAGTGTATGGAAAGTGGATGGTAAGTGGATGCAAGTAGATAGAAAATGGATGGAAAGTGGATGCGAGTAGATAGAATGTAGATGGAAAGTAGAAGCAACTTCATCTACTTGCATCCACTTTCCAAAGTAGATGAAAAAAGAATACAAGTAGATGAATAGTGTATGCGAGTAGATGCCAGTAATTTAATTTATAAATAATTTAGTTATTAAAAAATAAACTAATTTTATTTAATTTAAAAATAATTTAATTTAATTTAGAAATAATTTTATTTTATTTATTATAAAAATAGTTTAATTTTATTTAAAAAAATTTTAATTTAATTTAGAAATAATTTTATTTAATTTAAATATAATTTATTATAATCTTATTTTAAATTGATTAAATTTAATTTAAAAATAATTATCCCATCATAGCCCACCCCAATTGATGGTAAAAAATACCTTACTAACCTTCGCATGGATTCGTAAGATTCCCGCATAATCACCAGTTGATGGGCATTAAATAATATTATTTTTAAATTTAAAAAAATTATTTTTAAATTAAAATAAATTATATTAAATTAAAATAAATTAAATTATTTTTACATTAAATTAAATTATTATTAAATTTAATCAAATTAAATTAAATTTTTAATTGAATTAAATTTATCTAAATTAATTTAAATTAAATTATTTTTAAATTAAACCTAATTAAGTTATTTTTAAATTAAATCAAAATATGGATGTAAGTAGATAGAAAGGAGATGGAAAGTGGACGCATGTAGATAGAACGTGGATGAAAGTGGATGCAAGTAGTTCGAAAGTGTAATGAGGTAGATGGAAAGTTGATTCAAGTAGATAGAAAGTACATGGAAACTGTATGCAGGTTGTTGGAAAGTGGATGCAAGTATACGGAAATTGGATGGAAAGTGGATGCAAGTATATGGAAAGTGGATGGTAAGTGGATGCGAGTAGATAGAAAATGGATGGAAAGTGGATGCGAGTAGATAGAAAGTAGATGGAAAGTGGATGCAACTTCATCTACTTGCATCCACTTTCCACCGTAGATGAAAAGTGGATACAAGTAGATGAATAGGGTATGCAAGTAGATGAGAAGTGGATGCAAGTAGATGAAAAGTGGATGCAAGTAGATGAAAAGTGGATGCAAGTAGATGAAAAGTGGTTGCAAGTAGATGAAAAGTGGATGCAAGTAAATGAAAAGTAGATGCATGTAGACGAAAAGTGGATGCAAGTAAATGAAAAGTGGATGCAAGTAGATGAATTTGCATCCACTCGTCAACCACTTTTTATCTACTTGCATTCACTTTCCATCCACTTTTTGTATACTTGCATCCACTATCCATCCACTCTCATCCACTTGCATCCACTTTCCATCCACTTTCTATCTACTTGCATCCACTATCCATCCACTTTCTACCCACTTGCATCCACTTTCCATCCACTTTCTATCTACTTGCATCCACTGTCCATCCACTTTCCATCTACCTGCATCCACTTTCCATCTACCGGCATCCACTTCCTATCTACTTGCATCCACTTTCTATGTACTTGCATCCATATTTTGTTTTAACTTTAAAATAATTTAATTCGGTTTAATTTAAAAATATTTTAATTTAAAAATAATTTTATTTAATTTTAAAATATTTAGATTTAATTTAATTTAAAAAATAATTTAAAAAAAATTAATTAAAATTAAAAATTATCTCATTTGTTTTTTTATTTATAAAATAATTTAATTTGCTTTAAAAATAATTTACTTTAATTTAATTCAAAAATAATTCAATTTAATTTAAAAATAATTTAGAATTGGTGAAACCATCATACGTTATAGATAATAAAACAAACTTTAAACGAACGGAACACAGCCTGAATATATAAATATATTTTGCCTTTCCGGGGCTCTATAACAATTATTGAGTCTTTTAAGGACTACCAAAACAAATCTCACATGAAATTTCTAAGTCATTTTACAAATTTCAGTCCACATTCGTGGCACTCAACAAAAACCATAAAAATAACATTGTTTTTAATATCATGTCTATCCGATACCTTAAGTGGATAGCCATCTGTGGACGCGTTCCGAGATTTATCATTAACACTAGATACAGCTTACAGCTTTGCTTCCATGCACAATAATTTGTAAACCACTCACTTGAAAAAATTTGAAAACCACTCACCCATGTGGGGTTTAGGGTTAGATGTATATAATTTTGACATTTTGTGAGACAGTCATAACCTTAGCAGGTTATTAATTGAACTGATAAGATAGAATTGGTGAAACCATCCTACGTTATAGATAATCATACAAACTTAAAACAAACTGAACACAGACTTTGTGGCAATCAACAAAAACCATAAAAATAACATTGTTTTTAAGATCATGTCTTTCCGATACGTTAAGTGGATTAAGTTGAATATATAAATCTCGAAGACGCGTTTCGAGGTATATATATATATATATATATATATATATATATATATATATATATATATATATATATATATATATTCAGGCTGGGTACCGTTTGTGTTTAAGTTTGTATGATTATCCATAACGTAGGATGGTTTCACCAATTCTATCTTATCAGTTCAATCAATAACCTGCTAATTTCATGTCTCTCTCACAAAATGTTAAAATTATAAACATCTAACCCTAAACTGCACATGGGTTTTCAAGTGTGTGGTTTAAAAATTATTGTTCATGGAAGCAAAGCTATGCTGATGCGAGATAAATCTCGAAACGCGTCCACAGATGGCTATCCAATTAAGGTATCGGATAGACATGATCTTAAAAACAATGTTATTTTTATGGTTTTTGTTGAGTGCCACAAAGGTTGACGGAAAGCTTTAAAATGACTTACAAATTTCATGTGAGATTTGTTTTGGTAGTGCTAAAAAGACTCAATAATTGTTATAGAGCTGCGGAAATTTATATATTGGCTGTGTTCCGTTTGTGTTAAGTTTGTAAAAATTATTTAATTTAATTTAAAAATAGTTAAATTTAATATAAATATAATTTAATTAAGAAAGTTTAATTTTATTTGATTTATTTACAAAATAATTTGATTTTATTATATTTTATTATAAAAAAAAATATTTAAAGAAATTTAATTTAATTTAAAACAATCTAATTTAAGTTAATTTGCATCCACTTTCCATCCACTTTCCGTCTACCTGCATCCACTTTCAATCTACCTGCATCCACTTACGATCTACTTGCATTCACTTTCCATTCACTTTCTATCTACTGGCGTCCACTTTCCATCCTCTTTCTATCTACTTGCATCCTTATTTCGATTTAATTTTAAAATAATATATTTATAGGTTTAATATAAAATAAATTTAATTTAAAAATTATTTAATTTAAAAAATAATTTAATTTAATCAAATTTATTAATATTTTAATTTAATTTAAAGATAATTTAATTTAAAATTAATTAAAAAATAATTTAAAAATAATTTAATCTAATTTAAAAATAATTAAATTTTAATTTAAAGATAATTTAATTTAATTTAAAAACAATTTATTTTTATTGAAAAATAATTTAATTTAATAAAAAAATAATTTAATTTTATTTGATTTATTTTAAAAATAATTTAATTTAATCTAAAAAAAATATAATTTAAAAATAATATAATTTTATTTGATTTAATTTAAAAATAATTTAACTTAATTAAAAAACAATCTTATTTTAATTAGTTTAATTTAAAAATAATTTAATTGAATTGAAAAATAATTCAATTTAATTAAAAAAAAAAAATTTTAATTTAAAAATAATTTAACTTAGTTTAAAAATAATTTAATTTTATTTAAAAATAATTTAAAAATAATCTAATTTTATTTAAAATTAATTTAATTTCATTAATTTAAAAATAATTTTATTTAATTTAAAAATAATTTAATTTAATTAAAAAAGAATTTAATTTAATTTAGAAATAAATTATTTTTTATTATTTTTATAATTTAATTTAAAAATAATTTTATGTAATGTAGGTAGGTAGGTAGGTTTAAGTGGCAGCTAATGCTCACATGGACCTCAGATGGGCCCGTTGTGTTACCACGGTACTTGTAGTACAACCCTCCTCAGGGGATTTTGTCAAACCATTTCGAGCCGTGGATGAACCTCATGAGAGTCTGTGCATCTAGTGATTTGAGTCCCGCTCTGCTATGCCCAGTCTCTCAGCGTACTTGCCAATGGGACAGTGTCCCGTGATGACTCCACTGACAATCTGATATCGTTTCTTTTTAGAGAAACGATGTTGGTGCTTCTTTTCCTGTTTCGGTGAGGCCATATTTGCCTGGTTACCTCGCAGGTGTCTTCATCCCTCCACCTTTGCTCCGCTAGGTTCGAGGTTATTTCGGCTATGGCCTCCTTGCACGAGGCAAATGGAATACCAATATCCTGTAATACTTCGGTTGAGTGCAGGCTTGTGCCGTTCTTTGCAAGCTCATCCGCTTTTGTGTTACCTGGGATCCCGCTGTGGCTTGGTACCCACATGAGTCTCACGTTTGTGTGGGCTGCGAGCTCATTCAGCTTTCTCCGACAGTCAGAGACCACTGCTGAGTTGGTGCACACGCTAGTAATTGCCCGGAGAGCAGCTTAGCTATCGGTGTAGATGTGGATCTGTTCACCAGGGTCCCCATTTACCATCAGCCACACTGCTGCCCCTTTTATGGCGGTTACCTCCGCCTGAAAAACGCTGCGGTAGTCTGGCAGGCGTAAGCTAATTCTGAGGTTGAGTTCGTTGGAGAAAACTCCGCTGCCCACTTTGTCTCCCCTCCGTGAGCCGTCTGTAAAGACCTGCGTGTGTCCTGCTGGTACCTCTTTCTTTTCCATCTACTCCTCTTTAGAGGGTATGTGGTATGAGAAGTTCATACCACAGGGTCGTTGGAGAAAACTCCGCTGCCCACTTTGTCCTCCCTCCGTGAGCCGTCTTTAAAGACCTGCGTGTGTCCTGCTGGTACCTCTTTCTTTTCCATCCACTCCTCTTTAGAGGGTATGTGGTATGAGAAGTTATTGCCAAAAGCAGGTGTCGCATCGGTCTATGTTTTTGGGCACCCCTTTAAATTCATTGATTATTTCGGCGTGTCCACGATAGTCCGATGTCAACATTCGCACTGACTTTAGTCTAAGTGCTGTGGTAATGGCAAGTTGTCTGACCATTAAATCGACCGGGTCTATTTCCAGGATTGTCTCCAAGGCTTTCGTAGGCGTCGTTCTCATGGCTCCCGTTATCATGAGCTTCGCCATTCTCTGCACTTTTGTAAGAGCCATTTGATGGACTCTTTTATTAAGTGCCGGCCACCATATGAAAACGCCGTAGTAGAGTATTGGTGTAACTACGGCTCTGTATAGCCAGAAGGTAATCTTGGGGTTGAGGCCCCAAGATTGCCCCACTGCTCTCTTGCAAGAGTACAGCGAAACCGTTGCTTTCCGTACTCTTTCGTTTATGTTAAGCTTCCATGATAACTTTCGGTCTAGTATGAGACCTAAGTACTTGGCGCTCTCCTTGATCGTCAGTTCAGTGCCCTTTAGTATTGGGAGCCTGAATTCTGGGATGTTGTGTTTCCTTGTGAAAACCACTAGCTCGGTTTTCGCCGGGTTGACATCTACGCCACACCTTTTGCACCATTGCGCTAGTTTCGATAGGGCCCCTTCAACAAGTTGCGACATTGTATTGAGGTGTTTCCCTGAGGCCGCTATTGCTACGTCATCCGCAAAGGCGACGACCCTGCAGCCGGATTTCCTAAGTTGGAGGAGCAGCTCATTAAGCGTGATGTTCCAAAGCAATGGTGAGAGGACGCCTCCTTGTGGGGTTCCCCAACTCACTTTTCTTCTTATGTGGGATTCTCTCATTGTGGCCCTAATGTTCCTTTCACGGAGCATTTTTCCGATCAGGTGACATAGAGCGTTGTCCATAGCTAGTCCAGTTAAGGCTGATTCTATGGCTTCAGGCTTCACGTTGTTAAATGCCCCTTCTATATCGAGGAAGACAACCATCGTGAACTCCTTATGCCTCATCGAGCTCTCTATCTGGTTTACCAAGGCGTGGAGTGCTGTTTCCACGGATTTCCCTTTTGTGTATGCGTGCTGAGACATTGACAGCATTTCAGGGTGTAATGCCTCCTTCATGTGCAACTCAATCAGTCTTTCAAGTGTCTTTAGCAGGAACGATGATAAGTTTATTGGTCTCAGGTCTTTGGGGGAGGTGTGTGAGGCCTTTCCTCCTTTTGGAATGATGACCGCTTCGACCTCTCTCCATATTTTTGGGATGTATGAGAGGTTTATACATGCCTTAAACATAGTCTCCAACCAAGGTGTAACTATATCTATGGCCTCTTGCAGCTCAACTGGACTGATCCCGTCAGGTCCAGGTGACTTAAAGGGTTTGAAGCTTTTGATGCTCCAGGTTAACTTATCTCCATCTAAAATTCTGTCAGCCAGATACCGAGGTGGAGCAGTTATGGTGGAGTCCACTACATTTATTCCATTGTTTGGAAAGTGTGTATCCATGAGTAGCTCCAGCGTTTCTGTACATGAGGTTGTCCAGTTTCCATCTTGATTCTGTATGAAGCTATTGACTGCCGGATCCTTAGATAAAATTTTTCGCAGTCGGCTGGCTTCTGAGGTTTCCTCTATTTGCTCGCAGATTCGAGCAAAGGATGACCTTTTGGCCTTCCTAACCTCCATTTTGAAATTCCGTAGGCTGTTTTTATAGGCAGTCCACTCAATGGTGCTTTTTGCCTTGTTGAACAGCCTCCTGCATTCCTTTCTTAGGGAGCTTATTAACGGCGTCCACCACCGTGGTTTGCTCTTACCTATCCTGCTCACAACTTTGCATGATGTGCGCATGGCCTTGTTACAGGCACCTGTGAACTGTTTTACAGTTCTGTCTAGCTCATCCCCTGTTTTTGGTGTTGGGGACGGCTCTTCCGATAGAAGACCCGATAGGGTAGTTTTGTACTTACCCCAGTCAGTCTTCCGTTTGTCTACAAACTTAGGCTTTGTTTGCATCTGTATGCCTACCTTAAATTCAATGTACCTGTGATCAGAAAAGAAGTGTTCTTTTGACACTTTCCAATTGCTTACAAGGTTAGGCGTTTTAGTGGAAACGAGTGTAATAAAGTGTACCTCCTCTCTCACGGCTGTGGTGAAGGTGGGAGTGTTACTTATATTACATATTTCTATGTCGGAGGTTAGTATAAATTCTAGTAAGGACTCACCTCTGTTGTTCGTGTCCGAGCTGCCCCATATGGTGTGGTGGGCATTGGCATCGGCTCCAGTAATCACGTCCGCCCCTACTCGGTTGGCTTCTGTGATTATACCATGGAAACCCTCTGGGGGACTTTCCTTCTCATGGGCGAAGTATCCTGAGATCATCCATAACCTACGGTTAAAAAGTCCCATTGATACAGTGACAGTGTCGCAATCGCTGTGGTTAGGTGCTTCGTTAATCTCATCTAGATGGAGATGTCCGAACATATTAGTGACCCCCATATCTGACATCTCACTGTCTGAATGTGACCGAGACTCCCCTTCCCTCGAGGGGATTGGGGTTCTCTTGTCACTCTTGTAAACCTTCAGGGTAGTGGAGCCGAAGCCGTAGCTGATCTTACTTACTCACTTACTTTCAGTCAGTGGCGCTAGAGAGGCTTCGTTTAAGATGACAATTACTTGCCTTGTCATACCCGCTGCCTCGCTAACTTTGATAACGCTCCAATCCTAAGTTGGAAGCGTGGGATTGCTGATCTGAATTATCTTCAGAATTGTCCTCGGGTCAGAGAGTTCCGTCGGGATCCAGGCCAAGTGTAGTGGATCTCGGTCTGCTCGGGATCTTGTCCATTGAGACAGCCTCGATTCGGGCGCCTGGCCAGACTTCCCCCACTTCCCCGATGGCTTGCTTGTACAGGTCCGCTGATCGTTACCAGCTTGATATGTGCTTGATGCCAACCTGCGTCTCTGCAGCAAGGAGCTGGGCCTGGATTCTTCTGGAGAATGTCCAGGTATTTGCCCAAGAGAGCCGCTTCCACCAGTCCCCATTTGGCAGGCGCGATAGTCCCATCCCGGTGACCTCTGTCAATGACCGCCCATACCAGATGATCTTTCATGATCTCACTGTAGGAGCGCTTCGGGAGTCCCTTTTTGTTGGACTGTGGCGAAAGACCCAGTCGTGCCCTTTTTTCCCTATGAGTGGGGATTCATCCATCGATCGGTCCTTTCTTTTGGACGATCCCTGGGTTGCCGCCGACTCATGCTCTTTCGTAACTTTAAGGGCCCACTCGACTTTCGCCTTGTCTTGATCAGACCACTTTTCCTCCGGGATGCCCTTAAATTTGTCGAGGAGTTTGTAAGCCGCCCTTCTATCCCTATAGGCTCTGACTGACGGTTTCACCTCTTTCTTGCTAGATGCCGCTTTATTCAGCTCTGCATAATTACTAGTGCTAGGCCCGGGTTTCGTTAGCATGCTACTTGTGTGGTCCTTAGAGGACAGGAGTCTCCCTTTACGGGTGGACTTTTTGGGGAACTCACGTTCCGGGAATGGATTGTTGCCCACACCAGATCCGATTGGGCGGCCTGCTTGCGCAGGGTGGGATTCCGAGCTGTTGCCCGTACCCACCTGGTGGTTGTTACCTCGATTTACACTATCCATTGGGGGGGGGGGGGGGGGGTTTGGCAATTTATACCTTTTGCCAGGTTTCCTTTCGTTAGGGACCAGATTGACCTCCTTCTGGCCATGCATCTTCTTGGCACGGGTAGGTAGGATTAGGAGTTATAGGCTAAAGAAGAAAGAAGTTTAACTCCCTAGCCCTCGATACCTACTAGCATCAGGAGTTGAAAAGGTGGTCAAGAGAAGACCGAAGAGTTGACCAAGGGAGGTCGAAAGATCAAAGAAGGAAAGCTAAGAGGAAACTGGTAATCTCGTGCCGAAGCATGGTTACCGTGCAATGGTGTTGGTCCGCGTGTGCAATCCCCTATCCGCCACCCGGGGACGCGCCTCGTAGGGGTTACACCTTCCCCGCAGGATGTGATGTAATGTAAAAAATAATTTAATTTAATCTAAAAATATATTTTCTAATAATAATCTAATTTATCAATTTAGCAATAATTTAATTTAATTTGAAAATAATTAAATTTTACTTGAAAATAATTTAATTTAAAAATAATTAAATATATTTATTATTAAATAACTTTTTAAATTAAATTAAATTATCATAAAAATATATTATTTTTCAAATTAAATTATTTTCAAATTAAATTAAATTATTTTAAAAATAAATTAAATTATTGTTAAATTAATATATTAAATTAAACTAAATTATTTTTAAAATAAATTATTTTTCAACTAAATTAAATTAATTTGTTTTTAAATTAAATTATTTTTAAATTAAATTAAATTATATTTAGATTAAATTAAATTATTTTTAAATTAAATTAAATTATATTAAATTAAATTAATTTTAAATTAAATTAGATTATTTTTAAATTAAATTAAATTATCTTTAAAATAAACTAAATTATATTTAAATCAAATTAGATTATATTTAAATTATTTTTAAATAAATAAAATAAAATAATTTTAAATTAAATTATAAATTTTGAATTAATTTTTAAATAAAATTTATTTATTTTTAAATTAAATTCAAATATTCTTAATTTATATTGGATTATTTTTGAATTAAATTATATAAAATTATTTTTTATTTAAATAAAATTAAATTATTTTTAAATAAAATTATTTTTATAAAAAATAAAATTAATTTTAAATTAAATAAAAAATGTTTCAATAGAATTAAATTTTAATTTAATTATTTTTAAATTAAATTAAATTATATTTAGTTATTTTTGAATTAAATTAAATTAAATTATTTTAAAATTAAACTAAATTATAATTAATTATTTTTTAATTAAATTAAATTAAATTATTTTTAAATTAAATTAATAAAAATTAGATTATTTTAAAATTATTTTTACAACAAATGAAATTATTTGTAAATTAAATTAAGAAAAGGTGGTCAAGAGAAGACCGAAGAGTTGACCAAGGGAGGTCGAAAGATCAAAGAAGGAAAGCTAAGAGGAAACTGGTAATCTCGTGCCGAAGCATGGTTACCGTGCAATAGTGTTGGTCCGCGTGTGCAATCCCCTATCCGCCACCCGGGGACGCGCCTCGTAGGGGTTACACCTTCCCCGCAGGATGTGATGTAATGTAAAAAATAATTTAATTTAATTTAAAAATATATTTTC
Organism: Phosphuga atrata; assembly: GCA_944588485.1. NCBI lineage: Eukaryota > Metazoa > Arthropoda > Insecta > Coleoptera > Silphidae > Phosphuga > Phosphuga atrata. Next base: position 29,748,828 of record OX155900.1, read on the forward strand.
TAATAATAATCTAATTTATCAATTTAGCAATAATTTAATTTAATTTGAAAATAATTAAATTTTACTTGAAAATAATTTAATTTAAAAATAATTAAATATATTTATTATTAAATAACTTTTTAAATTAAATTAAATTATCATAAAAATATATTATTTTTCAAATTAAATTATTTTCAAATTAAATTAAATTATTTTTAAAATAAATTAAATTATTGTTAAATTAATATATTAAATTAAACTAAATTATTTTTAAAATAAATTATTTTTCAACTAAATTAAATTAATTTGTTTTTAAAATGAATTATTTTTAAATTAAATTAAATTATATTTAGATTAAATTAAATTATTTTTAAATTAAATTAAATTATATTAAATTAAATTAAATTAATTTTAAATTAAATTAGATTATTTTTAAATTAAATTAAATTATCTTTAAAATAAACTAAATTATATTTAAATCAAATTAGATTATATTTAAATTATTTTTAAATAAATAAAATAAAATAATTTTTAAATTAAATTATAAATTTTGAATTAATTTTTAAATAAAATTTATTTATTTTTAAATTAAATTCAAATATTCTTAATTTATATTGGATTATTTTTGAATTAAATTATATAAAATTATTTTTTATTTAAATAAAATTAAATTATTTTTAAATAAAATTATTTTTATAAAAAATAAAATTAATTTTAAATTAAATAAAAAATGTTTCAATAGAATTAAATTTTAATTTAATTATTTTTAAATTAAATTAAATTATATTTAGTTATTTTTGAATTAAATTAAATTATTTTTAAATTAAATTAAATTATTTTAAAATTAAACTAAATTATAATTAATTATTTTTTAATTAAATTAAATTAAATTATTTTTAAATTAAATTAATAAAAATTAGATTATTTTAAAATTATTTTTACAACAAATGAAATTATTTGTAAATTAAATTAATTTATTTTTAAGTTAAATTAAATTATTTTTAAATAAAATTTAATTGTTTTTAGATTAAATTAAATTATTTTCAAATTAAATTAAATTATTTTTAAATTAATTTTTTTTTCATTTAAATTTTTATTAATACAAATTTTTAAAATAAATTAAAATATTTTAAAAGAGTATTGAAATATTTTGGAATCAACTTAAATAAAATTATTTTTAATTAAAACAAAATTAAATTATTTTTAAATTATATTGAATTTTTTTTAAATTTAATTAAATAAAATAATTTAAAATTTAATTAAATAAAATAAGTTTCAAATAAAAATTATTTATTTTTAAATTATTTTTAAATAAAATTAATTTTTTTTTTAAATTAATTTTAAATAAAACTAAATTAATTTTAAATAAAATTAAATTTTTTTATAATAAATTAAATTATATTTATACAAAATTAAATTATTTTTAAATTATATTGAATTTTTTTTAATTTAATTAAATAAAATTATTTTAAATTTAATTAAATAAAATAAGTTTCAAATAAAAATTATTTATTTTTAAATTATTTTTAAACAAAATTAATTTTTTTTTAAATTAATTTTAAATAAAATTAATTTTAAATAAAATTAAATTTTTTTTTAAAATAAATTAAATTATATTTAAATCAAATTAAATTATTTTTAAATTAAATAAAATTATTTTTAAATTAAATAATATTATTTTTAAAATAAATTATTTTTAAATAATTAAAATAAAATTATTTTTAAATTAAATTAAAAATTTTTAACTAATTTTTAAATAAAAGAATTATTTTTGAAATAAATTCAAATTTTTTTAATTTATATAGGATTATTTTTGAATTAAATTATAAAAAATTATTTTCAAAATAAATAAAATTAAATTATTTTTAAATTAAATAAAACTATTTTTAAATTAAATAAAATTAAATTAATTTTTTTTTAGTAGAATTATAATATAATTAAATAAGTTTTAAATAAAATAAAATTATTTTTAAATTAAATCATTTTTAAATTTAATTAAATTATATTTAATTATTTTTGAATTAAATTAAATTATTTTTAAATTAAATTAAATTATTTTTAAATTAAATTAAATTATTTTAAAATTATATTTAGCTATTTTTTAATTGCATTAAATTAAATTATTTTTAAATTATTTTAACAATAAATTAAATTATTTGTAAATTAGATTAATTTATTTTTAAGTTAAATGATTTTTAAATAAAATTTAATTATTTTTAGATTAAATTAAATTATTTTCAAATTAAAATAAATTATTTTAAAATTATATTGAAATAATTTTGAACTAAATTCAACAAAATTAAATTATTTTTAAATTATATTAATTTTTTTTAAATTTAATTAAATAAAATTATTTTTAAATTTAATTAAATAAAATTAGTTTTAAATAAAATTAATTTATTTTTAAATTATTTTGAAATAATATTAATTTTTTTTTAAATTAATTTTAAATAAAATTAAATTATTTTTAAATACAATTAAATTATTTTTAAAATAAATTAAATTATTTTGAAATTATTTAGAATTAATTTTGAATTAAATTAAGTTATTTTAAGTTATTAAATTACATTATTTATTTTTTAATTAAATTAATATTAATTATGTTTAAATTAAAATAAAATATTTTCAAAATAAATTAACTTAAATTAGATTATTTTTAAATTAAATTAAACTATTTTTAAATTAAATTTAAATATAATTACATTATTTTTAAATTAAAATTAAATTAATTTTAAAATTAAATTAAATTATTTTCAAATTAAATTTAATCATTTTTAAATTAAATTAAAATAATGCTAAATTTTATTATTATTAAAAAAACATTTTTTAAATTAAATTAAACTATTTTTACAATAAATAAATTTATTTTTAAAATATATAAATACATGTTTAAATAAAATAAAATAATTTTAAAATTAAATTAAATTATTTTTAGATTAAATTAAATTATTTTTAAATTAAAATTCATTATTCTATAATAAATTAAATAAAATTAAATTATTTTAAAATTATTTTTAAATAAAATTAAATCATTTTTTAATTAAATTGAATTATTTATAATTAAATAAAATTAAATTATTTTTAAATTAAATTTAATTTTTTTTTCAATTAAATTAAATTATTTTCATATTAAATTAAATAAATTTTAAATTAATTTATTAAATTAAATTATTGTTAAATTAATTTAAATTATTTAAAAAAAAATATTTTTAAAATAAATGAAGTTACTTTTAAATTAAATTAAGTTATTTTTAAATTAAATTGAGTTGTTTTTAAATTAAATAAAATTAAATTATTTTTAAATTAAATAAAATTTAATTATTTTTAAATTAAATTTAATTATTTCTAAATTAAATTATTTTTAAATTGAATAAAATAATTTTTTAAACTAAATTATTTTTTAATTAAATGAAATTATTTTCAAATTAAATTAAATTTTTTTAAATTTAAATAAATTATTTCTAAATTAAAATAAATTATTTTTTAATTAAATGAAATTATTTTCAAATTAAATTAAATTATTTTCAATTTAAATTAAAATAAATTATTTTTAAACTAAATTAAAAATTTAAATTAAATTAAAAAAAAATCCAAATTTTTTAAATAAAATTAAATAATTTTTAAATTAAATTTAATTATTTTTAAATTAAATTAAATTATTGATAAATTGTATAATTATTAAAAAAACATTTTTAAATGAAAATAAATTATTTTTACAATAAATTAAATTATTTTTAAAATAAATTTTTTTTTTAAATTAAAATAAGTTTTTTTAAAAAGTAAATTATTTTTTGGTAAAATTAAATTATTTTTAAATTAAATTAAAATAAATTATTTTTAAATTAAATTTATTTTTTTTAAATTAAATGTAAATACATTTTTTTTTAAATAAATTAAATAAAGTTAAATTAATTTTAAATTATTATTAAATATAATTTAATTAATTTTTAAATAAGTTAAATTATTTTTAATTTAAATTAAATAATTTAAAAATTATATTGAATAATTTTTTAATTAAATTAAACAAATTTATTTTATATAAACTATAAATAAAATAAAATTATAAATAATATTATAAAATTATTATAAACAAAACTAAATTATTTTAAAATTGTTTTTGAATAAAATTAATTTAATTATTTTTAAATATAATTAATTTAATTTCAAATTAAATTAAATAATTTTTAAATGAAATTAAATTATTTTTTAATTAAATTAAATTATATTTAAATTAATTTATATTATTTTTAAATTAATTAATTTTAAAATAAATGCAGTTACTTTTAAATTAAATTACATAATTAAATTAAATTAAATTATTTTATTTAATAATAATTAAAGTAAATTATTTTTAAACTAAATTAAATTATTTTTAAATTAAATAAAATTAAATTATTTTTAAAATAAATAAAATTAAATTATTTTTAAATTAATTTAAATTATTTTAAAATTAAATAAAATAAAAATATTTTTAATTAAAATTGAATTATTTTTAAATCTTATTAAATTATTTTTAATTTAAATAAAATAAAATAATTTTTAAATAAAATAAAATTATTTTAAAAGAAAATTAAAATATTTTTAATTTACTTAAATTATTTTAAAATTAAATTAAATTATTTATAAATTAAATTGAATTATTTATTGATTTAATTAAATTATTTGTATTTTAAATTTAATTTCTTTTTAAGAAAATTAAATTATTTTTTAAATAAATTAAACAAAATTTAATTATATTTAACTTAAATTATTGTTAAATTAATATATTAAGAAAGTATTATTTTTAAATTAAATTAAATTATTTTCACAATAAATTAAATTAATTTGAAAATAAATATATTTATTTTTAAATTAAATTAAATTATTTTTAAATTAAATTAAATTATTTTAAATTAAATTAAATTATTTTTGAATAAAATAAATTTATTTTTAAATTAAATTAGACAATTTTTTTAATTAAATTGATTAAAACTATTTTTAAATTAAATTAAATTATTTTTACAAAAAATTAAATTATTTTTAAATAAAATAAAATTATTTAAAAAAAAATTAAATTATTTTTAAATTAAAATAAATTATTTTTAAATTATATATAACTATTTTTGAATTTAATTCCATTAAATTATTATTAAATTAAGTTAACATAAATTAGATTATATTTAAATAAAATTAAATTATTTATAAATTAAATTAAATAAAATCAAATTATTTTTTTTAAACTAAATAATATTATTTTTAAATAAATTAATTATTTTTAAATTAAATAAAATAAAATTATTTTTGAATAAAAATTTATTTAATTTAAATAAAATTAAATTATTTTTAAATTAAATTTAATTATTTTTAAATTAAATAAAATTAAATTAATTTTAAATTAAATTTAATTATTTTTAAATAAAATTAAATTATTTTTATAATAAATTAAATTAATTTAAAAATAAATATATTTATTTTTAAATTAAATTAAATTATTTTTAAATTATTTTAAATTAAATTAAATTATTTTTGAATAAAATAAATTTATTTTTAAATTAAATTAGATAATTTTTTAAATTAAATTGATTAAAACTATTTTTAAATTAAATTAAATTATTTAAAAAAAAAATTAAATTATTTTTAAATAAAATAAAATTATTTAAAAAAAAATTAAATTATTTTTAAATTAAAATAAATTATTTTTAAATTATATATAACTATTTTTGAATTTAATTCCATTAAATTATTATTAAATTAAGTTAACATAAATTAGATTATATTTAAATAAAATTAAATTATTTATAAATTAAATTAAATAAAATCAAATTATTTTTTTTAAACTAAATAATATTATTTTTAAATAAATTAATTATTTTTAAATTAACTAAAATAAAATTATTTGTGAATAAAAATTTATTTAATTTAAATAAAATTAAATTATTTTTAAATTAAATTTAATTATTTTTAAATTAAATAAAATTAAATTATTTTTAAATTAAATTTAATTATTTTTAAATTAAATTAAATTATTTTCATTTTAAATTAAATAATTTTTAAATTAAATTAAATTATTGTTAAATTAATTTAAATTATTTTTAAATTAATTATTTTTTAAATAAATGCAGTTACTTTTAAATTAAATTAAGTTATTTTTAAATTAAATTGAATTATTTCTAAATTAAATTAATTTTAAATTAAATAAAATAAAATTATTTTTGAACAAAATTAATTTATATTTAAATTATTTTTAAATAAAACTAAATTATTTTCAAATTATGTTTAATTATTTTTTAATTAAATTAAATTAAATTATTTTCAAATTAAATTAACTTAAATTAGATTGATTTTAAATTGATTTTTCTTAATTAAATTAAATTATTTTAAAAATAAATTTATTTATTTTTAAATTAAATCAAGTATTTTAAAATTAAATTAAATTATTTTTAGATCAAATTAAATTATTTTTAAATAAAATTAAATTATTTTTAAATTTAATTCAATTATTTTTAAATTTAATTAAATTAAATTATTTTCAATTTAAATCAAATTATTTTTAAATTTATTTAAATTATTTTTAAATTAATTATTTTAAATTAAAATAAATTATTTCTAAACTAAATGAAATTATTTTTAAATTAAATTAAAATTTTTTTTGAATTAAATTAAATTATTTTTAAAATATTTAATTTTTTTTTTAATGAAATTAAATTATTTTTAAATTAAATTGGATTTTTTTAAAATTAAATTAAATTATTTTTTAACTAAATTAAATACGTGTCAAGTTAAATTTAATTATTTTCAAATTAAAATTAAATTATTGTTAAATTTTATTATTATTATAAAAAAACCTTTTTTTAAATGAAAATAATTTTATTTTACATTAAATTATTTTTAAAATAAATAAATTTATTTTTAAATTAAATTAAGTATTTTAAAATGAAATTAAATTATTTGATATTAATAAATTAATAAATTAATAAATGAAATTAATATATTTGAAAGTTATTTTTAGATTAAATTAAATTATTTTTAAATTAAATTAAATTAAATTATTTTAAAAATAAATTAACTTAAATTAGATTATTTTTAATTTGAATTAAATTATTTTAAATTTAAATTCATTTCTTTGTAAATTAAATTACTTTCAAATTAAAATAAATTATTTTTTAATAAAAATAAACTAAATTAGATTATTTTTAAATTAAACTATATTATTTCTAAATTTGATTAAACTAAACTATTTATAACTTAATTTATTTTGAAATTAAATTAAATTATATTAAAATATTTTTATATTTTAATTATTTTTAAATTAAAATTAAATTATTGTTAAATTTTATTATTATTATAAAAAAACATTTTTTAAATGAAAATAATTTTTTTTTTACATTAAATTATTTTTAAAATAAATTTATTTATTTTTGAATTAAATTAAGTATTTTAAAATAAAATTAAATTATTTTTAGATTAAATTAAATTATTTTTAAATTAAATTAAAATAAATTATTTTTAAAATAAATTAACTTAAATTAGATTATTTTTAATTTAAATTAAATTATTTTTAATTTTAATTCATTTCTTTGTAAATTAAATTACTTTCAAATTAAAATAAATTATTTTTTAATAAAAATAAACTAAATTAGATTATTTTTAAATTAAACTAAATTATTTCTAAATTTGATTAAACTAAACTATTTATAACTTAATTTATTTTGGAATTAAATTAAATTATATTAAAATATTTTTATATTAAATTCAATTATTTTCAATTAAATTAAATTATTTTCAAATTAAATTAAATTATTTTCATATTATCTTAAATTATTGCTAAATTAAATTAAATTATCATTAAAAAAAAAAGTATTTTTAAATAAAATAAAATTAATTTAAAATTAAGTTAAATTATTTTTAAATGAGATTAAATTATTTTCAATTAAAATTAAATTATTTTTAAAATAAATAAAATAAAATTATTTTTAAATTGAATTAAATTATTTTTAAATCAAATTAAATTATTTTTTAATTAAATTGTTTTTTAAACGAAATAAACTTATTTAAAAACTTATTTAAATTAAATTATTTTAGAATGAAATAAAATCTATGTAAAATGTATATAATATATATGAAATAAAAGTTATTTAAATTATATATAAATTATTTTTAAATCATATTTATTTATTTTACAAATAAATTAACTTAAATTTATTTTAAATTAAATTATTTTTTTTTAATTAAATTAAATTATTTTTAAAATTAAATTACTTTAAAATCAAATTAAATTATTTTTAAAATTATTTAAATTTTTTTAAAATTAAATTATTATTTTTAAATAAAATAAAATTATTTAGAAAAAAAATTATTATATTAATTTTTAAATTAAATTATTTTTAAATTATATTTTACTATTTTTGAATTTAATTACATTAAATTATTTTTAAATTAAGTTAATATAAATTAGATTATATTTAAATTAAATTAAATTATTTATAATTTAAATTAAATAAATCAAATTATTCTTAAATTAAATAAAATAAAATTATTTTTGAATTAAATTTAATTATTTTTAAATAGAATTAAAATATTTTTAAATTAAATTCAATTATTTTTAAATTAAATAAAATTAAATTTTTTTTAAATAAAATTAAATTAATTTTAAATTATTTTTAAATAAAATTAAATTATTTTTAAATTAAAGTTAATTATTTTTACATAAATTTAAATTATTTTTAAATAAACTTAAATTATTTTTAAAATAAAATTAATTATTTTTAAATAAATTTAAAATATTTCTGAATAAAATTTAATTATTTTTAAACTAAAGTTAATTATTTATAAATAAAATTTAATTATTTTTAAATTAAATTAAATTATTTTTTATTATTATATTAAATTATTTTTATATTATTTTAACTTATTTTTAATTAAATTATATTATTTTTAAATTAAATTAAATTGTTTTTACAATAAATTAAATTATTTTTAAATAAAACGAAATTATTTTCAATTTAAATTAAATTATTTTTAAATTAAATTAAATTATTTTTAAATCAAATTAAATTAAAATATTTTTAAACTATTTTTTTTTAAATTTAAATTATATCCTTTTAATTCAATTTAAATATTTTATGAATTAAATAAAATTAAATTATTTTTAAATTAAATAAAATTATTTTTAAATAAAATAATTTTTTTTTTTTAAATAAAATAAAATAATTTTTAAGTTATTCTTAATTAAAATTAAATTATTTTTCATTTAGATTTAATTATTTTTAATTTAAATTATCTTTAAATAAAATTGAATTATTTTTTAATTCAATTAATTTAAATTATTTTTAAATTTAAATAAATTATTTTTTAAATATACTCTAAATTACATTATTTTAATTTTAATTAAATTATTTCTAAATTTAAATAAACCAAAATATTTTGAAATTATTTTATTTTGAAATTAAATTAAATTATATTGAATTATTTTCAATTAAAATTAAATTATTTTTAAATTAAATTAAATTATTTTTAAATTAAATTAAATTAAATTATGTTTATATATAATTTAATTATTTTGAATTAAATTTAATTAAATTTAAATTAAATTAAATTACTTTTTTAATTAAATTTAATTATTTTCGAATTAAAATAAATTATTTTCATATTTAATTTGATTATTGTTAATTTAAATTAAATTATTATTAAATAATAATTATTTTTAAATTTAATTAAATTATTTTCAATTTAAATTAAATTATTTTTAAATCAAATTAAATTGAATTATTTTTAAATTAATTTAAATTATTAAAAATAATATTAAATTATTTTTAAATTAAATTGAATAATTTTTTAATTAAATTAAATTATCTTTAAATTAAATTGAATTATTTTTTAAATAAATAAATTTAGAATTATTTTTATATTAAAATAAATTATTTTTTAAATATATTAAACTAAATTGTATTTTTTTTAAAATAAATTAAATTATTTCTAAATTTAATTAAACCAAATTATATAGAAATTAATTTAATTTGAAATTAAATGAAATTATTTTTAAATTATATTATTATTAAATTTATAATTATATAAAAATAAAATAAGATGAAATTATTTTTTAATTAAATTGTTTTTTTAACGAAATTTCTTTTAAATTATTTTAAAATTTAATTTTTTTAAATTAAATTAAATCACTTTTCAAATTAAATAAAAGTATTTTTAAATTAAATTATTTTTAAATTAATTAAATTATTTTTAAAATAAATTAACTTAAACTAAATTATTTTTAAAATATAATTAACTTAAATTAGATTATTTTAAAATTAAATTAAATTATTTTTTGATAAAACTAAATTAATTTGAAATTATATTAAATTATTTTTTAAATAAATTAAGTTAAATTATTTCTAAATTGAAGTAAATTAACTTATTTTTAAACAAATTAACATTATTTTTATATTAAATTATTTTTAAATCAAATTAAATTTAATTATTTTTGAAACATTTATTTTTAAATTTAATTAAATTATTTTTAAATTCATTTCAATTATTTTAAAATTAAATTATTTTTAATTAAAATTGAAATATTTTTAAATTAAATTAAATTATTTTTAATTTAAATAAAATAAAATAATTTTTAAATAAAATAAAATAATTTTTAAATAAAATTAAAATATTTTGCAAATAAATTAAATTATTTATAAATTATATTGAATTATTTATTAATTAAATTAAATTATTTGTATTTTAAATTTAATTTTTTTTAAAGAAAATTAAATTATTTTAAAAATAAATTAAATAAAATTTAATTAAATTTTAAATATAAAATTTAAATTAAATTATTAAGAAAGTTTTATTTTTAAATTAAATTAAATTATTTTTACAATAAATTAAATTAATTTGAAAATAAATATATTTATTTTTAAATTAAATTATTTTTAAATTAAATTAATTTTTTTTTTCATTGAATTAAATATTTTTAAATTAAATTAAATTAACTTATTTTTAAACTAAATTAAATTATTTTTAAATTAAATTAAGTTGAATTAGATTATTTTTAAATTAATTTAATTGTTTTTAATAAAATTAAATTATTTAAAAAAAAAATTAAATAAAATTTGATTATTTTTAAATTAAATTATTTTTAAATTAATTAAATTATTTTTAAAATAAATTAACTTAAACTAGATTATTTTTAAAATATAATTAACTTAAATTAGATTATTTTAAAATTAAATTAAATTATTTCTTGATTAAATTAAATTATTTTGAAGTTATATTAAATTATTTTTTAAATAAATTAAATTAAATTATTTCTAAATTAAAGTAAATTAACTTATTTTTAAACAAATTTAAATTATTTTTATATTAAATTATTTTTAAATCAAATTAAATTTAATTATTTTTGAAACATTTATTTTTAAATTTAATTAAATTATTTTAAAATTAATTTCATTTATTTTAAAATTAAATTATTTTTAATTCAAATTGAATTATTTTTAAATTAAATTAAATTATTTTTAATTTAAATGAAATAAAATAATTTTTAAATAAAATAAAATTATTTTTAAATAAAATTAAAATATTTTGCAATTAATTTAAATTATTTATAAATTATATTGAATTATTTATTAATTAAATTAAATTATTTGTATTTTAAATTTAATTTTTTTTTAAAGAAAATTAAATTATTTTTAAAATAAAATAAATAAAATTTAACTATATTTAAATTAAAAAAATTAAATTAAATTATTAAGAAAGTTTTATTTTTAAATTAAAATAAATTATTTTTACAATAAATTAAATTAATTTGAAAATAAATATATTTATTTTTAAATTAAATTATTTTTAAATTAAATTATTTTTTTTTAATTGAATTAAATATTTTTATATTAAATTAAATTAACTTATTTTTAAACTAAATTAAATTATTTTTAAATTAAATTAAGTTGAATTAGATTATTTTAAAATTAATTTAATTTTTTTAAATCAAATTAAATTATTTTTAAATAAAATAAAATTATTTTTAAAGCAAATAATTTTTTTTTAAATTAAGTAAAATAAAATTATTTTGAAATTAAATTAATTTTTATTTAAATTATATATATATTTCATTTCATATATATTTCAATTGTCTCCGTTGGTGTAGATTCGTCATAAGAACTCTCCTCAGTCTCCAGTATCACCATAGAATCTGCACTCATTTTAAAACGTTTTCTTTAATTTTTATTCATATTTTGTTATGAAAAAAAATACACTTCTCACTTTAACGTCACTTTTTTAATATTGAGGTCTTGATTGTGTTTATTTTATTTATTTATTTCTTTATTTTTTTTAATAAAACCTAGCGATATTGTGGTTATGTGGAAATACAACGAGAAGTGGCATTTCTCGTATTAAAAAACGTGCGTCAGGAAGTACTTTTTGCGCATGAGTAATAATTTTTTTTTTCTATATCGTATCATAATATTTTTGTCAATGATAATGAAATCATTGGTTATCAAATATCTATTTCAAAGTTATCCATATATTATTGGTAGATAGATTTAAAAACAGTATATTTTAGTAAGTAAAGTAATATACTAATTTTAAATGTTTTGGAATTGTTGGGTTTGAAGATTTATATATTAAGAATGAAACACTTGGGTCTTTTCTTTAAAAATGATATTTATAATATAAATGTATACATTTCGTTAACTAAGTTAACATCGTCAGTATGTTCAGTTATACTGACGATGTTAACTTAGTTAACGAAATATACTTTTATATTACAAAAACAAATTTTGAAGAAAAGACCCAAGTGTTATTACATTCTTAATACTAATTTGAATTATTATTTTTAGTTAATGTTGAAGACGAAGGCAACCACGACGTTAAGTATATATTACATTATACTGAAAGGGCCGTTTGGTGACATGAAAGTTCAACCGAGGATTTACAAACACGATTTCTCCGAATTGGAAAATGAAGGGCCGTACATGCCCTTGTCTTTACCCGATACCGCTGAATGCAATCGGCTGCTGGCAGCTAAAACAATAAATTTCAGGTAATTTATATTATAAAATACAAATTGAGGAGTGGAAGTGAAAACCTAGTTAAGTGCCAAATCAAATATTTTCAGGAAATAGATTTTTCTTTTTTAATTTTCACATAAGGTCGAGACTTAACACGATATTTCTTTGTTTGTTATTCTTATGTTTTTTAACTACTTTCCAGTCCATTTGAACATGCTCGGTTTTCAGGTTACTGGGATTGGCATTTACCTCACATTTCGTAAAAAAATTAAATTGATTTTTATGGCACTTAACTCTGTTTTCACTTTAGCTATCGTATCGTATTTGCAACTCCTCAATTTATCTCTCGTATCGTATTTGCAACTCCTCAATTTATCTCTCGTATCGTATTTGCCGACGACACCTACACTTTGGTGATGATATTGTACTTACTAGCAGCGACCCAGATGAACTAGGGATAATGGTAGGTTCGGCATTATGCTTGGTAGGGCTAATGAACTTTATATATATTTATTTATTTTTTAAATAAATTAACTTAAATTAAATTATTTTTAAAATAAATTAACTGAAATTATATTGATTTTAAATTATTATTATTTTTTAATTAAATTAAATTATTTTTTAAATTAAATTACTTATAAATCAAACTAAATTATTTAAAAAAAATTAAATAATTTTTAAATTAAAATAAATTATTTTTAAATAAAATAATATAAAATAAAATTATTTAAAAAAAAAATTAAATTATTTTTTAATTAAATTAATTTTTTTTTAAATTAAATTAAATTATTTTAAAATTATATTGAATTATTTTTAAATTAAATTAAATTATTTTTAAATTAATTATTTTTAAATTAATTTAAATTATTTTTAAATTAATTATTTTTAAAATAAAAGTTATTTTTAAATTAAATTAAGTTGTTTTTAGAATAAATTGAATTATATTTAAATTAATTTAAATTATTTTTAATTAAAATTAAATTATTTATAAATTAAATTAAATTATTTTTAAATTAATTTAATATATTTTTAAAATAAATTAAATTATTTTTAAAATGAATTAATTTTTTTTCATTTTAAATTAAATTGTTTTTAAAATAAATTAAATTAAATTATTTTTAAAATTAATCAAATTTAATTATTTTTAAATAAAATAAAATAAAATTATTTTTTAATTAAATTGGTTTTAAAACGAAATAAATTTCTTTTAAATTTATTTAAGTTATTTTTAAATTAAGTTATTTTAAAATAAAATTAAATCATTTTTCAAACTAAATGAAAGTGTTTTTAAATTAAATTATTTTTAAATTAAATAAATTATTTTTAATATAAATTAACTTATACTAGATTATTTTTAAGTATAATTAATTTAAAGGAAATTGTTTTTAAATTAAATTAAATTATTTTTTGATTAAATTAAATTATTTTTAAATTATATTAAATTATTTTTTATTTAAATTAAATTAAATTATTTCTAAAATAAAGTAAATTAACTTATTTTTAAACTAATTTAAATTAAAATATTTTTAAATCAAATTAAATTTAATTATTTTTGAAATAAATTGTTTTTTAATTTAATTAAATTATTTTTAAATTAATTTAAATTATTTTAAATTTAAATAAAATAAAATTATTTTTAATTAAAATTGAATTATTTTTAAATTAAATTAAATTAATTTTAATATAAATAAAATAAAATAATTTTTAAATAGAACAAAATTATTTTTAAATAAAATTAAAATATTTTTTAATTAAATTTTTAAATTAAATTAAATTATATTGAATTATTTATTAATTAAATTAAATTATTTGTATTTTAAATTTATTTTTTAAAAAGAAAATTTAATTATTTTTAAAATAAATTAAATGAAATTTGATTATGTTTAAATTAAAAAAATTAAATTAAATTATTAAGAAAGTATTATTTTTAAATTAAATTATATTATTTTTACAATAAATTAAATTAGTTCGAAAATAAATATATTTATTTTTAAATTAAATTAAATTATTTTTAAATTAAATTGAATTATTTTAAATTAAATTATTTTTGAATAAAATAAATTTTTTTTTAAATTAAATTAAATAATTTTTAAATTAAATTGAATAAAACTATTTTTAAATTAAATTAAATTATTTTTAAATTTAATTAAATTATTTTTATATTTAATTAAATTATTCTTAAATTTAACTAAATTAAATTAATTTCAAATTAAATTAATTTTTTTTTTTAATTAAATTAAATTTTTTTAAATTAAATTAAATTAACTTATTTTTAAACTAAATTAAATTATTTTTAAAATAAATTAAATAAAATCAAATTATTTTTAAATAAAATAAAATTATTTTTAAAGTATATATATTTTTTTAAATTAAGTAAAACAAAATTATTTTTAAATTGAATTAATTTTTATTTAAATTATATATAAATTATTTTGAAATTATATTTAATAGTTTTTTAATTAAATTAACTTAAATTAAATTATTTCTAAAATAAATTAACTGAAATTAGATTGATTTTAAATTAAATTTTTTTTCTTAATTAAATTAAATTATTTTTAAATTAAATTAAATTATTTTAAAATTATATTTAACTATTTTTAAATTAAATTACTTTAAATTATTTTTAAATTAACTTAACATAAATTTGATTATATTTAAATAAAATAAAATTATTTTTAAATTAAATTAAATAAAATCAAATTATTATTAATTTAAATTAAATTATTTTTAAATTAAATGAACTTTAATTAAGTTATTTTTAAACGAATTTAAATTATTTTTAAATTAAATAAAATTAAATAATTTTAAATAAAATTAAATTATTTATAAATTATTTTGAAATAAAATTAAATTCTTTTTAAATTAAATTTAATTATTTTTAAATAAGTTTAAATTATTTCTAAATTAAATTAAATTTAATTATTTTTAAATTTAATTATTTATTTTAAATCAAAGTTAATTATTTAGATATTAAATTAAATAATTTTTAAATTAAATAATTTTTTTTTTAAATAAATTTTTTTTTTTTTTAATATAATTAAATTAATTTAATTTTTCTTAAACTAATTTAAATTATTCTTAAATTAATAATTTTTAAATTAAATTAAATTATTTTTAAATTAAATTATTTTCAATTTAAATTTAATTATATTCAAACTAACTAAACTTAATAAAAACTTATTAAACTTAACATGAATAATTTTTTAATTTAATTATGTTAACTTAAATTAAAATAAATTAATTTTTAAATAAGTTATACTACATTATATTATTTTTCATTTAAATCAAATTATTTCTAAATTTAATTAAACTAAATTATTTTTATTTTAATTTATTTTGAAATTAAATTAAAAAACATTAAATTATTTTTATATTACATTAATTTATTTTTAATTAAATTAAATTATTTTAAATTAAATTAAATTATTTTTAAATTAAATTATTTTTTTAATTTTATTAAATTATTTTCAAATAAAATTTAATCGTTGTTAAATTGAATTAAATTATCATTAAAAAAAAATTATTTTTATATTAAATAAAATTATTTTAGCAATAAATTATATTAATTTCGAATTAAATTTTAAATGAAATGAAATTATTTGTAAATTAAATTAAATTATTTTTTGAATAAATTAAAATATTTTTAAATTAAATTGTTTTGAAATTAATTCAAATCCTTTTTAATTAATTGAAATTATTTATAAATTAAATAAAATTAAATTATTTTTAAATTAAATAAAATTGTTTTTAAACGGTTTAATTTAAATATATTTAAATTAAACAACAAAAAAAAAATTATTTTTAATTGAAAACAAATTATTTTTCATTTACATAAAATAATTTTAAAAAAAATTTAATTGTTTTTTAATTATATTGAATTATTTTTGAAATAAATTAAATTATTTTTAAATTTAAATTAGATTATTTTTAAATTATTATTAAATTAAAATATTTTTTTTTAAATTAAATTAAATTATTTTTAAAATAAATTAAACAAAAAAATATATTGTTTTTAATTTAAATTAAATTATTTCTAAATTTAAAAAAACTAAATTATTTTAAAATTAATTTAATTTGAAACTAAATTAAATTATATTAAATTATTTTTATATTAAATTAAATTATATTTTATTAAATTAAGTTATTTTTAAATTAAATTAAATCGTTTTTACAATAACTTAAATTATGTTTAAATGAAACGAAATTATTTTAAAATTAAATTAAATTATTTTTAGATTTAATTAGATTATTTATAAATTCAATTAAATTATTTTTAAATTAAATTAAATTATTTTTAATTTAAATTAAATTATTTTTAATTTAAATTAAATTATTTTTAAATTAAATAAATTTTTGTTTTTAAATAAGATTAAATTATTTTAAAATTATTTTTAATTAAAATTAAATTATTTTCCATTTTTATTTAATTATTTTTAAATTAAATTAAATTATCTTTAAATTAAATTGAATTGTTTTTTAATTAAATTAATTTAAATTATGTATAATTTAAAATTAATTATTTGTTAAATAAATTAAACTAAATTATATTATTTTTATTCAAATTAATTTATTTCTAAATTTAATTAAACCAAACTATTTCGAAATAATTTATTTTGATATTAAATTAAAAATTATATTGAAATATTTTCAATTTAAATTACATTATTTTTAAATATAATTTCAATTATGTTGAAATTAAATTTAATTATTTTTAATTAAATTTATTTATTTTTAAATTAAATTAAATTAAATTACGTTTTTAATTAAGTTAAATTATTTTCAAATTAAAATAAATTATTTTCAAATTTAATTTAAATATTGATAAATTAAATTAACATTAAATTAACATCAAATAAAAAATATTTTTAAAATAAATTAAACTATTTTTGAATTAAATTATTTTCAATTTAAATTAAATTATTTTTAAATTAAATTATTTTTAAATTAAATTAAATTATTTTTAAATCAAATCAAATTAAATTATTTTTAATTAAAACTGTATTATTTTTCATTTACATTAAATTAGTTTTAAATTTAATTATTTTTAAATTATTATTGAATTAAATTAAATTATTTTTAAATTACATTAATGTAAATTAAATTATTTTTAAATTAAATTATTTTTAAATTAAATAATTTTGAAATTAAATTAAATTATTTTTAAAATAAACTAAATAACATGAAATTAATTTTAAATTAAATTAAATACATTTTAAATTATTTTTAAAAAAATGTAATTTATTTTTAAATTATATTGAATTATTTTTGAACTAAATTAAAATATTTTTAAACTAAATTAATTTCAATTAGATTTTTTTTAAATTAAATTTATTTATTTTTAAATTAAATTAAATTATATTTAAAATAAATTAAATTATTTTTAAATAAAATTAAATTCATTTTAAATTAGTTTTAAATTAAAATTATATATTTTTAAATATATTTAAATTAATTTTAAATTAAATAAAATTATTTTTAAATTACTTTGAATTATTTTTAAATTAAAAAAAAATTAAATTATTTTTAAATTAAATTAAATTATTTTAAAATAAATTACTATATTTTTAAATTAAATTAAATTATTTTTGAATTAAATTAAATTAATATATTTTTAAATTAAATTAACTTAAATTAGATTAGTTGTTATCAGTTATTTTAAATTAAATGAAATTATTTTTAAATCAAAATAAATTAAATTATTTTTAAATTAGATTGTATTTAATTTAAATTAAATCCTTTTTAATTAATTTAAATTATTTATAAATTATATAAAATTATTTTTTTTTAAATAAAATTAAATTATTTTTAATTAAAATTAAATTATTTTTCATTTGCATTAAATTATTTTAAAATTAAATTAAATTATTTTTAAATGAAATTGAGTTATTTTTAAATTAAATTAAAATATTAATAAATAAAATAAAAGTATTTTTAAATTAAATTAAATTATCATTAAATTAAATTGAATTATTTTTTAATTAAATTAATTTAAATTATTTTTAAATTAAAATAAATTATTTTTTAAATAAATTAAACTAAATTATATTATTTTTTATTTAAATTAAATTATTTCTAAATTTAATTAAACCAAATTATATTGAAATTAATTTATTTTGAAATTAAATTAAATTATTTTTAAATTATATTGAATTATTTTCAATTAAAATTAAATTGTTTTTAAATTAAATTAAATTATTTTTAAATTAAATTATGTTTATATTCAAATTTAATTATTTTTAATTAAAATACATTAATTATTTTTATATTAAATTAAATTATTTTTTTAATCAAATTAAATTATTTTCAAATTAAAATAAATTATTGTCAAATTTAATTTAATGATTGTTAAATTAAATTAAATTATCATTAAATAAAAATTATTTTTAAATTAAATTATTTTAAAAGTAAATTAAATTATTTTTGAATTAAATTAAATTATTTCTAAATCAAATTAAAGTAAATTATTTTTAAATTAAATAGTTTTTAAATTAAATTTAATAATTTTTAATAAATTAAAATTATTTTTAAATTAAATCAAAATAAATATTTTTAAATAAAATTAAATTATTTGTAATTTACATTAAATTAGCTTTATACTAAATTATTTTAAAATTATAATGAATTATTTTTGTATTTTTCAATTTAATTAAATAATTTTTAAATTAAATTCAATTATTTTAAAACTAAATTACTTTTAAATTAAATTTAATTAGTTTTAAATTAAATTAAATTATTTTCAATTTAAATTAAATTATTTTTTAATTAAATATAATTGTTTTGAAATTAAGTTTTATTTATTTTTTAGTTTTATTTATTATTTAATTATTTTTTAATTAAATTAAATTAAATTATTTTTAAATTAAATTAAATTACATTATTTCTAAATTAAATTGTTTTTTATTTGAAATAAATTCTTTTTAATTAATTTCAATTCTTTATAAATTAAATAAAAATTAATTTATTTTTAAATAAGATTAAATAATTTTAAATTAAATGAAATTATTTTTAAATAAAATAAAATTAGTTTTAAATTATATTGAATTATTTTTGAATAAAATAAAATTAAATTATTTTTAAATGGAATGAAAACTTTTAAATTAAATTATTTTTAAATTAATTTTGTTTGTTTTTGAATTAAATTCAATTAATATATTTTTAATTAAATTAACTTAAATTAGATTGCTAAAATATTGCAGTCCACATATTTCTGCCTACTTGACACACATTATAAATTCTTGTCTCTTAGATAGTTGGTTTTCGACAGCATGGAAAACTTCTCTGGTTACTCCCTTACCTAAAGTTAAAGACCGAAAAGAGTTTAAACACCTACGGCCAATTAGCATCTTACCAACAATTTCCAAAATATTAGAGAATTATGTTTAACCAGTTAATGCATTACCTTGATGCCAATAATATACTACCAGAAACGCAATCTGGCTATAGAAAACACTATGTGCAACAGCAATCCTGCACATTGTCGACGATATTATAACAGCAGCAGATAGTGATCATCTTACAGTTCTTATTTTAATTGATCAAAAGCCTTTGAGTACTTTTGATTGCATTAATCATGAGATCTTGAATTCTATATTACGACATATAAGAATAGGAGATAATTTAGTCTTTTCTAACTAACAGAAAACAAATAATAAAGTTCAAAGGCGGGTTATCGAATGAAGTAAACTTAGAGAAAGGGGTACCACAAGGGCCAATCCTAGACCCATTGATTTTTTCAATTTATATTAGTCAAATGAATCTGAAAATGAATATTTGTAAAGTAAATTATTACGCAGATGACACGCAAGTATATGCATCATTCACGCCGGACAATCTGCAGGAAGCCAATATTAAAATCAATTTCGATTTAAATAATATGCTGCCAGAGTCTGAAAAACATGCACTATCCTGAAAAAACGGTAGCTTTATTATTCGGGAAAACTGAATCAATAAAACGGCACGAACATAAATTAAATATTATAATTGGTGGTAAGAGAATTCAGTTGGCTGAGGAAGCTCGCATCTTAGGTATAATCTTCATTACTTCACTTCATCACTTCACTTCATTAATTCTATCAAAAAAGCCTTCTGCAACCTAAATATGATTTACTCAAACAAAAGTATTTTTAATAAGTAGTTGCACCTCTCATACTGTGACTTTGTGTACAATAAGTGTATAGATGTTCATACGTCGAAAAAGATACAACGTATTCAGAACTGTGGAGTCTCCAAGAGAGAACACATCCCTCCCAAGATTAAAGAAATAAATTGTGTAAATATGCAAAATAGAAGAATGGTTCATGCTTCACTGGCTTTTCACAAGATTATAATTCATCAATGATATCCATAATTTGAATATAAGGAGGAAGTCATTGATTTCTCCACCGGCTCACAAAACAGCACTTTTTGAAAGATCTTTTACATTTAATATTGCCAAATTTATAATGAACTTCCTAAATCTATGAGACGGTTAAACATCAAACATTTTAAAAAGCAAATAAAACTAAAACTAATGCATGAGCAATAATGGAATAATAACTAAACAGTCTAATACTTTCACATTTGTCTTTAAATATGTTTGAGACTGGGCTGCTGTTGTTTTCTTTATTTATTTTTATTTTTAATTTTTTCTTACTATTAGAATGATCCATTATTTTATTTATTTTAGCTGATATTTAATCCGGGGGTGAAGTGGGAGAACAGTTTCATCACTGAACAAAGTTAGAACACAAGTTAGTAACTACATTATTGAACGGAGGCGAAGCCGTTCAATAATGTAGTTACTAACTTGTTGTATTTGTTGTTGTAGTTATTTACTTTTTTTTGTGGTTTAAATGTTTATAATATGTCACGTTATGTTATTGGTAAAAAAAAGTCTATTATTGTTATTAATTATTTTTAAGATAAATTAAATTTAATTATTTTTAAATAAAATTAAATTATTTTTAAATTAATTTAAATTATTTTTAAATTAAATTAAATTATTTTTAAATAGTATAAAATAATTTTTAAATTAAATTATTTTCAATTGAAACTAAATTATTTTTAAATTAAATTGAATTACTTTGAAACTAATTTAAGTTAAATTATTTTTAAATTAAATTGATTTAAATTAGATTATTTATAAATTAAATTAACTTATTTTAAAATTTAATTAATTTTTTTTTAAATTAAATTGAATTATTTTTAAATAATTTTTAAATGAAATTAAATCATTTTTAAAAATTAAATTAAATTATTTTTAAATTAATTTAACTTATTTTAAAATTAATTATTTAAAAATTAAATTGAATTAGTTTTAAAAATAATAAAATTAAATTATTTTTATATAAAATTAAATTGTTTTAAAAATATTTTTTAATAAAATTATTTTTTTTTTAAATTAATTTTAAATCTATTTAAATTAATTTAAATTATTTTTAAATTTATTAAAAATAAATTATTTTTAAATTAAATGAAAAAAAAAAAATTTAAATAAAATTAAATTATTTTTAAATTATTTTTAAATTAAAATTTATATATTTTTTAATAAAATTAAATTAATTTTAAATTAAATTAAATTATTTGTAGATGAAATTAAATCATTTTTAAATTTAAATAAATTAAATTATTTTCAAATTAAATTACATCGTTTTTAAGTTAAATTAAATTATTTTTAAATTAAATCAAATCACATTATTTGATTAGATTAGATCAAATTAAATTAAATTATTTTTGAATTAAATTGTTTTAAAATCAATTTAAATTATTTGAAAATCAAATTAAATTAGTTTCAAATTAAATTAATTATTTTTAAATGAAATTAATTATTTTTTTTTTACATTAAATTGTTTTAAACTAAATAAAATTCTTTTTAATTTATTTAAATTATTTTTTAATTAAATTAAATTGTTTTAAAATTAAATAAAAATTTTTTTTTTTAAATAAAATAAAATTATTTTTAAATAAAATATTATTATAATTATTATTATTTATAATAGTAATTAAATTAAATTCTTTTTAAACTAATTTAGTTTATTTTTAAATTAAATAATATTAAACTACTTTTATTATTAAATTATTTTTTAATTAAATTAAATCATTTTTTAAATATATTAAATTATTTTTCAATTAAATCAAATTATTTTTAAATTAAATAAAATTATATTATTTTTAAATAAAATTTAATCATTTTTAAATTAAATTATTTTTGAATTACATTTTTTTTTTTAAATAATATTCAACTAAATTATATTAAATTATTTTTTAATTAAATTAATTTTAATTCGATTATTTTTAATTTAAATTAAATTATTTTTAAATTAAATTAAATTTTTTTTTAAATCAAATTAATTTCAAATTAAATTAAATTATTGTTGAATTAAGTAAAATTATTTTTACAATAAATTAAATTAATTTTAAATTAAATTAAATTACTTTTAAATTAATTTTAATTTAAATTAAATTATTTTTAGATAAAAATAAATTATATTTAAATAAAATTAAATAATTATTACATTAAATAAAATTATTTTTAATTTAAATTAAATTATTTTTAAATAAAACAAATTATTTTTAAATTAAATAAAATTATTTTTAAATTAAATAAAATTATTTTTAAATTAAATAAAAAAAAAATTTAATGAAATTAAATAATTATTTTTAAATTAATTTTAAATAAAATTAATTTATTTTTTAATAAAATTAAATTATTTTTAAATTTTATTGAATTATTTTTAAAATAACAAATTAAATTTAAAAATAAATTAATTTAAGTTGAATCAAAAATAATTCAATTTAATTTATAAAAAAATATATTTTTTAAATAATTTAAATTAATGTAAAAATAATTTAATTTTTTTTTAAATAATTATAAAATAATTTATTTTTATTTAAAAGTTTTATTTAATTTAAAAATAATCCCATTCAAGTTTATTTATTTTAAAAATAATTTAATTTTATTTAATTTAAATATAATTTAATTTATATTAATTTATAAGTAATTAAATTTGATTTAAAAATAATTTAATTTTATACTACAATACTATATATACTACAATATAAATTTAGTTAATCAAGTTTTTTTATTTAATTTAAAAATAATTTAAATTAATTTAAAAATAATTTAAATTAATTTAAATTTATACTACAATAATAATATAATTTTAAAAAAATTAATTTTATATAATTTGTTTTAAAAAAAATTTAATTTAATTTAATTTAAAAAAAATTAGTTTAATTTAAAAATAATTTAATTTAATTTAAAATAATATATTTTAAGTAAATTTAAATTAAAAATAATTTTATTTAATTCAAAAATAATTCAATTTTATTTAAAAATAATTTAATTTAATTTAAAAATAATTTGATTTAATTTTAAAATAATTTTATTTAATTTAAAAATAATATAATTTAGTTCAAAAATAAAATAATTTAAATATAAAAATTATTCAATTTAATTAAATTTAAGAATAATTTAATTTATTTTAAAAATAATTTAATTTAACTTAATTTAAATTATTTTAAAAATATTTTAATTTATTTTAATTTAAAAATAGTTTATTTTAATATGAAAAAAATGATTTAATTTAGTTTAAATCAAAAAATAATTAAAAAAATTAATTTAATTTAAAAATAATCCTATTTAAGATAATTTATTTAAAAAATAATTTAATTTAAATATAATTTTATTTAATGTATAAATAATTGAATTTAATTTAAAACAAACCTAATTTCATTTAAAAAACTTTATATTTATTTAAAAAATAATTTAATTTAGTTTAAAAATAATTTTTTTTATTAAATTTAAAAATAAATTAAAATAAACTTAAAAATAATTTCTTTCAATATAAAAATAATTTAATTTAATTTAAAAATAATTCAATTTTATTTATAAATAATTTAATTTTAATTAAAAATAATTTAGTTTTATTTAATTTAAAAATATTTAAATTTAATTTAAGAATAATTTATTTCAATTTAAAAAAAAAATAAATTTAAAAATAATTTAAAAATATTTTAATTTAATTTAAATATTATTTAATTAAATTTAGTTAAAAAATTTAGTTATTTAAAAATAAAATAATTTTATTTACTTTAAAAATAATTTAATTTAATTTAGAAATAATTTAATTTAGAAATAATTTAATTTAATTTGATTCAAAACTATTTTCATTTAATTTGATTTAAAAACAATTTGATTAAATTTAAAAATAACTTTAATTATATTAAATAATAATTTAATTTAAAAATAATTTAATTTAATTTAAAATAATATAATTTAATTTTAAAAAAATATAATTTTCTTAAAAATAATTTAATTTTAAAATTATTTTTATATTCAATAAAATAAAATTGATTTAAAATTATTTAAAAAAAAATTAAACTATTTTTAAATTAAATTTAAATTATATTGTCTTATAATATAATTATAATATATATATATATATATATATATATATATATATATATATATATATATATATATATATATTTATATGTATATATATATATATATATATATATATTATAATATATATATAATATATATTATATTGTATATAATTTTAAATTATATTGTATTATTTTTGAATTAAATTAAACAAAATTATTTTAATATGAAATTAAATTATTTTAAAATTAAATTAGTTTTAAATTAATTTAAATTTAATTCTTTTTAAAGTAATTTAGTTTATTTTTAAATTAAATAATATTAAACTATTTTTATTATAAAATTATTTTTTAATTAAATTAAATTATTTTTTAATAAAATTATATTATTTTAAAATTATTTTTAAATAAAATTAAGTTATTTTTCATTTAAATTAAATTATTCTTAAATTTAATTAAATAATTTTCAAATTAATTTAAATTATTTTTAATTTAAACAAAATTATATTAATTTTAAATTAAATTAAATTATTTTTAAATGAAATATAATTAAATTTTTTTTATATTATTTTCAACTTAAATTAAGTTATTTTTAAATTAAGATCTTATTTAAGTTAATTTAAAAATAATTTAATTTAAGTTGATTAAAAAATAATTTAATTTAATTAAAAAAAAAATAAATAAAAAAAAATTAATTTAAATTAAAAATAATTTCTTTTAATTTATAAATAATTTAATTTTAATTAAAAATAATTTGGTTTTATTTAATTCAAAAATTATTTAATTTAATTTAAAAATAATTCATTTTAATTTAAAAATAATTTAAAATTATTTTAATTTAATTTAAATATAATTTAATTTAATTTAGTTAAAAAATAATTTAATTTAAAAATAATTTAGTTATTTAAAAATAAATTAATTTTATTTAATTTAAAAATAATTTTATTTAATTTAGAAATAATTTAATTTAATTTTAAAATTATCTA
The DNA here is from genome assembly GCA_944588485.1 of Phosphuga atrata. Lineage (NCBI taxonomy): Eukaryota > Metazoa > Arthropoda > Insecta > Coleoptera > Silphidae > Phosphuga > Phosphuga atrata. The sequence goes on from OX155900.1 coordinate 29,775,133, forward strand.
AATTATATAAATTTAAAAATAATTTAATTTAGTTTAAATTATTTGGAAAAAAATTTAATTTAATTTTAATTAAAAAATATTATAATTCAACAAAAAATAATTTAATTTAATTTAAAAATAAATTAATTAACTTTAATTTAAAATTAATTCAATTTAAAAATAGTTTAATTTTATTTAAAAATATTTTTATTTAATTTAGAAATAATTTAATTTAAATATAATTTAATATAATCTTATTTAAAAATGATTAAATTTAATTTTAAAATAATTATAGCCTCATAGCCTATAAATAATAAGCACCCCAATTGATGGTCGAAAATACCTGACTTACCTTCACAAGGATTCTTAAGATTCCCTCATAATCACCAGTTGATGGGCATTAAATAAAATTGTTTTTAATTTAAACAAAATTATTTTTAAATTAAATAAATTATATTAAATTAAAATAAATTAAATTATTTTGAAATTAAATTAAATTATAATTAAATTTTATCAAATTAAATTAATTTTTTAATTAAATTAAATTATTTTTAAATTTAATTTATTTAAATTAAACTTAATTAAGTTATTTTTAAATTAAATTAAAATTTGGATGTAAGTAGATAGAATGTGGATGGTAAGTGGATGCAAGTAGATAGAACGTGCATGGAAAGTGGATGCAAGTAGTTGAAAAGTGAATGGAGGTAGATGGAAAGTTGATTGAAGTAGATAGAAAGTGCATGGAAACTGGATGCAGGTAGTTGGAAAGTGGATGCAAGTAGATGTAAAGTGGATGGAAAGTGAATGCAAGTATATGGAAAGTGGATGGTAAGTGGATGCAAAATAAAAAATGGATGGGAAGTGGATGCGAGTAGATAGAATGTAGATGGAAAGTGGATGCAACTTCATCTACTTGCATCCACTTTCCACAATAGATGAAAAGTGGATACAAGTAGATGAATTGTGTATGCGAGTAGATGCCAGTAATTTAATTTATAAATAATATATACAAGAAGATACAAGAAGATGCATTGTATATGCAAGTAGATGAGAAGTGGATGCAAGTAGATGAAAAGTGGACGCAAGTAATTTAATTTAAAAATAATTTAGTTACTTAAAAATAAATTAATTTATTTAATTTAAAAATAATGTAATTTAATTTAAAATGATATAATTTAATTTAAAAATAATTTAATTTAAAAATAATTTAAATAAATTTAAAAATTATTTAATTCAAATAAAAAAAAAATTGCTTTATTTTAAAAATAATTTAATTTCGTTGAAAAATATTTTAGTTTTATTTAAAAATAATTTAACTTAATTTTAAAGTAATTTAGTATTATTTAATTTAAAAATATTTTATTTATTTTAAAAATAATTTAATTTAATTTAAAATCAATTTAATTTAAAAATAATTTAAATTAATTTAAAAATTATTAAATTCAAATTAAAAAAAAATTGCTTTAATTTAAAAATAATTTAATTTCGTTGAAAAATATTTAAATTTTATTTAAAAAAAAAATTATTTTATTTTAAAATAATATAATATTATTTAATTTAAAAATTTTATTTTTAATTCAGAAATAATTATATAAATTTAAAAATAATTTAATTTAATTTAAAAATAATTAAATTTAATTTAAAAATAATTTAATTTTATTTATTTTAAAAATAATTAAATTAAACTTAAAAATAATTTAATTTAATTTAATTTAAAAATAATTTAATTTAATTTAAATAAAAAACAATTTAATTTAATTAAATTTAAAAATAATTTAATTTAGTTTAATTTATTTAGAAAATAATTTAATTTAATTATAATTAATAAAATTTAATTAAATATTATTCAAATAAAAAATATTTATATTTAAAAATAATTTAATTAACTTTATTTTTAAAAATAGTTACATTTTATTTAAAAATATTTAAATTTAAGTTAGAAATAATTTAATTTAATTTAAATATAATTTAATATAATTTTATTTAAAAATGATTAAATTTAATTTTAAAATAATTATCCCTTCATAGCCCACCCCAATTGATGGTCAAAAATACCGTACTAAACTTCACATGGATTCTTAAGGTTCCCTCATAATCACCAGTTGATGTGCATTAAATAAAATTATTTTTAAATTAAACAAAATTATTTTTAAATTAAAATAAAATAAATTAAATTATTTTTAAATTAAATCAAAATATGGATGCAATGAAAGTGTATGCAATTAGATAGTACGTGGATGGAAAGTGGATGCAAGTAGTTGGAAAGTGGATGGAAGTAGATGGAAAGTTGATGCAAGTAGATAGAAAGTGCATGAAAACTGGATGCAAATAGTTGGAAAGTAGATGCAAGTAGATGGAAAGTGGATGGAAAGTGGATGCAAGTATATGGAAAGTGGATGGTAAGTGGATGCAAGTAGATAGAAAATAGATGGAAAGTGGATACGAGTAGATAGAATGTAGATGGAAAGTAGAAGCAACTTAATCTACTTGCATCCACAGTAGATGAAAAGTGATTACAAGTAGATGAATAGTGTATGCAAGTAGATGCAATTAATTTAATTTAAAAATAAATTAGTTATTTAAAAATAAATTAATTTTATTTAATTTAAAAATAATTTAATTTAATTTAGAAATAATTTTAAAATAATTTAAATTTATTTAAAAATAATTTTATTTTATTTAAAAATAATTTAATAATAATTTAAATTTATTTAAAAATAATTTTATTTTATTTATTATTAAAACAGTTTAATTTTATTTAAAAATATTTTAATTTAATTTAGAAATAATTTAATTTAATTTAAATATAATTTATTATAATCTTATTTAAAAATGATTAAATGTCATTTAAAGATAATTATCCCCTCATAGCCCACCCCAATTGATGGTCAAAAAAACCTTACTAACCTTCGCATGGATTCTTAAGATTCCCGCATAATCACCAGTTGATGGGCATTAAATAATATTATTTTTAAATTAAAATAAATTATATTAAATTAAAGTAAATTTAATTATTTTTATATTAAATTAAATTATTATTAAATTTAATCAAATTAAATTATTTTTTTAATTAAATTAAATTAATTTAAATTAAATTATTTTTAAATTAAACCTAATTAAGTTATTTCTAAATTAAATCAAAATATGGATGCAAGTAGATAGAAAGTGGATGGAGAGTGGATGCATGTAGATAGAACGTGGATGGAAGTGGATGCTAGTAGTTGGAAAGTGTATTGAGGTAGATGGAAAGTTGATGCAAATAGATAGAAAGTACATGGAAACTGGATGCAGGTTGTTGGAAAGTGGATGCAAGTAGATGGAAGGTGGATGGAAAGTGGATGCAAGTATATGGAAAGTGGATGGTAAGTGGATGCAAGTAGATAGAAAACGGATGGAAAGTGGATGCGAGTAGATAGAAAGTAGATGGAAAGTGGATGCAACTTCATCTACTTGCATCCACTTTCCACAGTAGATGAAAAGTGGATACAAGTAGATGAATAGTGTATGCAAGTAGATGAGAAGTGGATGCAAGTAGCTGAAAAGTGGATGCAAGAAGATGAAAAGTGGATGCAAGTAGATGGAAAGTGGATGCAAGTTGATGAAAAGTAAATGCAAGTAGATGAAAAGTGCAAGCAAGTTCATGAAAAGTAGATGCAAGTAGATGAAAAGTGTATGCAAGTAGGTGAAAAGTGGATGCAAGTAGATGAAAAGTAGATGCATGTAGACGAAAAGTAGATGCAAGTAGATGAAATGTGGATGCAAGTAGATGAAGCTGCATTCACTCGCCGACCACTTTCTATCCACTTGCATTCACCTTCCATTCACTTTTTGTATACTTGCATCCACCATCCATTCACTTTTCATCCACTTGCATCCACTTTCCATCCACTTTCTATCTACATGCATCCATATTTTGTATTAATTTTAAAATAATTTAATTCGGTTTAATTTAAAAATAATTTAATTAAAAAATAATTAAATTTAATTTAATTAAAAAAATAATCTATTTTAATTAATTTATTAATAAGTAAAATTAATAAAAAAAAAAATTAATTTCCCTTAAGTTAAAAAAAATTTATTTTAATTTAAAAATAATTTAAAATATTTTAAAAATAATTTAATTTAATTTAATAATAATTTAGAATTGGTGAAACCATCATACGTTATAGAAAATAAAACAAACTTTAAACAAACGGAACAAAGCCTAAATATAAAAATATATTTAGCCTTTCCGGAGCTCTATAACAATTATTGAGTCTTTTAAGGACTACCAAAAAAATCTCACATGAAATTTCTAAGCCATTTTACAAATTTCATCATGTCATTTAACAATAAAAATAATATTGTTTTTAATATCATGTCTATCCGATACCTTAAGTGGATTGCCATCTGTGGACGCGTTTCGAGATTTATCTCTCATCAACACAGCTTTGTTCCATGCACAATAATTTGTAAACCACTCATTAGAAAACCCATGTGGGGTTTAGGGTTAGATGTTTATAATTTTGACATTTTGTGAGAGAGTCATAACCTTAGCAGGTTATTAATTGAACTGGTAAGATAGAATTGGTGAAACCATCCTACGTTATGGATAATCATACAAATTTAAAACAAACTGAACACAGCCTTCGTGGCAATCAACAAAAACCATAAAAATAACATTGTTTTTAAGATCATGTATTTCCGATACCTTAAGTGGATAGCCATCTGTGTACGCGTTTCGAGATTTATATATTCATGTTTGTTTTTAAGTTTGCATGGTTATCTACAACGTAGGATGGTTTCACCTAGTCTATTGTATCAGTTCAATCAATAACCTGCTAATTTCATTTCTCTCTCACAAAATGTTAAAATTATAAACATCTACCCCTAAACTGCACATGGGTTTTCAAGTGTGTGTAAAAATGATTGTTCATGGAAGCAAAGCTATGCTGATGAGAGATAAATCTCGAAACGCGTCCGCAGATGGCTATCCAATTAAGGTATCGGATAGACATGATCTTAAAAGAATGTTATTTTTATAGTTTTTGTTGAGTGCTACAAAGGTTGACTGAAAGCTTTAAAATGACTAACAAATTTCATGTGAGATTTGTTTTGGTAGTCCTAAAAAAACTCAATAATTGTTATAGAGCTGCGGAAATTTATATATTGGCTGTGTTCCGTTTGTTTTAAGTTTGTAAAAATTATTTAATTTAATTTAAAAAATAATTTAATTTAATATAAAAACAATTTATTTTTAATTAAAAATATTTTTTTTTAAATAATTTAAATTAATTTAAAAATAATTTAAATTAATTTAAAAATAATTAAATTTATTATAAATATAATTTAATTTAGATAGTTTAATTTTATTTGATTTATTTACAAACTAATTTAATTTTATTAAAAAAAAATATTTAAAAGTAATTTAAAACCATCTAATTTAAGTTAATTTGCATCCACTTTTCATCCACTTTCCATCTACCTGCATCCACTTTCCATCTACTTGCATCCACTTTCAATATACTTGCATTCACTTTCCATTCACTTTCTATCTACTTGCGTCCACTTTCCATCCTCTTTCTATCTACTTGCATACATATTTTGATTTAATTTTAAAATAATATAATTAGGTTTAATATTTTATTTATTTAAAAATAATTTAATAAAAAATTAATTTAAATTAAATAAAAAATAATTTAAAAATAATTTAATCTAATTTAAAAATAATTTAATTTAAAAACAATTTAATTTAATTTAAAAACAATTTATTTTTATTTAAAAAATAATTTAATTTAATAAAAAAATAATTTTTGAATAAAAATAATTTAATTTAATAAAAAATAATTTTTTAGTTAAATTAAATTATTGTTAAAGTAATATATTCAATTATTATTAAAAAATTAATTTTTATATTAAATTCAACTTTTTTTTACATTAAACTTAATTATTTTTATATTAAATTAATTTTTTTTTTGATTAAATTAAATTATTTTTAAATTATATTAAATTATTTTTAAATTAAATTAAATTATTATTAAATTAAATTAAATTAAATTATTTTTAAATTAAATTAGATTATTTTTAAATTAAATTAAATTCGTTTTAAACTAAATTTTTTTTTTTTTAAATTAAATTAAATTATTTTTAAAATAAATTAAATTATATTTAAATCAAATTAAATTATTTTTAAACTAAATTAAATTATTTTAAAATTAAATTAAACTATTTTTAAATTAAATTAAATTATTTTTTAGTAAATTAAACAAAATTATTTTAAAACAAAATTAAATTAAAAATTTTGAACTAATTTTTAAATAAAATTTATTTATTTTTAAATTAAATTCAAACATTTTTAATTTATATTGGATTATTTTTGAATTAGATTATATAACAATATTTTTAAATTAAATAAAATTAAATTATTTTTAAATTAAATTATTTTTGTATTAAATAAAATTAATTTTAAATTAAATAAAATAAAAAGAAAATTAATAGAATTAAATTATAATTTAATTATTTTTAAATAAAATAATATTATTTTTGAATTAAATTATTTTTAAATTAAATTAAATTATATTTAATTATTTTTGAATTAAATTAAATTATTTTTAAATTAAATTAAATTATTTTTAAATTATATTTAATTATTTTTTAATTAAATTAAATTAAATTATTTTTAAATTAAATTAACTCAAATAAGATTATTTTTAAATTATTTTTACAACAAATTAAATTATTTGTAAATTAAATTTATTTAATTTAACTTGAATTAAATTATTTTTAAATAAAATTTAATTATTTTTAGATTAAATTAAATTATTTTCATATTAAATTAAAATATTTTTTAATTAATTTTTTTTTCAATTAAATTTTTATTAAAATAAATTAATTAATATTGAATTATTTTTAAGTTAAATTAAATTATTTTTAAATTAAATTAAATTTTTCAAAATTATATTGAAATATTTATGAATTAAATTAAATAAAATTATTTTTAAATTAAACAAAATTAAATTATTTTTAAATTAAATTATTTTTATATTATGTTGATTTTTTTTTAATTTAATTAAAAAAATTACTTTTAAATTTAATTAAATAAAATTAGTTTTAAATAAAATTTATTTATTTTCAAATTATTTTTAAATAAAATTATATTTTTTTTAAATTAATTTTAAATAAAATTAAAATATTTTTATATTATTTTAATTTTTAATTAATTATTTTTTAAATTAAAATTAATTTTTTTTTAAATTAAATTAAATTATTTTCAAATTAAATTTAATTATTTTTAAATTAAATTAAATTATTGTTAATGTTTATTATTATTAAAAAAACATTTTTTAAATTAAATTAAACTATTTTTACAATAAATAAAATTATTTTTAAAATAAATTAATTTATTTTTAAATTAAATTAAGTGTTTTTAAAATTAAATTAAAATATTTTAAAATTAAATTAAATTATTTTTAAATTGAATTAAATTATTTTAAAATTAAATTTCATTATTTTTTAATAAATTAAATAAAATTAAATTATTTTAAAATTATTTTTAAATAAAATTAAATCATTTTTTAATAAAATTGAATAATTATTAATTAAATAAAATTAAATTATTTTTAAATTAAATTTAATTATTTTTAAATAAAATTAAATTATTTTCATATTAAATTAAATAATTTTTAAATTTAATTAAATCATTTTAAAATTAAATTATATTATTGTTAAATTAATTTAAATTATTTAAAAAATTAATATTTTTATAATAAATGAGGTTACTTTTAATTTAAATTAAGTTATTTTTAAATAAAATTGAATTATTTTTAAATTATTAAAATTAAATTATTTTAAAATTAAATAAAATTAAATTATTTTTAAATTAAATTGAATTAGTTTTAAATTAAATTATTTTAAAATTAAATAAAATTAAATAATTTTTAAATAAAATTAATTTATATTTAAATTATTTTTAAATAATACTAAATTATTTTTAAATTATATTGAATTATTTTTTAATTAAAATAAATTAAATTATTTTTAAATGAAATTAAATTATTTTTAAAATAAATTAAACTAAATTATTTTTTAATTAAATGAAATTATTTTAAAATTAAATTAAATTATTTTTAAATTAAATTAAATTATTTTTAAATTTAATTAAATTAAATTATTTTCAATTTAAATTAAATTATTTTTAAATTATCTTAAAATATTTTTAAATGAAATTAAATTAAATTATTTTCAAATTAAATTAAATTATTTTTAAATTTAATTAAATTATTTTTAAATTTAATTAAATTATTATGAAATTTAATTAAATTAATTTATTTTTAAATTAAATTAAATTATCTTTAAATTTATTTAAATTATTATTAAATTAATTATTTTTAAATTAAAATAAATTATTTTTAAACTAAATGAAATTATTTTTAAATTAAATTAAAAAAAATTTCAATTAAATTAAATTATTTTTAAAATAAATTAATTTTTGTTTAATGAAATTAAATTATTTTTCAATTAAATTAAATTATTTTTTTAATTAAATTAAATAATTTTCAAATTAAATTTAATTAATTTTAAATTAAATTAAATTTATGATAAATTGTATTATTATAAATAAAAACATTTTTTAAATGAAAATAAATTATTTTTACAATAAATTAAATTATTTTTAAAATAAATTTATTTATTTTTAAATTAAATTAAATTTTTTTAAAATTAAATTAAATTATTTTTTGGTTAAATTAAATTATTTTTAAATTAAATTAAAATAAATTATTTTTAAATTAAATTTATTTTTTTAAAATTAAATGTAAAAACATTATTTTTTTTAAATAAATTAAATAAAGTTCAATTAATTTTAATTAATTATTAAATAAAATTAATTTAATTTTTAATTAAATTAAATTACTTTTAATTTAAATTAAATAATTTTAAAATTAAATTGAATAATTGTTTAATTAAATTAAATAAATTTATTTTTTATAAACTATAAATTAAATAAAATTATTTTTAAATAAAACTTAATTATTTAAAAATTGTTTTTGAATAAAATTAACTTATTTTTAAATTTAATTTAATTATTTTTAAATATAATTAACTTAATTTCAAATTAAATTAAATAATTTTTAAATTAAATTAGTTTTTTTTCAATTAAATAAAATTATATTTAAATTATTTTTAAATTAATTCTTTTTAAAATAAATTGTTATTTTTAAATTAAATTAAGTTGTTTTTAAATTAAATTGAATTATTTTTCAATTAAATAAAATTTAAATTATTTTTAAATAACTATTTTTTAATTGAATTAAATTAAATTATTTTTAAATTAAATTGTTTTTTAAACGAAATAAATGTTTTTTTTAATTAATTTAAATTATTTTTAAATTAAATTGTTTTAAAATAAAATTAAATCATTTTTCAAATTAATTAAAATTATTTTTAAATAAAACTAAATTATTTTAAAATTGTTTTTTTAATAAAATTAAATTATTTTTAAATTTAATTTGATTATATTTAAAAAAATTCAATATAATTTTAAAATAATTTAATTTAATTTAAAAATAATTTAATTTAATTAAAAATTTAAATTAAATTTTTGATAAATTGTATTATTATTAAAAAAAAACATTTTTTATATGAAAAACATTTTTTTTTACAATAAATTAATTTTTTTTTTAAATAAATTAATTTATTTTTAAATTAAATTAGGTTTTTTAAAATTAAATTTAATTATTTTTAGCTTAAATTAAATTATTTTTAAATTAAATTAAAATATATTATTTTTAAAATAAATTAACTTAAATTAGATTATTTTTAAATTAAATTAAATTATTTTTAATTTAAATTTATTTGTTTGTAAATTAAATTACTTAAATTAAAATAATTTTTTTTTAAATAAAAAAAAACTAAATTATATTATTTTTAAATTAAACTAAATTATTTCTAAATTTAATTAATCTAAACTATTTATAACTTAATTTATTTTGAAATTAAATTAAATCATACTAAATTATTTTTATATTAAATTCAATTATTTATAATTAAATTAAATTATTTTTAAATTAAATTAAATTATTTTTATATTATCTTAAATTATTGCTAAATTAAATTAAATTATCATTAAAAAAAATATATTTAAATTAATTTAAACTACTTTTAATTTAAATGAAATAATTTTTATTGAATTAAATTATTTTAAAATTAAGTTAAATTATTTTTAAATGAGATTAAATTGTTTTCAATTAAAATTAAATTATTTTTTTAATAAATAAATTATTTTTAAATTAATGTAAATTATTTTTAACTAAAATATTTTTAACTAAAATTTGACTTAGTTTTAAAGAAAATTAAATTATTTATAAATTAAATAAAATAAAATTTAATTATACTTAAATTAAATTATATTATTGTTAAGTTAAAGTATTAGGAAAGTATTATTTTTTATTTAAATTAAATTATTTTTACAATAAATTAAATTAATTTGAAATAAATATATTTATTTTTAAATTAAATTAAATTATTTTTAAATTAAATTAAATTATTTTTGAATGAAATAAATTTATTTTTAAATTAAAAAAAATAATTTTTAAATTAAATTGAATAAAACTATTTTTAAATTAAAATAAATTATTTCTAAATTTAATTAAATTATTTTTATATTTCATTAAATTATTCTTAAATTAAATTAAATTAATTTCAAAATAAATTAATTTTTTTTAAATTAAATTAAATATTTTTAAATTAAATTAACTTATTTTTAAACTAAATTAAATTATTTTTAAAATAAAATAACTTGAAATATATTTTTAAATTAAATTATTTTTTTTTTAAATAAAATAAATTAAATAAAATTAAATTATTTTAAAAATAAATTAATTTTTATTTGAATTATATATATATATATATATATATATATTTATATATATATATATATATATATATATATATATATATATATATTTATATATATATATATATATCTATATATATATATATATATAAAATTAATTTGAATAATAATAAAAATTAATTTTTATTTGAATTATATATATATATATATATATATATATATATATATATATATATATAGATATATATATATATATATATATATATATATTTATATATATATATATATATATATATATATATATATATATCTATATATATATATAAAATTAATTTAAATAATAATAAAAATTAATTTTTATTTGAATTATATATATATATATATATATATATATATAGGTATATATATATATATATATATATATATATATATATATAATTTTTAAATCATATTTATTTATTTTCTCAATAAATTAACTGAAATTAAAATATTTTTATAATAAGTTAACTGAAATTAGATTTATTTTAAATTAAATTATTTTTAAATTTAAATTACTTTTAAATCAAAATAAATATTTTTAAAATTTATTAAATTATTTTTAAATTAAATTAAATTATTTTTAAATTAAATTGAATTACTTTTTAATTAAATAGAATTATATTATTCTTAGTTTAAATTAATTTATTTCCAAAATTAATTAAACCAAATTATTTTTAAATTAATTTATTTTTAAACTTAATTAAAAAATTTTAATTTATTTTTATATTTAATTAAATTAATTTTAATTAAATTAACATATTTTTAGATAAAATTAAATTATTTTTAAATTAAAGTTAATTAATTATAAATAAAATTAATTCTTTTTAAATTAAATTAATTTTTTTTAAATAAATTAAATTATTTATAAAATAAATTAAATTATTTTAAAATAATTTAAATTATTTTTGAATTAATTTAAAATACTTTTAAATTAATTATTTTTAAATTAAATTAAATTATTTTTAAATTAAATAAAATCATTTTTAAATGAAAATAAATTATTTTTAAATTACATTAAATTATTTTTAAATTATATTAAATTATTTTCAATTTAAATTTAATTATTTTTAAATTAAATTAACATAATTTTAAATTAAAATAAATTATTTTTAAATTAAACTAAATTATTTTCAATTTAAATTTAATTATTTTTAAATTAAATTAAATTAATTTTAATTTTAATTAAACCAAATTGTTTTTAAAGTAATTTATTTTTAAATTAAATTAAAAAATATTAAATTATTTTTATAATAAATTAATTTCAATTAAATTAAATTATTTTTAAATAAAATTAAATTATTTTTAATTAAAGTTAATTATTTATAAATAAAATTAATTCTTTTTAAATTAAATTAATTTTTTATAAATTAAAAAAAATTGTTTATAAAATAAATAAAATTATTTTAAAATAATTTAAATTAATTGAAAATACTAAAAGTATTTTTTAATTATTATTTTTAAATTAAATGAAATTATTTTTAAATTAAATGAAATCATTTTTAAATGAAATTAAATTATTTTTAAATTAAATTAAATTATTTTTAAATTTAAATTATTTTCAATTTAAATTTAATTATTTTTAAATTAAATTAAATTAATTTTAAATTAACTTAAATTATTTTTAAATAAAAATAAATTCTTTTAAAACTAAATTATTTTTAAATTAAATTAAATTAATTCTAAATTTAATTAAACCAAATTGTTTTTAAAGTAATTTATTTTTAAATTAAATTAAAAAATATTAAATTATTCTTATATTAAATTAAATTAATTTCAATTAAATTAAATTATTTAAAAAAAAAATTAAATTATTTTTAAATTAAATTAAATTATTTTTAAATTAAATTAAATTAATTTCAATTTAAAATTAATTGTTTTTAAATTAAATTGAAATAATTTTAAATTAAAATAAATTATTTTTGAATTAATTTATTTTTGAATAAAATTTAATTCTTTTAAAATTAAATTATTTTTAAATTAAATTAAATTATCTTTAAAAATAATTTGAATTATTTTTTAATAAAATTGAATTATTTTTAAATAAAATTAAATTATTTATCAAATATTTTTATTTAAAATTAAATTATTTTTCATTTCCATTAAATTATTTTTAAATTAAATTATTTTTAAAATTTATTAAATTATTTTTAAATTAAATTAAATATTTTTTAAATTAAAATAAATTATTTTTTAAATGAATTAAACTAAATTATATTATTTTTAATTTAAATTAAATTATTTCTAAATTTAATTAAACTAAATTATTTTAAAATTAATTTATTTTGAAGCTAAATTAAATTATATTAAATTATTTTTATATTAAATTAGCTTATTTTTATATTAAATTAACTTATTTTTAATCAAATTATATTATTTTTAAATTAAATCAAATTGTTTTACAATAAATTAAATTATTTTTAGATTAAATTAGATTATTTTTTAATTAAATAATTTTTTTTTTAATTAAATTAAATTATTTTAAATTTAATTAAATTGTTTTTAAATCAAATTAAATTAAAATATTTTAAAATTAATTCGTTTTTAATTTAAATTAAATCCTTTTTAATTAAATAAATTAATAAATTATTTATAAATTAAATAAAATTAAATTATTTTTATATTAAATTAAATTATTTTTAAATTAAATTATGTTTATATTAAATTTAATTATTTTGAAATAAATTTAATTATTTTTAAATTAAATTAAATTATTTTTTTTATTAAATTAATTTATTTTCAAATTAAAATAAATTATTTTCAAATTTAATTTGATTATTCTTAAATTAAATTAAATTATTATTAAATAAGAATTATTTTTAAATTAAATTTAATTATTTTTAAATTAAATCAAATTATTTACAATTTAAATTAAATTATTTTTAAATTAAATTAAATTATTTTTAAATCAAATTAAAGTTATTTTTCCCCCACGCGGGAGTGAACCTTGACGTGGTGTGGGGGCCCAGTTGGCCAACAGTCAATGAGACTCCCCGGGGTGTCCATCCGTTGAAAATCAATGGATGAGCGCCAAGGGGATGCGAGACGAAGGTCAATTGCTAATCGCTCTGGGACTATTCACATCCTTTAGCAGTGAACAGTCTCCCTTCAATAGAATCACTTTCACTCTTTGAACTATCAGCCTACCTTGGCTAACTCTTGGTCCTTCAAGCTCTCGAAGCTATCAATACTTTGATATTGAGAGTCAGAGAGCAAAAATCTATCCTATCTATTCCAACTTCTACCTGTCCCCAAAACGAAGGTGTTAAGCGACCCGTGCTTATCAGTGCACTAGCAGGTGTAGGCGCAGGGGCCAATAATGCGTCATAACGGAGCCTACTGGATACCAGGCGACCTCCAGCAGTAATTAGCCAAACCCTTTTATTGTTTACAGAAAACCAATATCGTATGGAATCTAAAACAAAAACAAAATCACAGGGTGAAGACACTGCCATGACGGAGTCTTCCCCTCAACCGACCGTTGACGCTCAGACGAAGACGGCCGAGACCCTAAAACCAGCACCTGGCACGTCCGAGCAGCTGACAGTCCAGACTTCAAGTCAAGGACAGTCTACTGCCAAGGAAAGCCAAGGAAGCAGCAAATACTCCGAAGAGGATATGACGACGAAGATCGGCAACATGTCCCTGAAGAGAGTAAAGCTGAATGCGAAAGAACGCAGAGAGCACAACAAAAAGCTCTGCGAGGCTAAAGGAGTCAAATACGACCCAAACTTCAAAAGAAAGAAGCACTTAGCCAAAAAGCATGCCGACTCTGACCAGGTTAAGAAAACCACAGTCTCAGTAGGCCCACATCAAAGCCAACTTAAGAAGAGACAGCGCTCAGATGCTACTCCTTCTCCGGCGACTGAAAACAAGCGTCAAAGAACGGCAGATAGGTCATCGAAGGCAGTGGCTAGTACCTCCAGAAACCTCGATTTCGCAGAGGCTGCGGCCACTGTCAAAATGGCCATTTACCTACCTGACTACCCTGTAGGAAAACTGACCAAAGAGCAAGGCGACCTAGTCAGAGATTCTCTCATAGAAACTATATTTAATATACACAGCGAGAACTTGCCCCACTTTACTAGTCACTACTATGAAGCTGGAACCTACGTGGTAGCGTGCAAGGACGAGTTCACCCAGCTTTGGCTGACAGAACACGTTCCTAAGCTGCTCCCGTGGGAAGACGCAAAACTAGTAGTGAAAGAGAGGACAAAGGTAGTCAACTCAGCACGAGTGGTGTTCAACGTACCCCAGTGGTACGACAAACAAAAGCCGGAGGCGATCCTAAAGTTCCTGCAAAAGCAGAACAAAAGAAAGGTCGACCTAAGAACCGAGTACTGGCACATCCTCCACGTCAAAAGCAACGAAGGGGGAGGTAGAACATTCGCAGCCATGATCGATGAAGAAGCAAAGAAAGCTCTTCAAGAGATTGGCTGCGTAGCGCACATCGGGCTCAACAAGGTGACGTTTACTATCCGCTCCAGGCTTAGTAAAGACGAACCTTCAAGTAGTTCAAATTAACCTACACCACAGCAAAGCGGCCACTGCAGCCCTCTGCAGAAAGCTGCTAGCTGATGACATCGATTTAGCAATGATCCAAGAGCCCTATATTGTCAAGGGGCGAATCTGTGGCTTAGGCGATGCTAAAGGTAAGCTGATATATAATGATCAGAATCCCAGAACTTGCATTCTAGTGAGGAAAAATTTGAAATTTCTTCCTCTAATGGAATTCTGTTCTAGAGATATTACAACCGTAAAAATACAATGGAGCACGAGGGAAAGAGAGAACAGAGCAATTCTTAGCTCAGTCTACCTACCCTACGACTCCATTGATCTTCCGCCCAGCAAAGAAACGGCAGACCTAGTAAGTTCCGCTCAACAGGAAAATCTAGAGCTGATCCTCTGCTGCGATGCGAACTCCCACCACACCACATGGGGAAGCACCAACTGCAATCCAAGAGGTGAGTCTCTTTTTGAATACATTATTACTAACAATCTAATAGTTGTTAATGAAGGTAACTCTCCCACCTTTGAAAACGCTATAAGAAAAGAGGTAATTGATATAACTGCCACGACAATGGCAATATCGCGGTCAGTCAAACGATGGCAAGTCCTGAACGAACCATCGCTTTCCGACCATAAATACATTAGCTTTGAACTGTCTCAAAAGGAAGTAATATCTGAACCCTATTACAACCCGAGAAATACGGACTGGGCTAAATACGAACAAGAACTACATAAAAAGATAGAGCATGTTCGATTCAGATCTTCTCAGGTAAAAGATCTAGATACAAATGCCCACAAGCTAAAAGAGGCAATGGTTGACTCTTATAAAAGCTGCTGTCCTCAATCAAAGCCAAGTGAGCAAAGAGGTAAAAAACAACCACAATGGTGGAACAAGGATCTCGAAAAGACCAGGCGAGAAGTCAGAAGCCTTTTCAACAGATCTAAAAGAACCAAAGTCTGGGACAGCTATCATAGAGCCCTCACAGACTATAGTAACAAAATCAAGACTGCCAAAACAGAAGCTTGGAAAAAATATTGCCAAGAGATAGAGACGACGCATTCCACAGCGAGGCTCCATAAAATTCTCTCAAAGCAAGCTTCGAATCTCGTCGGCACCCTCAAAAAAGCAGACGGGAACTTCACAGCAAATGAACGGGAAACACTGCTACATCTTGTAGGCACGCATTTTCCAGGGGCTGCTGAAAACCACACTCCTTTCCACTCAAGCCATACGGCAACCAGAGATGACTGGAATGTGGCAAAAAGAATTATCACAACAGAGAGAATTAAATGGGCAATCAAACTCTTCAGCCCCTACAAATCTCCTGGAACAGATAGCATATATCCAATAATGCTTCAGAAAGGCATGAATATCATACTCCACCCTCTTAAGGACCTATTTAGAGCAAGTCTAGCACTAGGACATGTTCCATTAACCTGGAGAGAGACAAGAGTGGTATTTATCCCAAAACCAGGCAAATCTAGCTATGCCGAAGCTAAATCCTATAGACCAATCAGCCTGACATCATTCTTTCTAAAAACCTTGGAAAGACTGATAGACAGACATTGGAGAGAAGAAGCGCTGATTAGATCTCCGCTTCATACATACCAACACGCTTACCAAACAGGAAAGTCATGCGAAACAGCGTTACACCAGTTAGTAAGTAAAATTGAGAAAACTTTGGAGAACAAAGAAGTTGCCCTAGGTGCTTTCTTAGATATAGAAGGAGCCTTCGATAACACATCTTACATCTCAATAGAAAACGCAATGGTCAATCACCACGTAGATAACACTACGACCAGATGGACCATGTCGATGCTTAACAGCAGAACTGTAAAAGTTAAACTACTGGAAGAAGAGATAACTATGTCAACAACAAGAGGTTGCCCCCAAGGGGGCGTACTGTCACCACTTTTGTGGTGCCTAACAGTCGACGAGCTACTAATCACCCTTAACAAAAGAGGGTTCTTCGCTCAAGGATATGCCGATGATATCGTCATACTGATTCAAGGTAAACACCAAAGAACGGTTGAAGAAATCATGAAGGCAGCCTTGAATATTACAGAGACCTGGTGTTCGACAGGAGACCTAAGAATCAACCCTGCGAAAGCCACCCTGATCCCTTTCACAAATAGGAAGAAAATCACAAACCAAACCAATATCTCAATATTTGGGAAACCTGTTCAATGGAGCAACGAAGTCAAATACCTAGGACTTACACTAGATTCCAAACTAACATGGAATCCCCACATGAACAAGACAATCTCCAGATGCAAACAAACGCTGATGATAAGTAAACGAGCCATAGGTAGCACATGGGGTCTCAAACCGGAACTGACTCACTGGCTATACAAAACTATAGTTCGACCAATACTAACCTACAGCATAGTAACCTGGTGGCCTAAACTACAACAATCAACTGCTGTTGCAAAATTAAGCAGGATACAACATCTAGCGAATCTATGCACCACAGGAGCCTTTAGAACTACCTCTGGATTAGCATTAGACGTGATACTAGATACACCGCCATTAGACATCTTTCTAAAAGGAGAAGCAAGAATGGCGGCATACCGACTACAATGCGCGGGTCAATGGATCGCAGCCAGAAGGATCGGGCATACGAAAATCATGACGGCAGTCAGAATACCGTTGATGGAAATGAGAACCGACAGTACCAACAAGTCGTTCCATTTCGAAAAATCATTCACCGTACACATAGATCCAAGCTGGAAACCGGACCAGCTTCCCACCCCTACGAACAAGAACATAATCTTTTACACGGATGGTTCAATGTTTGAAGGAAGGGCCGGATCGGGCCTGTACAGCAAAAATCCCAAAATTAGGGAATCAGCCAGCCTAGGCGAACACTGCACGATATTCCAAGCAGAAGTACACGCATTACTATTGGGTGCTACTGAATGCCACAGACAAAAATATCGGAACAGAAACATTTATTTTATATCTGATAGTCAAGCAGCGCTAAAAGCACTAGAGGCCTGCAGTACAAAATCAAGAACCATAAAAGAATGCAAAGAAATACTACATACACTAGGCCAACAGAACACAGTAAAAATCATCTGGGTTCGCGGGCATAGTGGTATAGAGGGAAACGAACATGCAGACGACCTAGCAAAACAAGGTGCCCGCAAGAAACTAGTTGGTCCCGAACCGAGCATAGGTATAGAAAAAGCCTGCGCCAGAGCATCCATCAATGATTGGATGAAAAATAAACACAAACTCAGATGGAACTCCTATGATAAAGCAACCCATTGCAGGAAGCTAATAGACTCACCTAATCCCAATATAGCAAAGGACCTGCTAAAACTAAACAAAGCTCACACGAAGCAGATAGTTAGTTTACTAACAGGCACAGGCGGATTTAGAGAATTCATGCATAAAGTAAAAATCTACCGAGACGAACCTTTATGTAGACTCTGCGGAGAGGAAGATGAAACAGCAAACCACGTACTCTTCGAATGCCCTGCCCTAGAACGAATGCGACACCAGCTCGACTGGAACCAACAAACCACATGGGAACCCAAACTTGTAGGAAAACTAAGGAAACTAGTAAGTGACACAGACGTCGGACTGCAAGTTTGATATCAACCGACAGCACAATAAGCCTTAAGGTTGACGTGCGCCAAACCCTTAGAGGAAGTCGGGAATCTAATCTAATCTAATCTAAGTTATTTTTAAATTAAATTGTTTTAAAATTAAATTTAATCTTTTTTAACTAATTAAAATTATTTTTAAATTATATTCATAAAAATGTTTTTAGATTTAATTATTTTTAAATTAAATTATCTTTAAATTGAATTTAATTATTTTTTAATTCAATTAGTTTAAATTATTTTTTATATAAAATAAATTATTTTTAAATAAATTAAACTAACTTATATTACTTTAATTTAAATTAATTTATTTCTAAATTTATTTCAACCAAAATATATTTTGAAATTAATTTATTTTGAAATTAAATTAAATTATATTGAATTATTTTCAATTAAAATTAAAATATTTTTAAATTAAATTAAATTATTTTTAAATTAAATTATGTTCATATTAAATTTAATTATTTTAAATTAATATTAATTATTTTTAAATTAAATTAATTTACTTTTTATTTAAATTAAATTATTTTCAAATTAAAATAAATTATTTTCAAATTTAATTTTATTATTTTTAAATTAAATTAAATTATTTTAAATAAAAATTATTTTTAAATTAAATTATTTTTAAATTAAATTAAATTATTTTCAATTTAAATTAAATTATTTTTAAATATAATAAAATTATTTTTAAATTAAATTAAATTATTTTTAAAATAAATTGTTTTAAGTTAAATTTAATCCTTTTTAACTAATTAAAGTTATTTTTAAATTAAATTAAAAAAAATATTTTTCAAATAAAATTAAATTATTTTAAAATTATTTTTAATTATAATTGAATTATTTATCATTTACATGAAATTAGTTTTAAATTAAATTATTTTTAGATTAAATTGAATTAATTTAAATTATTTTTAAAATACATTAATGTAAATTAAATTATTTTTAAATTAATTTATTTTTAAATTAAATTAAATTATTTTTAAAATAAACTATATAAAATTAAATTTCTTTTAAATTAAATTAAATTAAATTAATTTTAAATTACTTTTATATAAATTGAATTCATTTTCAAATTAAATTATTTTTAAAATATATTGAATTATTTTTGAATTAAATTAAATTATTTTTGAATTAAATTAATATAAATTAGATTATTTTTAAATTAAATTAAATTATTTTTAAACTAAATTATTTTTTTTTTAAATAAATTAAATTATTTTTAAAATAAATTAAATTATTTTTTAATAAAATGAAATTAATTTTAAAATATTTTTAAATTACAATTATTTATTTTTAAATTAAATTAAATTAATTTTAAAATAAAATTATTTTTATTTATTTGTTTATTTTAAATTATTTTTTAATTAAATTGTTTTTTAAACGAAATAAATTTCTTTCAAAACAAAAATTAAATCGTTTTTCAAATTAAATGAAAGTATTTTTGAAATAAATTATTTTTAAATTAAATGAAATAAAATGATTTTTAAATAAAATTAAATTATTTATCAATTAAATTAAATTATTTTTAAAATAATTAAATTATTTAAAAAAAATTAACTTTAACTAGAATATTTTTAAATATAATTAACTTAAATTAGATTATTTTAGTACTAAATTAAATTATTTTTTGGTTAAATTAAATTATTTTTAAATTATATTAAATTATTTTTTAAATAAATTAAATTAAATTATTTCTTAATAAGAGTAAATTAACTTATTTTTAAACTAAATTAAATTATTTTTTTTTTAAATTATTTTTAAATCAAATTAAATTTAACTATTTTTGAAATAAATTGTTTTTAAATTTAATTAAATTATTTTTAAATTAATTTAAATTATTTTAAAAATAAATAAAATTAAATTATTTTTAATTAAAATTAAGTTATTTTTTTAAATTAAAAACAATCATAATTTAAATTGTTAACAAATTAGATTATTTTTAAATAAAATAAAATTAATATTAATTTAAAATTAATATTAATTATTTTTAAACTAAATAACATTACATTTTTAATTAAATTAAATTATTTTCAAATTAAAATAAATTATTTTCAAATTTAATTTGATTATTGTTAAATAAAATTAAATTATAATTAAATAAAAATTATTTTTAAATTAAATTATTTTTAAATTAAATTAAATTATTTTCAATTTAAATTAAATTATTTTTAAATTAAAATAAATTATTTTTAAATTAAATTAAATTATTTTTAAATTAAATTGTTTTAAGTTAAATTTAATCCTTTTTAACTAATTAAAATTATTTTTAAATTAAATTAAAAAAAATATTTTTAAATTAAATTAACTTATTTTAAAATTATTTTTAATTAAAATTGAATTATTTTTCTTTTACATGAAATTAGTTTTAAATTAAATTATTTTTAAATTATATTATATTAAATTAATTTTTTTTTAAATTACATTAATGTAAATTAAATTATTTTTAAATTAATTTATTTTTAAATTAAATTAAATTATTTTTAAAATAAACTAAATAAAATTAAATTACTTTTAAATTAAATTAAATTCATTTTAAATTATTTTTAAATAAATTTAATTCATTTTTAAATTAAATTATTTTTAAAATATATTGAATTATTTTTTAATTAATTTAAATTATTTTTAAATTAAATTAATTTAAATTAGAATATTTTTAATAAAATTAAATTATTTTTAAACTAAAATATTTTTTTAAAAAATAAATTAAATTATTTTTAAAATAAATTAAATTAATAATAAATTATTTTTAAACTAAATTAATGTATTTTTAAATTCAATTAAATTAATTTTAAAATAAATTAATATATTTTTAAATTAAATTAAATTATTTCTGAATTAAATTAAATAAATATATTTTTAAATTAAATTTACTTAAATTAGATTAGTTTTAATTATTTTTAGTTATTTTAAATTAAATTAAATTATTTTTAAATCAAATTAAATTAAATTATTTTTAAATTAGATTTTTTTTAATTTAAATTAAATCCTTTTTAAATAATTTAAATTATTTAAAAATTAAATAAAATTAAATTATTTTTAAATTAAATAAAGTTATTTTTAAAATAAATAAAAAATAATAATTTATATAAAATAAAATTAAATTTAATTAAAATTAAATTATTTTTCATTTACATTAAGTTATTTTTAAATTAAATTAAATTAGTTTTAAATTAAATTGAATTATTTTTAAATTAAATTAAATTATTAATAAATAAAATTAAATTAATTTTAAATTAAAACAAATTATTTGTAAATTAAATTGAATTATTTTTAAATTAAATTAATAATGAATAAAATTAAATTATTTTTAAATTAAATTAAATTATCTTTAAATTAAATTGAATTCTTTTTTTATTAAATTAATTTAAATAAATTAATTATATTATTTATAATTTAAATTGAATTATTTTTAAATTATATTAAATTATTTTCAATTTAAAATAAATTATTTTTAAATTAAATTATATTTATATTAAATTTAATTATTTTTAAATTAAATTAAATTACTTTTTAAAATAAATTAATATATTTTCCAATTAAAATAAATTATTTTCAAATTTGATTAAATTATTGTAAAATTAAATTAAATTATCAATAAATAAAAATTATTTTTAAATTAAAATAAGTTAATTTAAAAAAAATTAAATTATTTTTAGATTAAATAAAATTTTTTTTAAATTAAATTTAAATACATTATTTTTAAATTAAATTAATTTTTTTTTTAAATTAAATACAAATAAATTTTTTTGTAATAAATTAAATAAAATTAAATTAATTTTTAAATAAATTAAATTGTTTTTAAATTAAATTAATTAGTTTTAAAATTATATTGGGTAATTTTTTAATTAAATTAAATAAAATTACTTTATATGAACTATAAATTAAATAAAATTATTTTTAAATAAAACTAAATTATTTTAAAATTGTTTTTAAAATAAATTAAATTATTTTTAAATTTACTTTAATTATTTTTAAATATAATTAAATTTAATTTTAAATTAAATTAATTTATTTTTAAATTAACTTAAATTATTTTTTAATTAAACTAAATTATATTTAATTTATTTTAAATTAATTATTTTTAAAATAATTTGTTATTTTTAAATTAAATTAAGTTGTTTCTAAATTAAATTGAATTATTTTATAATTAAATAAAATTTAAATTATTTTTAAATAATTATTTTTTAATTTAATTAAATTATTTTTAAATTAAATTGTTTTTTAAACGAAATAAATGTTTTTTTAATTAATTTCAATTATTTTTAAATTAAATTTTTTTTAAATAAAATTAAATCATTTTTTAAATTAAATAAAATTATTTTTAAATTAAATTAAATTATTTTTAGATTAAATTATTTTAAAATTAAATTAAATTATTTTTAGATTAAATTAAATTGTTTTTAAATTAAATTAAAATAAATTATTTTTTAATTAAATTAAAATATTTTTTATTTAAATTAAATAATATTTAAATTATTTTTAAATTAATTATTTTTAAAGTTAAATAAGTTATTTTTAAATTAAATTAAGTTATTTTTAAGTTAAATTGAATTGTTTTTTAATTAAATAAAATTAAATTATTTTTTTAATTTAAAAAAAACAAATTAGATTATTTTTAAATAAAATTAAAATATTTTTAAATTAAATTAAAGTATTTTTAAAATAAATTAAATTAGTTTGAAATTAAATAACTTAAATTAGATTATTTTCAAATTAAATTAAATTGTTTTTAAATTAAATTAAATTATTTTCAAATTAAATTTAATTATTTTTAAATTTAATTAAATTATTGTTAAAATGTATTATTAATAAAAAACATTTTTTAAATAAAATTAAATTATTTTTACAATAAATTAAATTATTTTAAAAATAAATTTATTTATTTTTAAATTAAATTATTTTTAGATTAAATTAAATTATTTTTAAATTAAATTATTTTTATTTGAAACTAAATTATTTTCATTTTAAATTAAATTATTTTTAGAATAAATTAAATTAAAATATTTTTAAATAAAATGAAATTATTTTTTAATTAAATTAAATTATTTTAAAATTTTATTGAATTATTTTTAAATTAATTTAAATTATTTTTAAATTAAATTAAATTATTTTTAAATTAATTTAAATTATTTTTAAATTAATTATTTTTAAACTCAATAGTTATTTTTAAATTAAATTAAGTTGTATTTAAAATAAATTAAATTATATTTAAATTAAATTAAATTATTTTTAAATAAAATTAAGTTATTTATAAATTAAATTAAATTATTTTTAAATTAAAAAAATATATTTTTAAAATAAATTAAATTATTTTTAAATAAATTAAATTATTTTCAATTTAAATTTAATTATTTTTAAATAAAATAAAATAAAATTATTTTTTAATTAAATTGTTTTTTAAACGAAATAAATTTCTTTTAAATTTATTTAAAATATTTTTAAATTAATTTATTTCAAAACAAAATTAAATCGCTTTTCAAATAAAATGAAAGTATTTTTAAATTAAATTACTTTTAAAACAAATAAAATAAAATTATTTTTAAATAAAATTAAATTATTTATTAATTAAATTAAATTATTTTTAAAATAATTAAAATATTTTTAAAAAATTAACTTAAACTAGATTATTTTTAAATATAATTAACTTAAATTAGATTATTTTAATATTAACTTAAATTATTTTTTGGTTAAATTAAATTATTTTTAAATTATATTACATTGTTTTTTAAATAAATTAAATTAAATTATTTCTAAATTATAGTAAATTAAAATTATTTTTAAACTAAATTAAATTATTTTTGTTTTAAATTATTTTTAAATCAAATTAAATTTAACTATTTTTGAAATAAATTGTTTTTAAATTTACTTAAATTATTTTAAAATTATTTTAAAAATAAATAAAATTAAATTATTTATAATTAAAATTGAATTATTTTTAAATGAATATGAGTTATTTTTAAATTAAATTGAATTATTTTTTAATTAAATTAAATTAAATCATTTTTTTAAATTAAAAAATTCAAATTAGATTATTTTTAAATAAAATAAAATTATTTTTAAATTAAATTAAATTATTTTTCGTTTAAATAAAATAAAATTATTTTTAAATAAAATAAAATTATTTTTAAATAAATTAAAATTATTTTTAAATAAAATTAAAATATTTTTTAATTAAATTAAGTTATTTTTAAATTAAATTAAATTATTTATAAATTATATTGAATTATTTATTAATTAAATTAAATTATTTTTATTTTAAATTTAATTTTTTTTTAAGAAAATTAAATTGTTTAAAATTTAATTTACTTAAATTAAAAAATTTAAATTAAATTATTAAGAAAGTTTTATTTTTAAATTAAATTAAATTATTTTTACAATAAATTAAATTAATTTGAAAATAAATATATTTATTTTTGAATTAAATTATTTTTAAATTATAATGATTTTTTTTGAAATAAATTAAATTATTTTTGAATGAAATAAATTTATTTTTAAATTAAATTAAGTTGAATTAGATAATTTTTAAATTAATTTAATTTTTTTTAATTAATTTGAATTATTTTTAAAACAAATTAAATAAAATTTAATTATTTTTAAATAAAATAAAATTATTTTTAGTCTATAATTTTTTTTTTAAAAGAAGTAAAATAAAATTATTCTTAAATTAAATTAATTTTTATTTCAATTTTATATAAATTATTTTTAAATTATATTTATTTATTTTTTAATTAAATTAACTTAAATTAAATTATTTTTAAAATAAATTTATTGAAATTAGATTGATTTTAAATTAATTTTTTTTTTTTAAATAAATTTAATTTTTTTTTAAATTAAATTACTTTTAAATCAAAATAAATTATTTTTAAAAAAATTAAATTATTTTTAAATTAAATTAAATTATTTTTAAATAAAATAAAATTATTTAAAAAAAAAAAATATTATTTTTAAATTAAATTAAATTATTTTAAAATTATATTTAACTATTTTTGAATTTAATTACATTAAATTATTTTTAAATTAAGTTAACATGAATTAGATTATATTTAAATAAAATTAAATTATTTTTAAATTAAATTAATTAAAATCTTATTATTCTTAAATTAAATAATATTATTTTTAAATAATTTAAATTATTTTTAAATTAAATAAAATAAAATAATTTTTGAAAAAAATTAAATTATTTTTAAATAAAATTAAATTATTTTTAAATTAATTAAAATTATTTTTCAATTAAATTAAAATATTTTTAAATTATATTGAAATGCTTTTGGATTTAATTAAATTATTTTAAAATTAAATTTACTTCAATTTGGTTATTTTCAAATTAAATAAAATTAAATTATTTTTAAATAAAATAAAATAATTTTTAAAATAAATTAAATTAGTTTTAATTAAATAAAATTAAATTATTTTTAAATAAAATAAAATTATTTTTAAATAAAATAAAGTTATTTTTAAATTAAAGTTAACTAATTTTAAATAAGTATCAATTATTTTTAAATAAAATTAAATTATTTTTAAATTAAAATAAATTATTTTTAAATAAAATTGAATTATTTTTAAATTAAAGTTATTTTTTAATTATTATTATTTTTTAAATACTATATATATTATATATTATTTTATAAATTTAAATTATTTATAAACGAAATTAAATAATTTTTAAATTAAATTAATTTTTTCTTAAATTAAATTAATTTAATTTTTTTCAAATTAATTTAAATTATTCTTAAATTAATTATTTTAAAATTAAATTAAATTATTTTCAATTTTTTTTAATTATATTTAAATTAATTTTAAATTAAATTATTTTTAAATAAAATTAAATTGTTTCAAAATTAAAATATTTTTAAATTAATTTATCTTTAAATTATATTGAATTACTTTTTAATTAAATTGAATTATTTTTAAATTAAAATAAATTATTTTTTAAATAAATTAAACTAAATTACATTATTTTTAATTTAAATTTAATTATTTCTATATTTAATTAAACCAAATTATTTTAAAATTAATTTATTTTGAAATTAAATTAAAAAAAATTTAATTATTTTTATATTAAATTAAATTATTTTTAATTAAATTAATTTGTTTTGAAATAAAATAAAATTATTTTTAAAATCAAGTTAATTATTTATAAAAAAATTAAATACTTTTTAAATTAAATTATTTTTTTTTTATTATTAAATTAAATCATTTTTAAATTAACTTAAATTATTTTTAAATTTATTTAAATTATTTTTAAATTAATTTAAATCAATTTTAAATTAAATTAAATTAATTTTAAATTGAATTAAATTTTTTTAAAATAAAATAATTTTTTTTTTAAAATAAATAAAATTATTTTTAAATTAAATAAAATAAAATTATTTTTAGATAAAATAAAATTATTTAAAAATTATTTTTAAATAAAATAAAATAATTTTTAAATTAAAGTTAACTAATTTTAAATAGGTTTCAACTATTTTTAAATTAAATTAAATTAATTTTAAACTAAAATAAATTATTTTTAAAATAAATTAAATTAATTTATTTTTAAATAAAATTAAATTCTTCTAAGATTAAATTATTTTTAAATTAAAATAAATTATCTTTAAATTAAATTTGAATTATTTTTTAATAAAATTAAATTATTATTAAATAAAAATAAATTATTTCTCAAATATTTTTATTTATAATTAAATTATTTTTAATTTACATTAAATTATTTTTAAATTAAACTATTTTAAAATTAAATTAAATTATTTTTAAATAAAATTAAATTCTTTTAAAATTGAATTATTTTTAAATTAAATTAAATTATCTTTAAATCAAATTGAATATTTTTTTAATTTAATTATGGTAAAATAAATTATTTTTAAATTAAAATAAATTATTTTTTAAATAAATTAAACTAAATTATATTATTTTTAATTTTAATTAAATTATTTCTAAATTTAATTTAACTAAATTATTTTTAATTTAATTTATTTTGAAATAAAATTAAAAAATATGAAATTATTTTTTATTACATTAATTTATTTTTAATTAAATTATTTTAAATTAAATTAAATTATTTTAAATTATTTTTAAATAAATTATTTTTAAATTAAATTGAATTTTTTTCCAAATAAATAAAATTATTTTCAAATTAAATTTATTAAATTGTTAAATTGCATTAAATTGCATTAAATTATCATTAAATAAAAATTATTTGTAAATTAAATTAAGTTATTTTTTGAATAAATTAAAATGTTTTTAATTTAAATTGTTTTTAAATTAATTCAAATCCTTTTTAATTAATTGAAATTATTTATAAATTAAATAAAATAAAATTATTTTTAAATAAAATAAAATAATTTTTAAATTGAACAAAATTATTTTTATATTAAACAAAAAAAATATTACAAAAAAAAATTATTTTTAATTGAAATTAAATTATTTTTCATTTACATTAAATTATTTTTAAATTAAATAAACTTTTTTTTTAATTATATTGAATTATTTTTAAATAAAATTAAATTATTTTTAAATTCAATAAATTTGAATTAGATTATTTTTAAATTAAATAAAATTATTTTTAAATTAAAATAATTTTTTTTTAAATTAAATAAAATTATTTTTAAAATAAATTAAATAAAATAAAATTATTTTTAAATAATATTTTTTTTTTAAATTAAATTATTTTTAAATTAATTTAAATTATTTTTAAATTAATTTAAATTATTCTTAAATTATATATTTTTAAATTAAAATAAAATATTTTTAAATTAAATTAAATAATTTTTGAATTAAATTAAACTATTTTAAATAAAATAAAATTAAATTATTTTAAAATTTAACTTTTTTTTTAATTAATTTAAATTATCTTTAAATTAAATTTGAATTATTTTTTAAGTAAATTAAATTATTTCTAAATTACATTAAATTATTTTTTAAATAAATTAAACGAAAAAAATATATTATTTTTAATTTAAATTAAATTATTTCTAAATTTAAATAAACTAAATTATTTTTAAATTCATTTATTTTAATACTAAATTAAATTGAATTAAATTAAATTAAATTGTTTTTACAACAATTTAAATTATTTTTAAATTAAACGAAATTATTTTTAAACTAAATTATTTTTAGATTAAATTAGATTAATTTTAAAATAAATTAAAATATTTTTAAATTAAATTAAATTATTTTTAATTTAAATTAAATTATTTCTAAATTTAAATAAACTAAAGTATTTTTAACTTAATTTATTTTGAAACTAAATTATATTATATTAAATTATTTTTAAATTAAATTAGATTATTTTTAGATTAAATTAGATTATTTTTAAATTAAATTAAATTATTTTTAAACTAAATTAAATTATTATTATTTTAAATTAAATTATTTTTAAATTAAATTAAATTATTTTTAAATCAAATTAAATTAAATTATTTTTAAATTACATTGTTTTTAATTTAATTTAAATCTTTGTCAAATAATTTAATTTTTTTATAAATTAAATAAAATTAAATTGTTTTTAAAGTAAATAAAATTATTTTTAAATTAAATAAAAAATAAAAAATTAAATTATTTTTCATTTACATTTAATTATTTTAAATTAAATTAAATTATCTTTAAATTAATTTTAATTATGTTTTAATTAAATAAATTTAAATTATTTTTAATTTAAAATATATTATTTTTTAAATAAATTAAACTAAATTATATTATTTTAATTTAAATTAAATTATTATAAATTTAATTAAACCAAACTATTTTGAAATTAATTTATTTTGAAATTCAATTATATTATATTGAATTATTTTAAATTTAAATTAAATTATTTTTAAATTTAATTTTAATTAAGTATAAACATTTTAAATAATTCAATTTAATATAAATTAAATTTAATTATTTTTATTTAAATTTAAATATTTTAAAATTAAATTACTTTTTTAATTAAATTAAATTATTTTCAAATTAAAATAAATTATTTTCAAATTTAATTTAAATATTGTTAAATTAAATTAAATTATAACTAAATAAAAATTATTTTTAAAATAAATTAAATTATTTTTAAATTAATTTAAATTATTTTCAATTTAAATTAAATTGTTTTTAAATAAATTTAATTTATTTTTAAATTAAATTATTTTTAAATTATGTTGAATTATTTTTGAAATAAGTTAAATTTTTTTTTTTTTTTTATTTTTTTTTTAAATTAGATTATTTTTAATTTAAATTAAATTCTTCTAATTACCTTCTATTTACTTCTAAAAATTATATATTTTTTTTTTTTAAATTAAGTAAAATTATTTTTAAATTAAATAAAAAAAAAATTTAAATAAAAATAAATTATTTTTAATTAAAATTAAATTATTTTCAATTTACATTAAATTATTTTTAAATTAAATTAAATTAATTTTAAATTAAATTATATATTAATAAATAAAATTAAATTATTTTTAAATTAAACTAAATTATCTTTAATTTAAATTGAATTATTTTTTATTTACATTATATTAGTTTTAAATTAAATTAAATTATTTTTGAATTATATTGAATTATTATTGAATTAAATTAAATTATTTTTAAATAACATTAATGTAAATTATATATTATTATTTATACATTAAATTAGTTTTAAATTAAATTAAATTATTTTTAAATTAAATTGAATTATTATTGAATTAAATGAAATTATTTTTAAATTAAATTAAATTATTTTGAAAATAAACTAAATAAAATAAAATTATTTTTAAATTAAATTAAATTCATTTTAAATTATTTTTAAATAAATTTAATTTATCCTTAAATAAATTTAATTTATTTTTAAATTAAATTATTTTTAAATTATGTTGAATTATTTTTGAAATAAATTAAATTATTTTAAAATAATTTAAAATTATTGAATTAAATTAAATTATTATTTTTTAAATTTTTTTTTTTAAATTAGATTGTTTTTAATTTAAATTAAATTCTTCTAATTACCTTCTATTTACTTCTAAAAATTATATAAATTTTTTTTTTAAATTAAGTAAAATTATTTTTAAATTAAATAAAAAAAAAATTTTAAATAAAAATAAATTATTTTTAATTAAAATTAAATTATTTTCAATTTACATTAAATTATTTTTAAATTAAATTAATTTTAAATTAAATTATATATTAATAAATAAAATTAAATTATTTTTAAATTAAACTAAATTATCTTTAATTTGAATTGAATTATTTTTTAATTAAATTAATTAAAATTAAAATAAATTATTTTTTAAATAAATTAAACTAAATTATATTATTTTTTATTTAAATTAAATTATTTCTAAATTTAATTAAACCAAATTATATTGAAATTAATTTATTTTGAAATTAAATTAAATCATTTTTAAGTTATATTGAATTGTTTTCAATTCAAATTAAATTATTTTTAAATTAAATTATTTTTAAATTAAATTATGTTTATATTAAATTTAATTATTTTTAATTAAAATAAATCATTTTTAAATTAAATATAATTATTTTTTTAAGTAAATTAAATTATTTTCAAATTAAAATAAATTATTTTCAAATTTAACTTAATTATTGTTAAATTAAATTAAATTATCAAAAATAAAAATTATTTTTAAATTAAATTAAATTATTTTTAAATTAAATTAAATTATTTTCAATTTAAGGGCCGATTTTTCAATCCTCAGTTAAATCGTCAAATAACTATCTGTAGTAATATTATCTGTGTGTTTATCCTACGAATAAATATTTTAATTTTTTCAATCGTATTATATCTACCGAATAGCTAATGGTGGCGAAAAATCAGTGGTGTATACTAGCGAACTTCAAACTTATCATGTGCAAGCGAGATGCACAGATACATTATTCAAGGTGTTGACAAGAATAGTGACAAAACGTCTATTTAACATATTTACGCCGAAGACCGGGGTGGTCTAGAAGTAACGGTGTAGACTACAAATCCAGCGTTCTTGGATTCGATCCCCACACCAAGCCAACATTTTCGGCCAAGATTCACTCAATGTCAGCCTTTGAAAATGAGGAGCAGGGGTTAAACGTAATATTAGGCGGTGTAGGAGCGCAAGGCCCAGCCACCCCATCTCCAACAAAAAGCGGAGGCCAACAAATAGCTACCCTTGCTTAGCTATACCCCAAGACACATAAATGCTAGCAAAAAGAGGGGGGACTATTATTATTATATTATTATTATATTATTATTATATTTTTAGCCAGATTGGTGTCAACAAATAATTATTCAAAAAGTAACCGCTATCACCAAGTACAATCCCATTACCAAAAGCACCATAAACAAGCACACTGATATTTAGCAGTTGAATTTGAAAATATTAGACTGTCGTGAGTTGAACCTGGCCATTGTGTGACAGCGAAAGCGGATGAATTAAGTGCAGCATGACTGGAGTTGGTACAGCTCCTAATAGAAATTGCGTAGAAAGAGCATTTATTTGTAAAGAACAAATACAAAAAAGAAATGGCACATCTTGACAATAACGAAGTAAGGAAAGAGCAACTACATAATTGAAGTTCTGGAATATGCAGAACAAAGATTAAATTATAAAAATACTTTATTTGTATGATAATATATGTTTTTTATTTACAAAAAAAATATATTTTTATATGTAATATATTATTTAAAAAAATATAATATATAAATTAATAACTGTTTACTATATTTTGTTCAACATCAGATTGTGAACGATTCCAAATATTCTAGCATACTATCCATTGTGTTTCTTCGTGTCTGGTTGCGTTCAGTAAGTAATGGTGGAAAAACTGGCTGAGGTGGTATCTGAACCTCAGGGTCTATCGGTGGCTCACCTTCAATTCTGCTATGTGCTATATTGTGTAATACAGCAGTGGCCACAATAATATCTTGGGCAAGGGGCAACTTACACCTCAGTCCAATACTAAGCACTGGGAATCTTCTTTTCCAGACACCGAAGCATCTTTCAATGACATTTCTTGGCCTAATATGAGATTCATCGGCTTCGGCTTCTGTTTGGGGATTGCTGAGTGGCATCAACAAATAATTATTCAAAAAATATCCGTTATAACTAACACGTTATCAAGTACGTTCCCATTACAAAAAGCACCTGGCCCTCGTGTAACAATGTTGACAAATTGTAAATCTGCATTGCACATAGCTTGAACATTTAAAGAGAAGTGCGGTTTGAATGCGGTTGAATCCTTTGCGGTTCCTGAAATTTTCTGCAGTATCGCCACCTGAAATAATAGTTAAACATTTACTATAAATTGATAAAGTAAATAGTTAATAAAATAACCTGGTGAAATTATTTTGATGTGAGTACAATCCAAACCTGCAATGACTCTTCGTAATCATCAATCATGACTATAAAAATCGTGCTATACTATAGAAACAATGATTTTTTTTTTAATTTTAAATTAGGCAACCTAATCTAACTAGGGTTAAACCAACGGCCCTTGCTACTTTGTCCTATATTGAATCGAGAGTTCGCGCAGACTCGCGTATATTGTCTTAATTTATCTGCCCGCTTCGCGGCGGGCGACCTAATCTAACCGGGGTTAGACCAAGAGTCTAATAAGTTTCAACTTGTCAAATAAATTCTTCGTACTAACCTTAAATAATGCGTTATGTTTCGTTTATCCATAAGTAGATTTGTAAAATAATAATAAACTTGTTATATGAATTCGTCGTCGTCACCTTAAATAAAAATGCGTATCCAACGGTTTACGCGCCGCGCCAAAGGTTTTATGTCAATTTCCGTTAGAAAACCCACCAATGCGCATGCGCATAATACGTACGGTGTGTACGGTTGTCTATACATGTCATGTCTTAAAGCACATTTTAACCGTGCTATACTATAGAAACATTCTTGTAGGGACAATATTTCAAAATGACTTTTAGGCAATGAAACATTTGTCGCATTCAAGAAAAAGCGTGGAATTAGTGTGGAATTATGTAGTCCTCCAAAGGATTTCACGATCTTCCTCGATTGCTAAGTCGTCAATTGTTTCAAACACATCCATCATAAAAAATCGAAGTAGGTACACAGCTATTTTGTTTTACCAAAATGAACAACATGAAACAAAACTGTCAAACATAACCTAAAACATGACACTTATCGGACAGATAAAACCCTAACTGGCGCTTGAAGCAGCAGATAACTTTATTCCTCCGGTATAAGGGTTTCTTCGACAGTTAACGACTATCTGACTATTGAAAAACCAAGAATATTGATATTCATCGAATAAAGCTTATCTGGTTGTTTATCTGACGATTGAAAAATCGGCCCTTAATATAATGAAAATCCAATGTTACATAACCTTTAATAATTAGTGGACTGTATGTTTTACTTAATATGACTAAAATGTGAATGAATGAATAATAAAATTGTATCTCGAAGAAACTTAAGCAGTCTTAGGGCCCATTTTTCAATCCTCAGATAAATCGTCGCATAACTATCTGGAGTATAATATTATCTGTCTGTTTATCTGACGAATAAATATTTTCAATTTTTCAAACGTATAATATCTAGCGAATAACTATCAGAGGTGTATACTAGCGAACTTCACACTTATCATGTGCAAGGGAGTAGCACAGATACAGTATTGAAGGTGTTAGACGAGAATAGCAACAAAACGTCTATTAAACATATTTACGCCGAAGGCCGGCGTGGTCTAGAGGCAGCGCTCTGGACAACTAAATCCGGCGATCGTGGGTTCGATCCCCACCAAGGCAATTTTATCGGCATTTTTTCGGCCAAGGTTCACTCATTATAAGCCTTTGAAAATGAGGAGCTGGGGATAAACCTGGAGGAATAATAGGCGGCGTAGAAGCGTAAGGCTAGCCATCCTATCTCTAACAGAAACCCGAGGCTAACAAATAGCTACCCTTGCTTAGAGCTTACCAAACTGCCCAAGGCATGTAAATGCTAGGAAAAAGGAGACTATTATATTATGTTTTTACCAGATAGATTGGTGTCAATAAATAATTTTCCAAAAAGTAACCGGTATCACCGCCCGGCGCGAGTGGTCTAGGTTTTTACTAAGTATTTTACTAGGTATTAAAGAACTACTACTTAAGTTAATTGTAACATTTTTATTATCATGTACTTACAATAATATTTAAATGTAAAGATATGTCATTATTTTTCTTTTTTTTCTTCAGTGTCGTACTAATCATAAATTATATGGAATTAAAATTAGTTTAAGATATTTGTATTTCGTAATTTTATAAATTTAGTTATTATTATTTTATTTTTTTGACAAGTAAATTTTTTTCGCGGATAGAAAAAAATTGTCCGCGGACCACTGGTGGTCCGCCGGACCAGCGGTTGAGAATAGCTGGTCTAGAGGAGACGCTCGTGGCCTCATGTTAGAGATCTAACTAACAAGTATGGAGGGACCGAGTTCTATCCCCAGTGCCGACCGCATTTGTACCAGAACACAAATGTGAACAATAATAATTGTCGCAATTTACAATAACAACTAGGTTTCTGGGCCTATAATTGTATGTGAATGCAAAATACAATAGGCCACAAGTAGGCCGTAGTGTTTGAAGTGTTAATACCCGGCATGCACATCGGCCCAAATTTTTTTTTAATAAACTAGTAGATGCGCATCGCATTTTTTTGGACGGAAGAGTTGTTCTGTATGGAATAGTTGAATAGAGTGGGAAAGTTGATGAGGGTGAAACGATTGTTATAGATGGAATAGTTGCATATAATTGAAACAAACAAATAATAATAATCTTGAAGTTTCTGCCTCATGATTTTTCATGAGTATGTGGTTCAAGCAGATTTGAAGCATGTGAGACTCTTTTATCTAAGGTGTGAAATTTGTTTTTTATTTTAAAGATACCCCTTCTCTTAATTTGGTTTTTCAATTTAAATGGGTTTAAATGGAGAACGCGGTAAGAGGTTTTCAAATTAATTTATTCTGCAAGACTGTTCGTTTTGGAAAGATGAAAATGACAATTTTTAGATGAAAATGTGCACTATAAAACTGGTGGACTTCGGAGAGTTGGACAAAAAAATATATTGTCAAGTTTTTAATAAGTATTTCTTTATTAGAAAGAATACTGTGTCAAGGCTATCGGCCACGAAGATACCAAAACCTCAATGTCAATATAAAAATGTATATTTTATGTAGATCTGAAAGAAGTTTTAATATATCTGTTGCAGTTTTCAATTGATAGTTATTTGAATTTATTACTTTTTGTTAATGTCCGAGTTTGTGGGGCGGCGACCTCTGCCACATAAAATATTTTGCAAAATGTACTGAGGAATATCATAGACTAATTCTCTACAAATGTGTCAAATTTTATTTTTCCGCGTTTTGTGAA
The DNA here is from genome assembly GCA_944588485.1 of Phosphuga atrata. Lineage (NCBI taxonomy): Eukaryota > Metazoa > Arthropoda > Insecta > Coleoptera > Silphidae > Phosphuga > Phosphuga atrata. Next base: position 29,811,414 of record OX155900.1, read on the forward strand.
ACTTACTAACAATAAAACTTTTTTTAAATTTTTTTTTTAAATCCAGACATGTCAATCACGAATTCCGATCAAAACGAAAAGAGACAAAAGTAAATTCGATTTTAAAATACTAAAAAATTGTGAAAAAATTAATTAAGCCTAAGGCTTAAGGATTTTAATAAAACTTTTACTGAATGTGAGCATCCACCAGAAGTATCAGCTGACAAAATTTGAACGCTCCCCGTCCAATGGGTACAGCGTGGAAAATTATTTTGTCTTCATAGTTTTTTTGCAAATATCTCGTCAAAGCCTCAAAATAGAAAATCATAACCGGGATAGCCGGATGTATGACGTTGGTGACAAAAAAGTATTATTTGAAATTTTTTAAAAACCTTCGGTTTTGTCACAAAAGTAAAAAATGTAAAATACAAAAAAAAATTCAAGGGTACCCCTTCTATCGATTTTCAATTTATATGGGTTTAAATGGAAAATGTGGTTGGAGGTGTGCAAAAAAAATCCTCACCAAAAGCGAAGAAGAAAATCAGCTTTATCGAACAGTGTAAATACATGTTCGGCAGAGTTCAGAAAGTTGGACAGAAAAAATACTTGTAGAATTTCAACAGAAATTTCTGAATTAAAAAAAAAATCGTGTGTCAAGGCTATCGGCCACGAAGATAAATTAATGCGCTATTTAGAATTGAAAGTTTTTTGAATACATCTGTTGCAGTTTTCAAAATATAGTTATTTGAGACTGTTGCCTTCTGTACTGCGTTGACTTTGAGAGGCGGCGGTCCCTGCCGGATATAATATTTTGTAAAAATAACTGAGGGATATCATAGAATTACTAATTCTCTACAAATGTGTGCAATATTATTGTTCCACGGTATGTGAAACTTACTAAAATTTTTTTTTAAATGAATCCAGACGTCAATAAAGAATTCCAGAATGTTAAGACAACCGCCGCCAAATAAAATATTTTTCGAAAATGATGTGTTAAATATGGGGGCGTTAGACAGATCGACTTGTTCCCTAGAAACGTGTACAATTTTATTGTTCCACATTGTGTAGAACCTATTGAAACATTTTTTTAATGAAACCAGCCATCAATTTAAATGAGAAACGTGGTCAGAGATTGTGAAAAATCTGTTTCACCCAGGATAAATAAAATGCTTGTTAATTTATTTCTTACAAAAAAAATACGAAATTTCATTTCATTACGAAATGAAATACATTTAAAACTCGGAATAGAAAAACAATTTAAATAACCACAAATATTTTGGCGCATAATTCCACTAATATCACATGTTTCAAAATAATTTACACTGATTTTTAGAACCAACTTTTCTGTGCGAAACTTGCTTGGAGGTCTCTTCTCGGTCACAATTATTCGAATAGTCTGAGTTTTGTCCGAAAACTAATTTTCCAGCGGTCGCAGTACATCAACTGACGTTAGTGTTTGCGTCCCGCCAGTAGCGCCGATGTGTTTTCTTGCTGAATTCTTGATTCAGAAAATGTGGAAAATAAATCGAAAATTTGAATCATCTTGCGACGGGACTTGCAAGTGAAAGTGCGGAAATGTGTTACCACCGATTGGTGTTCTTCGTTGCAGCGTAAATGTCGTGGTAAGAAAATTCCGATTTTGACGTACCCGAAATTTGTGGTTTTGGAAAATTCGCCATCGCCGAGCCGCAGCCGGCGAAGAAGCGAAATTTACAACTCCGGCAGAAAAGAGTTTAAATTTGCGAATTGCTGCGGTAAAAGTTGCTTAAGTTGAAAGGTGGATGAAATATGACGCGTGAAAAATGGGCTACGATTGCCAGGGCTGTGGGGGGCGCACCGTGCCAGCGAAACATGCAAACTTGGTTTCAGAATGTCGACAATTTCTGGCGAAAGGACACTGTTCAAAAATTCGCATGTGGCCCTCCACTAGGACACAAAATGCGAATTTCGTTTTTTTGCAATAACTTTGCCAGTTGCGAACTTTTTGCATCTTTTAATAGCCTATGGCCCGTGCCATCAAGTCTGTTCTCGATCTGCCACTGTAGGGCTGGAAGTTGTGCCATTTGTACTTTTGTAGATCTCGATTGCGGATTGACATCCTACCGGTTTCCTACTATCGGCCGTAGCGACCTCGTGGTTTATGAGAATCGGCAAATCGGCACAACCTGCGCAAGGTTCCCTCGATCTCCATCGAAAGGTGTAGAAAAAATTGCAAAATTCCACCCACTTCTGGTTCGGCAGCCGATAACGTCCGGTTTTGCTAAAACATCTACCGCACGGCCATTTTTGCAAAAAATCGCACAGCCTCTTCGATGACCCAGAGAGGAAGAATCTGCGAAACCGGACCCGCAAACGGGAAGGCGTTCCGTTCAGCGGTCGGATCGCTATAGATAGTCAAAGAAGGTCGTTTTTGCGATATTTTTTTTCGGTTTTTCGCACTTTTTCCAAATTTTCAGCGAAGACTCGAAAATTCAGGATGATAGTTTTGTGCGGAAAAAATCGGCGCTCCCGATAGTGGTGCTATAATGGTGCTATGGCGTCGCGATCGGTCCAAATTCGGCGGCTCGGCGGCCGAGAAACGGAAATTTTGTTTTCGCGCCGCACTCCCGCCGTCTTCGGCGGCACCACAATATCTCAGAGATTAGTCAATAGTCTGGAGTTTTCTAAACATTTTAGCACTTTCTCCCGGCAAAATTTCTTTCGAAAATCACTCATTCTCCAAACCCGATCTGTAGCATTTCTCCTGCCCCCTACCAGAAAGGCGTGCCAGACGATTTTAGTATGTAATAAAAAAACCGCTATCACCAAGTAGAATCCCATTACCAAAAGCACCATAAATAAGCACACTGATATTTGGCAGTTGAATTTGAAAATATTAGACTGTCGTGAGTTGAACCTGGCCATTGTGTGACAGCGAAACTAGATGAATTAAGTGCAGCATGACTGGAGCTGGTACAGCTCCCAATAGAAATTGCAAAGAAAGAGCATTTATTTGCAGAGAACAAATACAAAAAAGAAATGGCACATCTTGACAATGAAGAAGTAAGGAAAGAACAATTACATCACTTGAAACTCTGGAAAATGCAGAACAAATATTAAATTATAAAAATACTTTATTTATATATATGATAATATATGTTTTTATTAATAAACAAAAAAAGATATTTTTAGATGTAATATATTATTTAATAATAACTGATTACTATATCTTGTTACAAAATCAGATTGTGAGCGATTCAAAATATTCTAGCATAGTATCCCCTAGTGTTTCTTCGTGTCTCGCTGTGTCCAGTAAGTAACGGCGGAAAAACTGGTTTAGGTGGTATCTGAACGTCAGGGTCTAATGGTGGCTCATCTTCACTTCTGCTATGTGTTATATTGTGTAATAATTTATTGTGTATAAAAGGAACGCAAGAAGTAGTCGGAGTTTAAAGAAAAGGAAAACAAATGGAAGGAAGAAGAATATAAATTAAAATTAGAATACAATTTTAAATGAATAATGTTTTTTTTTTATTAATATAATAAAATATTTTTTATTAATATATTTTTATTAATGTAATAAAATAATTGTTTTAATAATATATAAAAAAATATAGAATATATAAAAAAATGGAAAGAATGAATCATACGAGGCTTACTTACCGAATCCACAAGTGGAAAGGGACCTAGTGGAGATGGGATCGCCAGATCTCATGAATAGAAATGTGATCAGGAATATTGTTCATACAAGGGGATTTGAGGAAGATCTGAAGAAACCAGCACGACGTGCATGGTCGGAGGAACAGAAAGTACAACAATCCATGAAGATGAAAAGCTATTGGGCAAGGAGGAAGGCTCAGCATACGTTGATTCCGCGTGGTCCTAAGTGACCCATCCGCGAGAAGAAGAAGAAAAAAATATAGGAAACCTATTTTTGCACACACCAATATATCTTTCAACTGTATTTCTAGTTGGGATGCGTGACTGATTGTATAAGTTTTCTGCATGGGATGGTGGGTTCAGAAAGGGTGTCAACAAATATTGCTTTAACTCATACCCACCATCACCCAGAAGTAAGCCAACTCTAAATTGTCCACTTTCAAATCTATGTTTCAAAAAGAATTATTAAAAATTGTCGGATCATGGACAGACCCAGGACATCTTGCTACAATGTCCAAACATCTTAGTTGGCTGTCACAAACCACCTGAACATTAAATGATAAATTACCCTTCCTGTTTCTAAAATTTTCAGCTGAATCACCTGAAATCAAAATCCTGAAAGTTATCTTCCATTGATATGACAACATTAAAAATAAAACGTACCGGGTGACTTTATTGTAACATAGGTACAATCTAGAGCTCCTATTACCCTGGGGAATCTTGCTATTTTATAAAAACTATCCTGTACTGTACTTAACTCATCAGGGAACTTTATTATAACTGAGCGTAGTTGAGCAATAGCCTCAGCAACTTTTTAAACAATACGGCTTGCTGTTGGTGGACTGACACCACAACATCTGTCGCACTTCTTTAGTAGGATCTAGTAGCGGAAGTAATATCCAGTAAGAAAAGAGCAATTACATCACTTGAAACTATGGAAAATGCAGAACAAAGATTAATTTATAAAAATACTTTATTTGTATGATAATATATGTTTTTTATTATTAACCAAAAAAATATATTTTTAGATGTAATATATTATTTAATAATAACTGTTTACTATATTTTGTTACAAAATCAGATTGTGAGTGTTGCAAAATATTCTAGCATAGTATCCCTTGTGTTTCTTCGTGTCTCGCTGTGTTCAGTAAGTAACGGTGGAAATACTGGCTTAGGTGATATCTGAACCTCAGGGTCTATTGGTGGTTCATCTTCATTTCTGCTATGTGTTATATTGTGTAATACAGCAGTGACCACAATAATATCTTGGGCAAGAGGCAACTTACACCTCAATCCAATACTATGCAGTGGAAATCTTCTATTCCAGACACTGAAGCATCTTTGAATGACATTTCTGGTCCTAATATGAGATTCATTGTACAATTTTTCGGCTTCTGTTTGGGGATTGCCGAGTGGCGTCAACAAATAATTGTTCAAAAAATATCTGCTATCACCAAGTACGATCCCATTACCGAAAGCACCTCGTGTAATAATGTCGAAATAATGGCCCTCGTGTAATAATGTCGAAAAATTGTAAATCTGCATTGCATATAGCTTGAACGGTTAATCTGTGCTATAAGACTTGACATATATTGGCAACCCACCGTACGCATTATGCGCATGCGCATTGGTGGGTTTTCTAACGTAAATTGACATAAAACCTCCAGTGGCGTATAAATCGTTGGATACGAATTATTATTTAAGGAGACGACGACGAATTCATATAACAATGTTTATTATTATTTTACAAATCTACTTAAGGATAAACGAAACATAGCGAATTATTTAAGGTTAGTACGATGAATTTATTTGACAAGTTAATTAATTAATTAATATATAATAATTAATTATTTAATTTACTTGACATGAATAGGGAACCCACCGCACGCATTATGCGCATGCGCATAGGGGGCAAAACGCAAAGGCGTAGAGAAAATACATTTGAAGGGGGTTTATGAAATTTCTTTAAAATGATAATAAACCCCAACAACTCTAACCTAACCGGAGTTAAACCAACGGTCCTTGCCGCTTTGTCATATATTGAATCGAGAGTTCGCGCTGACGCGCGTATATTGTCTTAATTTATCTGCCCGCTTCGCGGCGGGCGACCTAATCTAACCGGGGTTAAACCAAGAGTCTAATAAGTTTCAATGTGTCAAATAAATTCTTCGTACTAACCTTAAATAATGCGTTATGTTTCGTTTATCCATAAGTAGATTTGTAAAATAATAATAAACTTGTTATATGAATTCGTTGTCGTCACCTTAAATAAAAATGCGTATCCAACGGTTTACGCGCCAATGGTTTTATGTCAATTTCCGTTAGAAAACCCACCAATGCGCATGCGCATAATGCGTACGGTGTGTACGGTTGTCTATACATGTCATGTCTTAAAGCACATTTTAACCGTGCTATACTATAGAAACATTATTGTGTGGACAAGATTTCAAAATGACTTTTAGGAAATGAGACATTTGTCGCATTCAAGAAAAAGCGTGGAATTAGTGTGGAATTATGCAGTCCTCCAAAGGATTTCACGATCTTCCTCGATTGCTAAGTCGTCAATTGTTTCAAACACATCCATCATAGCAAATCGACGTAGGCACACAGCTATTTCGTTTTACCAAAATGCACAAACACGAAACGAAAGTTTCAAACATAACCTAAAACATAACACTTATCGCTATGCTGCTATACACAGATAAAACCCTAACTGCCGCTTGAAGCAGCAGATAACTTTATTCCTACGATAGAGGGTTTATTCGACAGTTAACGACTATCTGACTATTGAAAAACCAAGAATATTGATATTCATCGAATAAAGCTTATCTGGTTGTTTATCTGACGATTGAAAAATCGGCCCTTAGGGTTCCACCCCTACATGATGTATTAAGGAGGTGGCGCACTCGCAACAATTACAATACTGAATAGGCACTTTCAGTCTTACTGTAGCCTTACATAAGTCATCTTAACTCATCAGGTATATACTCATCAGGTACTCATCTTAACTCACAAATATTTGCAAATTGCAAGGTTTGATTTACAAATGTTCCCTTTTTTCGAATTCCATAAAATTTCATCTTCGAAGGGAATAGCTCGGGCTTGGTCGCGACCCTTCACCGGGTCGCAGAAAAATTTTGCAGGCTCGCGGAAAAAAATTGAAACAGAAAAAACAAATGTTAACTTTTTTTGCTGAAATGAAAAAGGAATTGATTTCAGCTCTAAAAAAAATTAAAATACACTCTTTCCACACCGGTCAAATAAAAACCTCAAACATTGTCGCAAATAATTTATGCGGAATGCAGGAAAAAAGTTTATTTTCGGATACTTCTGTCAAATAATACAGTTAAGCGGAGATTTTACGTTTGCTCGAAAAAAATTGAAGAACTAGTTGTTAAAGTAAAAGTTATTAAAAGTTTTTGTCCTTGCAAGTATATGAAAGCACACATATCGAGGATACTGCAAATCTAATGTGTTTTATCAGATGTATTGACGAAGACACATTATAAATTTTTGTTTTGTATTGTAAAAGGCTACTGACAAGAACAAATACAGTTGAGATTTTAAGCTTTACAATGATTTTGGCACTGATCATGGTATTGATTGCACGACGTGTGTTTAAATAGCGACGAAGCACGTGCAATATTAGGCAGTCATGAAGGTTGGTTTAAACAAATTCAATTAAGCAAACAAATTAGCCATTAATTGAGTATGGGTGCAATGAATTGAATTTAAATTTGCAAGGCTTTGGCTTAACTATTTTCGAAGTATCGGAACAAGTCGCTGCAATAATTAAAAATCCTATATAGAAACAAAGACAATAAAAAATTAAATTTCTTTTGTAAATAAATGGATGTTTTCATAAGGTAGGTCGCGAAAAATTTTAGGACCTCATACCGGGTCGTGGTCAAAAAAGTTTGGGAAACGCTGCTCTAGTAGATTTTTTAGTTTTTTTACAATAATTCGTATACATTACGTTGCTGCAGGGGGTACAATAGAAATTTCAATAAATTTCTTATGTAGAACGTCATTTTTCAAAATGTAATGCTTTGATTGTGGTTATGAAAATGTGTACTTTGTATAAATTTTCACTGTCAATAACTTTAAAATCAATTACGAGGTAAGTTGTAAATTTCAGTACATACTTGAAATTTATAAATATGTAAATTATAAATAACAGTGGCGAAGCGTGCATTTAAGCAAAGCATTTTCTTCCAGCAGTTTGTTGATATAATGACTGAAATATAAGCATTTTATTTTTGGAAAAACACTTGAAATTATCCAAATTATTCAACAAACGTAAAATTCAACCACAACAAACTTATTGTTAGAATATAAAAATTCTTGAAAATTGTTATATATTTTTTTAAGAAAGTGCATGTCTTATGTCAAAAACCACATTTCGCCAATGATAAATAAGTAACTATTAAACGCATTTTTTATTACGGCATATTCATTTTTAGTCCGTCCTAATCTATAATAATGGATATATAATAAATTCTAAGAGGAAACTTACAGATAACTCCTAGTAGCAGCAGTACCAAGTCGCACCCTCAAGAAGATTCTGAAAAATTAAAAAAGAAAAAAAAAGGAAATACAACGACGAGTATTTGGCGTACGGATTTACTTGGTGTGGAGAGGAAAATGAGCCCAAACCACACTGTGTTGTGTGTTATGAATAGAGGTCGGAACTTTAGGTTTTTGCCTATTTTTTCTTTATAGGCAGATGGAAAAGATAAGCAAATAAATCCGATTTACATGATTCTCTATCGTTTTACGCTAGTTTTAAAAAACCTATTTTGCCTATTTTGCTGTTTTAAATTTATACTGCCTAAAAATACCTAATGAGCTCTTATAGCGCCTATTTGTGAGCTAAAATAGTGAAAAATTGTTTATTCATAAATTCTTAGTCTGTATGAAATTACGGAACGCATTCTTTTTATCTACACATTAGCAGCTGGTACCACTTGGCATCAGCAAACGTGTTCTTCTCGTGTTTGTGAATCCTAAGTTTACAATGTTGCAATAAAAACCAAGACTGGACATCTGTGCCATTAACGCGCATTCCAAACCGTGCCCTTTGTCCCACGTTTTGGATAAATGCAATTGTTTTATAGTTTTATAGTTTGTCCAGAAACTGAACCATTTGCCATTGCCACCCGAACCAATTATCACAAGATGGAATACTTGGCTAGAAGCGGCATTTTATTACTGCAACAATTTTGATGCTATGAAAAAGGTTTGTTTTTCTGTGTTCCCATTTGGTCAACCAAACTTTTTATTTTCTTAGGTTGTAAGGGAATTTGACTGAAGCATTGCAGAGTCTATACGCAAGGCATAACATTGTTTTAAAAATACAGACATTAAAAATTCTTTGGCATATATTTCATCCAATTTTCACATTTTACCAGAAACAATTACAAAATTGGAAAAAACTGGAACCCCATTAACAGAGTCTGTATCGTTGGTGCACAATGTATTAAAACATTTGAAAACTGCACCAGCCAAAAATGCACGAAGTGCATTTTTAAAACTTAAGTGGTGAAAATGTTAAGCTTCCTGAAAACATAACGCCAGAAACAGCGGTAATGTTGAAGTATGCACGGGTAACGTCATGCGATGTTGAACGTTCTTTTTCCGCATATAAAATGGTTTTATCTCACAGAAGGCACAGCCTTACACCAGGCAATTTAGAAAAAATTATCGTAGTTTATTGCAATAGCAAATATGACACTGAAACAAACAATAATAATTAACAAATGTTGTTTTACTTCTGTTTACATTTTATAAGTATTGTTTTTAGAATTTTAAGAATAAAATATTCTTTATAGAATTTAAGTAATTCATTTTGTGCAATATATAGATGGGTAAAGCACATAAAGGTTGCAATAAAATACTTTTGAACTTCTGCATTTTTTTATAAATTTTAATAAAAAATATAACCTATTTTCAGCGAACATTTTTAGAAATCTACATATCTTTCTTATCTTTATAGAACCTATTAAAAACCTATTTTGTGTTTTTTGACAACCTAATAACCTACCTATTCTAACAATTTTTAATGCCTAAAGTTCCGAGCTTTAGTTAAGAAACATTTTTCGTCACAACTCGACGAAGCCATCCCTTCTTAAACTTTTTTTATACAACAAACACAAGCATTTAAAAACAAGCCTATTGATTTTTTTAGAAGACAGCGAAGTGAGTTTAATGAGAAAAATATCAAAACGTCCGTACAATCTTCTGCTACAAGCAACAAACAAGCTCTTGAAGCATCATATTTAGTTTGTCTGAGAATTGCCCAAACTGGAAAACCTCACAAAGCTGGATAAGAAATCCGTTTTCATCCGTTTCGGAAATGGTGTTGGATCAATTTTCAGTGGAAGAAAGAGACCAATTAATTGAAATTTCATGTGACGGAAGTCTAAAAAATGAATTTAAAAAGGACAGCTTGTGTAATTTTTGATTAATGGGAAGAGTTGAATATAAAATAATATCACAATAATTTCACAAAATGTGAAACCACTTATACATTGTGCATATTAGTGCTGCGTACGCTGAAAGGACACGTGTTATTATTCTCACAATGTGTGGGAATGCCGAGTTGCAGAAAGGACACCTGTTGTTATTCACATTCTTTGTTAGTTGTTATTCGTATCCCTTTACATATAAAATACCCTACTCCACCATTTTAAGTTTAAGTTTGTATCTGTAAATCACAGTGTCTACTTGCTCTAACGCAAATAAAACCTTTTAAAAAATATCAAGATTGACTTCAACAACATAATTGGCGCAGTAGGTATCTCATTCGTCTCAACGATTAACGGAAGAATCCAGTATTGAACGAGGACCAAGGACTCTCCAAAAATCGAGAAATCCAGGTTCCAGTTCCAGAAGTCAATCCAGTCCAAAATTGAGAGCATCAACTTAATGGACAAGATAGTGCTACTGTAAGCATACATATTTTTTAGAGGTCAATTTGTTTTGTGTTAATTGAGTTTGCGATCATATCAGAATTCAGATTCAACTTCAATCGCCCTTATTCGTACACGTTCAGGTTCACCTATTTTAAAAAGAAAAAAAATAGAAATAGCTCTCAGATCAGAATATTTACAAATGATTCCCGAATTTAACGTAGAACAAGAATTACTCTCGCGATTTATTGAAATCTGCGAAAAGTTAGTTAATAAATTTATAATACTAATGATGTATCTGATTTTCAAAATGAATACTTAATGGCCAGTATGATTTCTAAAATAAAGGGTAAATCTGCTATAAACATTTCATCAAGTTGTTAATAGTTGGTTAGATTTAAAAACCGCATTACTAAATTCTTATAGCGATAAACGTGATATGTATAGTTTGAACATTGAAATCACTAATTTAACCCTTTGCACTCGTGTTTATATTTGTAGAAGGTTGCCGTCAACTCGGATTTTTTTTTAGTTTTGTAATATAATGTTTTTAGTATGCGAACATAGGACACCTAAAGTATGTTATATTATAGATAATATACAAAAAAACCTTATCAGTTGGAAAATAAATAAAACATTTAATGCAGGCACATATTTAATTTTTGCTTTACTAAATAATTAAGTTATCCAAACGAAAATAACATAACAATATAAAAATTATACCAAATATCAAAATTTGCATTTCGGGGTGGAATATTTTACCGGCGCATTCACCATAGCACATCCCCTACTATCTTGTCCAGAAACACATATTGCTAAACACTGAAATTACAAATTCAAACAAAATTTATATTTTATATTTTTCTAAAGTGTGGTAGCGTTCAAAGCAGGCTCCAATATGAAGACCCGGCTTGCGATGGCATGTGTTGCAAATATATGCAGTCTCGCGTCGTCCACCTTGCACTTTTCGGTTAGAGCACACCAAACAATCTTTTTCTTTGCCGTTATTTTTCGTTAAAATGTGCAACTTTCCATTAAGTGTATCTTCTTTAACCGTGGTGGATGGTCTACCAGCAATTTTTGTACCTTCTCGATAATTTCCCGTGAGTTCATCAACTATCTCTCGGACAAATTTTTGATGCGTAATCAGGCGTTTGTTTTGGCGGCGTTGCGACATTTTGTATAATTAATTTTTATTTACGCTGGCTGCTTCAAGGCCCCAAAAAAATAAATGTTTGATTGTCTCCAAACGTGGGTTTCTTTATGGTATCGGGGATAAATTTTCTGTTGGACTGAATTGTGCCCGTCAAGTGGATATTCATTTTTGGCAACACTTTTGATAAAAGCAAGTTTGTATAATACCTGTCCGTATAAATATGGTATCCCCTACTGCTTTGATTGTTATCTAATAATTGTTGAGCCAATTGTAGAACAATTCTCATGCTTACTGGAAGACTGGGTCGTATTAGAACTTCTTAGGTTAAGCTTCCATAATATGACAAAATAGAATATATGTATCCCGTATTTGCATCTGCAAGTACGTATATTCTTATTCCCCATTTTGTCGGCTTGATAGGATTGTACGTCAGAAAACTTATTTTTCCCTTGAAGCCGACCACAGATTCGTCCACTGATATTTAACGCGATGGAACAAAATGTTCTCTAAATTTGACATCCAAAAAAATCAAATAATGGCTCACCTTCTGAGTGCCGCCTCTCAAACTTTGATCATTTGGGTCTGTCTCGTGAAGATGCAACATCCAAAATATTTGCATAATTCTTTCTCTTCGAAAAATACTCCAGAAAAAGGAATTTTTGGATTGAAATTTTGAGACCAATATTCTTGTAAACTGCTCACAGTTATCGTGCCCATATTCATGATAACGCCTAGGAATGCTGTAAATTCTTGTACAGTGAAATCAACCCATGCATGCGACGTAGATTGCTTGGCTAATCTTGGCCAATTTTATGTCTTGCGTATTTATTGGTTTCCCGAACAATTGGGGCAATCAGCTCGGTTGTAAAGAAAAGTCTGAAGAAGTCTGCAGACTTTGAACAATCATCCGGAATTTGGGGCCCTTAAGCTTTTTTGCCAGCACTAAAATCTATCCAATGAGGTGCATTGTCCATAAGTATCACATCTTCCCAGAGACCATAAACGTCTCTTGTTTCCGGCACAACTTCATGTTCGCCTTCACTGTCGCTCCTCTTACTAATTATTATATCGCTGTCACTACTGTCAGAACCAACTTCTGCTTCTTCCACCTCATTATTTTCTGTATCACTATTGTCTTTGTCAAAAGAATCGATATAAAACTAGTCGTCACTACTCACTAATTCATCTAGAACTTCACCTTGGCCTCGTTTCGGCATTTTGAGTTAATAACACGGCGATTACCAGAAAATTGTTGAGAATTGCAACCCAAAGAAGAGAATATATACCCCATGAAATGGAGATAATATAAATAATATAATCTGTTTTAAGACCCAACAATTATTTTGGTCTAAGAATCATACTAATTGCATGTTTATAACTGTTAATGGTTTTGGGTGCGTTTTGGATCGGTTTTATGATCACTACCTATCTGAGATCTGTTTTTGAACATTAGTTTAATAATGTAAATTTAGGAATTATAAATAAGTATTTTAGATAAGTAAGCTGTAAAAAATAAACTATATTGACCAGACTCTGGGTTGAAAAAAAAATGTTGTCGAGCTTGGCGACTGTAAGACGACAAACGAGTGCAACGGTAAAATACCCCATGTCGTCTATACCACGACATACGAGTGCAAAGGGTTAAAACAGAACGTCAATGAGTCCCATTTCGATTTTTATAATAGATTACAAACACTTCTGAATTTACAAATTTCTTATTTAAGTAATCACTGCTCTAGTGCACAAAAAATATATGGTATGAAAAGTATGTTCTGCAAAAATAATGCGTTAAGAGTTTTTTTGAGTTTTTTTAAGAGATCCTGTGGGCTCACAAATGAGAGTTAAAAATCCACAAGATCTAAATACGGCATTAAATATGCTCACAAATGATTTTCAGCTTGAAATCGCGGAAAGTAAAGAAAAATCAAATATTCAAATTCAGCATCCTACCTAGCTAGGAAAACCAAATAAAAATTATCAGGCGTTTCCGAGACCAGGTCCAAGTTAATTTAATAGTAAACCATTTATATATCAGGCGAATAGACAAAGCAATTATTTTGGTCCAAATAATTATAACCATTCTAATGAGAGATTCAGTAAGACTAATTATAATAATAGGACAAATCCGAATGCACATTATAAACCAACCTCCATGTCCACTAGGACAAGTTATTTACCTTCTGACAATAGGAATTTTCTTAATAGAAATTTAAATAATGTACGCGAAGAATTGAATACCATGAGTTCAAACGAAAATTTTTTAGAGGAAAAGGCCTCTAGCGACGATTTGAATACTTAAACCTATGTTTTTACTATGTACTAATGTAAGTAAATTACCCTTTATTGTAGAACCAAAAAATAATCTTAGAATTTTAATAGATACTGGTAATTGGTACTCGTTCATTTGTTAACCCGCAAATAGCGTATAAATTATTTAAAAATACAATTAAAAATGATACATTTCCACATGAAACTACACATGGTCAGAAAAGTACGGTTGTTCATTTAAATAGCTTGTTTAAATCTAACTTGTGAAAAAATACTTTAAGTTCTTTTTATTTAACTTTCACTCTTGCTTTGATTTATTGCTAGGAGTAGATAATATTATGATATTAAAAGCTAGTATTATTCTAGGGAAAAACTTATTAATTACAACAAATATTCACTTAAAATTAAATTTTTATAGAAACCATTGTGAATTAAATATGATCGATAATGAAATAGTAAAATTTGACTTTTCTAAAATTCGATCAAATCATATGAAAGTAGAAGAGAAAACGGTTAAAAAAAATAGTATCAGAATATACTGTAATCTTCCATATGGAAAATAACCCAATAAGTTTCACTAATATAATTTAACCTTGGATCTTGCATCTGATTTTCATCAAATTGAAATTGAAGAAGATATACAAAAAACGGTATTTAGTACGGAAAATGGTCATTATGAATTTAGAAGAATGCCATTTGGTTTAAAAAACGCACCCGCTAGATTCCAGAGAGTAATGAATAATGTTTTGCGAGGAATTTTGAATGAAAAATGTTTAGTTTATATGGATGATAATTATTTTTAGCGTAAGTTTGCAAGAGCATATGGAAAGTTTTCAAGTTTTTTAATCGGCTTAGTGAATCAATTTATAAAGTTCAGCTTGATAAATCAAAATTTTTATGCAAAGAAGTAGCTTCTTTAGGTCATATTGTTACACCGTTAGGAGTAAAACCTAATCCCGAGAAAATAAAAGCTATTCAAAATTATCTCATTCCTAAAACTACCAAGGAACTTAATGGTTTCCTCGGATTACTAGGTTATTATAAGAAGTTTATAAAAAAATTTGCTGGTTTAACCAAACCATTAACTACACGAATAAAAAAGAATGTTATTATTAATATTAATGACTATTAATGACTTAATATTAATATTAAAGATTATAAAATTTGTTTCGATTTATGTAAAATTGTCTTAATAAATGAACCTTTGTTACAATACCCAGATATTACAAAACCATTTGTATTAAAAATAGATGCGAATAATTTTGCAATCGGTGCAGTATTGTCACAGAGAAATATATGATCAGATTTACCTATTGCTTATTCTACTAGAACCTTAAATGATTCTGAAAATAATTACTCAAGGATAGAAAAGGAATTTCTTGCAATAGTCTGGGCAGTTAAATATTTTAGACCTTACCTTTTCGGTAGAACATTTCAAATTGTGTCCGATCATAAACCATTACAATGGCTTATGTCAATTAAAGAACCAAATTCGAAATTAGTTAGATGGCGCTTAAAATTGTCAGAGTATGATTATACAATCGCTTATAAGAAAGGAAGCTTAAAAATGCAGACGCACTTTCGAGTATTGAGTTAAATGTAACCGATGAATATAACGAATTAAGTGAATTTTGTATTAAGAATTTTAATGATACATTTGTTGACAAAGAAAGAAGTGAATCACTTATTGTTGAATCACGTTGTCACTTGAGAGACGTTGTAAATTTTATGAAAGAATGTGTTGTACCTAAGATAAAATATCATCTATATTTTGAAAATCCAATATATGAAGAGTTTTGTGCTATTGTCCACAAAATATTTTAGGAATTCAAAAATTAGCATTATTAGGTGTACGGAAAGGTTAACTGATGTAGAAACTGACGATGAGATTGTGGAAACTATTAAAATGAGGTATGAAACTGAAGAAAAAATAAAGAAAATATTTTATTGGCCTAATAGACGGCAAACTATCCAAAAATTTATAAACCAATGCGAAATTTGTCTAGTTAGTAAATATATAAGAAATCCACTGAAATTATTTGTTAAAAATAAACAAAAACAATCAAAAACTAGAAACAGATATCAAAAGAGACTATCCAATCAATTGATCCAGAATTAAATACGGCTAAAATAAGCACATGACATCATAGTACAGTTGAAAAAATTCACCTGTCGAATATAAAGAGACCAAGAGCTAAAAATATTAAACATACTAAACTCCAAAACTTCGAAAATTATTATATTCTCACAATGTGTGGGAATGCCGAGTTGCAGAAAGGACACTTGTTTTTTTCATCATTTTACCATTTGTTATTCACATTCTTTGTTAGTTCATTTACATATAAAATACTCCCTTTCCATATAAAATACTACTATAAAATAGTTGCTCTAAAGCAAATAAACCTTTTTGGAAATACTAAGATTGACTTCAAAAACATAATTTATATATATATATATATATATATATATATATATATATATATATATATACATATATAAATTATGTTTTTGAAGTCAATCTTAATATTTCTAAAAAGGTTTATTTGCGTTAGAGCAACTATTTTATAGTAGTATTTTATATATAAAAGGATACGAATAACAACTAACAAAGAATGTGAATAACAAATGATTAAATAATGAAAAAAACAAGTGTCCTTTCTGCAACTCGGCATTCCCACACATTGTGAGAATAAAAACAAGTGTCCTTTCAGCTTACGCGGCACTAATATGCACAATGCACAAGGGGGTTCACTTATCGAGTGTTTAATAATTATACAGGTTGAACGGTAGGTAACTCCTCCTCCCCAAGATCATGGCATCACTTGGAAGATGATGGTTGACAGCAAGGGTAGTGGTCCTAACTTCTGTGTTTCGTGTTGAATCTGACTTCTGTTGATGATCCATTTCAGGACGGGATATCCAAAGTTGATGGAACCATCAATATACAGGGTGATGGTCCATACACTTGGAACGTAGACATTTGGGACATCGTCGAAGATCGGCACTTTTTGCTAGTTTACTTAATTGTACTTAATGTAACATCCTTTTTATATTCTGCTTCGTAATTCACAAGCATTTGGCATTGATAGACTTTGGCATTGATAGTATTTATTACCACATCTGATCATCTGATTTAGGGGCCACATTTTATTTTCATTGATTTTAACAAATATTTTACATTAGGTATCATAGTAAAGAATTCAGATTCGTATTCAGTAAGAATATGGTTTAAGTAACAAGGTTCAAAGTCATGTTCTTAATTTTATTAATAGATAGGAAATAATTGATTCTAATTGGTTCAATTTTACAAATTACTTCAATGACTAATTCAAAATCTAAAATATTTTCTTTCCTCAATTGAAAGGGTACTTGTTCATTTTAATATGTTGATATTTTTCAAGCTCAATTAGTAAATGTTTCGATTGTATAATACTTGGTTAGATCTTAAATGTGTTAAAATATCATTGATTCTTTCGCCATCCTTGGCCTCTAAATTTCCGCTAATAGTTTTAATAATAGTTCCAAGACCATCAATTAGTCCTCCTCTATTTATTATTTTATTTGGCGATTGATATTTAAATTAACAATTTTATTACGGACGCTGTTCTGAGTGAAATTTACAATTTTACTATAATCGTCAAATTCTCTTTTATATATTGTAATATTTTGCATTACAAATTGTCGGGTATTATATTAAGCATTCAATTTGTCAAATTCATCATATAATGAAGACAGATCATAATAGTGAACAAAAGTATGATCTGATTTTTGTAATTTCGCTAATCCTAGTTTTATTGGTAATATTCCTAAATTTTTCGTTGTTCTTTATTTCTATGCATCCTGTCAATGTGACGAAAATGACCTGGAATTGAATGATTAGGCTTAATTATTTCATGATAGATATGAATAGTAATATCTACATCTTAAAATATGTATTGTTAAATTATTTTTACATTTTTATAACCGAATCGGTCCTTACCACATCCTAACTTAGGTATTGCTAGTTTATTACTTCCAATTTTAATACAGAATTCTCTCAAATTAACTAAAGTTTTAAATAAACATTCGTATGTTGGTTTATCATAATATTTCAGATTAGTAATAAGGTAAATTATAATCCGGTTGTCTTATTTTTAAATGACAAGGTGAATATAGTTTTGGGTTTTGTTCCCTCACTCCCCTAAAAACTCTTCCTTACTCCTTACTCTTCTAAACCTAGTTTTAAAGTCTAATGCGGTTCAACCTGTATAATTATTAAACACTCGATAAGTGAACCCCCTTGTGCATTTTGCATATTAGTGCTGCATAAGCTGAAAGGACACGTGTTGTTATTCTCACAATGTGTGGGAATGCCGAGTTGCATAAAGGACACTTGTTTTTTTCATTATTTTATCATTTGTTATTCACATTCTTTGTTAGTTGTTATTCGTATCCCTTTACATATAAAATACTACTATAAAATAGTTGCTCTAACGCAAATAAAACCTTTTTAGAAATATTAAGATTGACTTCAAAAACATAATTTATATATATACATATATATATATATATATATATATATATATATATATATATATATATATATATGTTTCGATTGAATAGTACTTGGTTAGATCTTAAATGTGTTAATATATATATTAGGGTGGGCCAAAAAAAACTTTTAATTTTTTTTTTTTTAGCTACTACGAAAATATCGTCCAAGATGACGAAAAAAAAATTCTAGTAAAGTTTCAGCCCTTAATATTTATATTAAGAGGTGGCTCATTGTGATTTTTGATTTCCCATTTAAATAACATAAGAAGTTATTTTGTTTTTGTGTGGATTTTTAATGCACTCGAACGAATAAATGCCTCGTGGAAATAAATACATATTCTTGTAGGAAATTTAACGATCTACAAAAAAAGTCTGAAATAATTTTTTGCTAAGTTGACTCGTTTAAAAGTTATTCGAGGTTAAAGTCCAACCTCAAATAGTTGAGAATAACTTTTACAATTTCTTATACTCTATCACAAAATATTGACTCAAAAACATAAAATAGCTTAGTTTTCGTAAATCTTATCGAGTTCTTTTTGATAAAACAATAAAATTTTTACAAATAATCGATAACCGTAAGAAAAATCGATATTTTCATACCTAATTAAAATAAAAACACTCGAAACTGTACTTTACCTGAGAGCATCATTCCCTGAAAAATTAATAAGTGCTTTATTTGCACTTGACTATTAGGTTATGTATAATATTAACAATCATGTTTCTTTAATTTTTCAATTATAATGAAACTGTTTATTTTATAACTTGCCGTTTTTTAATCTCAAAATCAAACTAAATTTTTTTTGTTACAATTGGGAAATTTTTGTCTGTGATTTTTAACTACTTGCAATAAATAAGTTGCAATATTATCAATAAGTAAGATATTTTATGTTTGTGAGTCATTATTTTGTGATAGAGTATAATAAATTGTAAAAGTTATCCTCAACTATTTGAGGTTGGACTTTAACCGCGAATAACTTTTAAACGAGTCAACTTAGCAAAAAAACATTTTAGACTTTTTTTGTAGATCGTTAAATTTCCTACAAGAATAAGTATTTATTTCCACGAAACATTTATTCGTTCGAGTGCATTAAAAATCGAAACAAAAACAAAAAAAAATCTTATGTTATTTAAATGGGAAATCAAAAATCACAATGAGCCACCTCTAAATATTAATATTAAGGGCTGAAACTTTACCAGAATTTTTTTTTCGTCATCATGGAAGATATTTTCGTAGTAGCTAAAAAAAAAAAAATTAAAAGTTTTTTTTGGCCCACCCTAATATATATATATATATATATATATATATATATATATATATATATATATATATATATATATATATATATATATATATATATATATATATATATATATATATATATATATATTCAAAGTGCTTTCTACCCGCTAGGGTGTGAGCTATTTCCTATCTATTTTACATTTTTCTTAATTAACTCCTTCCATTTCTTTTTTCTATCAATCCTCGCACCATCTCGTCCTATGATTTCCTTGGTCTCCCTCGTCTCTTTTCTTTTGCCATTCTGCTTGCCCATACTCTTTTCACTTGAGCCTTCTCGTTCATTTTTTGTAGGTGACCCCACCATCCCAATTGTCTCTCTTCTATGAACTTTTTTATTCCTTTAAGTTCCAGTTCTTTTCTTATATCTTCACTTCTTATTGGGTCCATTACATTTACTCCATATACTTTTCGTACTTTATTATACTTATTTCTCACTTCGTTAAAACCCATTATTCGCACCCAGTTGTTGGTCATGTTAGTGTTGGTCTACATATTGCTTTGTATATTTTCATTTTTGTTGATCTCGTTATTTCTTTTTGTATAGTATTATTTTATTTAGGGCATGATATGTCTGCTTCTTGGCGTCCTTTTTCCTCTATTGTCACTTCTATGTACTTGTATTCTTTTAAAAGTGAAAAATAAGCCACCGTTCTCCTGTAGATGGCTCTGGCAAAGTCATCGCAGTAAAATCTGCCACGAAACCCCCCCGACGCTTGTGTCTAAGATCAAGACACCAAGCACAAGTGTATGCCATGAGAGGAGGCCTTGGCCCGTCATGGGCTGTTGCGCCAGGAAATATATTATATATATATATATATATATATATATATATATATATATATATATACATATATTATTTTTGATTTAATCGCTATTTCCCCTTTGTAATTGAACTAGGAATATTTGATTTCATCTTCTGGTGTTTTACCGCTTCTCTTCATCCTCTCAGAATGCTCCTTCTTCCGCTCATCTGTCCATTTTCTTCCAGGGTGTCGTGATGGTCTATCCTCAAACGTAACATTTTTTTTACTTGGGGACTAAGGGCGGTCCTCGATATTTTGTATGTTGACCTGTTATAAGCCCTCTGAACCTCTGTCAGCAACTCAGTGCCACACTTATTCTGTGTTATAACCATGAGCAATTACTTCGCCGTACTGTAGTTTTCCATCCTGTGAATGTGTGTATTGACTGTGTTCGGCGTTTACTGATTAGGTCCCGTATTGTGTGGATCTTTTGTTTGAGTTCGTTTTGAGATCTAGGCCATTCCGAATATATATATATATATATATATATATATATATATATATATATATACTAAATGAATATTTTTGCGGGATTGCAGTCAGCTATAATAATAAATTAGACTCTTTTTTCTTGAATTCGAGCTTTCGAGAATGTTTAATTTTCTCTTCTTCAGGAATACTATGAATATAAAACGACATTCATTAAACAATAAAAGTTGAAATATGGTACTTACAAAAACTGAGACTAAAAAATACAACTATGAAAATACATTATTTTGAATTAGGATAAAACAATTTTGAACATAGAATGACAGTTGACAAAATTTTGGTGACAAAAGTTGACATTATCAAATTATCCGATCACTAGATTATACTGAGATTCACCTTAGGTTCTCTAACATCCACTGTAGACTCAACTAATTATGTTGATTAGAAGAGTCTAGTTTATTAATATACCTGACTGCAATCCCGCAAAAATAATCATTTAGTATATACAAAACAGTCGAAGAATCTACCTTGTATATATATATATATACATATATGTATATATATATATATACATATATGTATATATATATATATATATATATATATATATATATATACACATACATATATATACACTGCCGAACATAAAATTAGGGTCACTCCGTAATTTGAAGTTATTTTAGAAATCTTTAGTTTTTTACATGTTTTTTCAGTTTGTAGATTAACAGTTTACTAACAAAAGGTTTTTCTTTTTCAAAGTTTATTGAAAGTAATGATATTGAACAATTTAATTTTATATGCTAATTATAGAAAATGAACAAGTTTACTTTGATATGTTTTTGTTGAAACAAATGGAAGTTTAAGGACAGCATGGCTTTTGTTTCTGTGGTCATCTGTCTGTTGTAATTGTTGTCATTGTTAGTGTTTGGCAATGAGCATAAATCCTGTTGTTGCGGCACGAATTGTGGCGGCTTTAGAAGACGGCCGCGATCAGTGCGAAACTGCGAGAAACGTTGATGTAAGACTCTCGAGTGTGCAACGAGTATGGCGGCGGTACAAAGAGACTGGTCTGCTCACTCGAAGACCTTGTTCAGGCCGAGGCAAAACTACAAGAGCTAGAGATGACCGCTTTCTGGTTTATAGTGCTTTGAGAAACCGAACGGTCACGGCAGTTTCCCTTCGAAATCATCTGCAAGAAGTGAGAAATGTAAACATAAGTGAGTTGGCAGTTAGGAGGCGACATTGTGCTGCTGGATTATCTTCTCGAACTAGAGCTACTGGACCGCCGCTTTTCCGTGCACACCGGATTGCGAAGTTGAATTTTGCACGAGAACACTTGGCTTGGACAATAGCGGATTGGATATCCGCTATTGTTTTCCGATGAAGCGCGATTCTGTCTTACGGAATCAGATACACATGTTAGAGTGTGGCGACGACAAGGCGAGAGATATGCTCAAGCGTGTATTGCCGAGCGACTACCACTTGGTGGAGGGTCAGTTATGGCATATTTTGATCAGAGGCATCTTTTGACATTCCCACGTAGTTAGACTTTATCGAGAATGGACGTTGACTGCGCATATGTAACTGACAGAGGTTCTTGAAGACCATGTTTTACCGTTCATGGTTATTCTTGTAGACGACGCAGTCTACAGATTCTGAGTATCTTGACGAGTGTGAAATCACGCCATTTGTTTGGCTAGCTCGCAGTCCAAATTTAAATCCCATTGACCATATTTGGGACGAGATGGGAAAACGTTTACGGAGACATGTGCCGGCCCCCAGAAATTCTAGAGAGCTTTGCAACATACTTGAGCAAGAATGCGAGAATCTTCCGCAGAATGTGATCCTAAATCTGATCCAGAGCATGCCACGCCGTTTGCAATATGTTGTCACTGCCAGAGGAGGGAGTACCCACTACTGAAGTCCTTAAACTTTATTTTGTTTCAACAAAAGCATCAAAGTTAACTTGTTCATTTTCATTATTTAGCATATAAAGTTCATTTTCATTACATTCAATAAACTTTGAACAACAAAAACCTTTTGATTTATTCATGCAATCAGTTGGTAAACTGATTCAACCGAAAAAACACGTAAATAACTAAAAAAAATTAAAATAACTTCAAATTATGGAGTGACCCTAATTTTATGCTCGGCAGTGTATATATATATATATATATATATATATATATATATATATATATATATGAGCCGTTTATTTTGAAAGTGACCTAACTCCATTTGTGTTCGAATCGAAATATTAAAGGGTTTGCGTTGGATAAAATTTAAAAATATGGGTAACTGATAACATAGTAGAATAACGTTTTGGTGTTTCTAAGGGTGTCAAATTTATCACCCCAATTAGAATATTTAATGTTATTTAAGAAATAATACGTTTTTTATGGCTCTAAATGGACTTGGGCCACTTTCAAAATCAATGAAATCACGTTTAAAATTCTTAAGAAAGCACAAGTCTATTCATACATAAAATAAATTTTCCTTGAAATAAAGATGTGCATATGTATATGAAAAGAAATGTATACACTTTTATGTTATAAAATCAAAAATGAAAAATAACAGTTGTTAAATAATTTTTACATTAATATTAATATGTTTTATTGATTATTATTCAGTCTTCTTCAGTTTGTGTATGCGGGAGGGATTTAAAATAATTATTGTGTGCACGTGGTATACAATGTGGTGTATAAATGTGGTATACAATAATTCCTTGTATTTGAGGTTTGTGAGTGGTCTCGTATTATTTTGTAGTTTTTTAATTTTTACATTGAAATTCATATTCGAAGATTCATAAGTTTTGTCTTGGGATATTTTGATATATTCATATTCTCACAGTTTTTTTTTTGTAATTTAATTTGTTATAAACAAATAATTAACGATTTGCTGAAAATTACAATGGTATATCAGGAGACCCATATGAATCCATTATCAAATCAAAACTTATATTTGAAATTAAAGTATTTATAATAAATTGCGTTTGATAATTCAACTGCTACTTTAATAATTAAATATAAAGCTTACGAGATCACATAAACTTTAATTGCATATTTTCTATATCGGTTTGAAACTCTCACAATGGGACTTGCCACTTTCAAAATAAATTTTTCATCACTTCATTAACCCAGCAAATTTTGGTGTTACAAAATCTTAATGATTTTAAATATATTAGTAACAAGTTACTTCACAATCAAAAGATCAAGTAAAAATCTAACTATTAATGTAACTAACTCAATATTTTTGAAAACTGGACTTAGGCCACTTTCAAAATAAACGGCTCATATATATATATATATATATATATATATATATATACATATATATATATATATACATATATATATATATATATATACATATATATATATATATATATATATATATATATATATATATCCCTCGTCTTCTGCCACTTCTCTTTGCTTCCCATACTTTCCTGATTTGCCGGTTTCAGTCAAGCCTTTTTAGATGCCCTACTATCTCAGTTGTGCCTGTTATACTTCCTCGCATTTTCTACTTTTAGGTCCTCCCGTATTCTTTCGTTTTTTATCTTGTCGAGTAGATGGCATATGCTGTTCTTCTCAGATATTTCGTTTGTGTTGCTTGTATTTTCTTTTGTATTTTTTCTGTTGTTACCCATTATTCACATCCATAGAGTAGGATAGGCATGTGGATTCTTTTATATACCGCGAGTTTTGTTCAACATCACTTATTTGTATTTGGTTCATAAGACCATTTCTCTTAAGCTCATATACTGTGGTCGTGGTTGCGATTTTACTATTAATTTCTGTTTCATAGCTTCCTGCATTGTTAAATGTTATTCCTAACTATTTGATGTTATCTACTTGTTTTATCTTTTTTCGTTTTAATTCTGTCTTGACTTGTTTTGGTACGTTGAAGCCTTTTTCTTCAAATGCTTTTTTTAGGGTTCCGTACCGAAAACGGAACCCTTATAGGATCACTTTGTTGTCCGTCTGTCTGTCTGTCTGTCTGTCTGTTCCTCCGTCTGTCTGTCTGTCAAGACCATTTTCTCAGGAACGCATAGAAGTAACAAGTTGAAATTAGTATCAAATACTCGGGTCTGCGGTCTCTTTCAGCTGTGAAAAAATTCAGCAGTAAAAACAAATAGTGAAGTTCCAGAACCCCTAAACACTCATAGTGAATGGGGGATGTATGGTAATAAAATATAGGGTAGAATTCCATCGTACGACAGCGACATCTTGAGGTTATGCTTGCAACGGTACTAAGATGGTCGTGATTTCAGGAGGGCCACTTATCAAGTTAACTGAATGTGCTTGCTACGTCCTCCACAAAAAAAGGTAGCTTTCTTACAAGTTTGTACGGAACCCTCGGTGCGCGAGTCACAACTCGCACTTGGCCGGGTTTTTATTCTACATTGTGTTGTAATGTCTCTTCACTGTTTGCAATTACTACGATGTCGTCTGCAAAAACACATTCGCTGATGATTATAGATTGCATTCTGCTGAATCCTGTACTTACTTTTCTGGTTTTATTATTGCATTCTTTTATTATTTCGTACAGATATAGGATGAATAAGAGTGAACTGAGTACCCCTTCTTATCTAACCCCCTGTGTCATAATGAATTTATCTGATTCTTCGTTTAATACTCTGTCTATATTTGCACGATTTTTGTACATTGATTTCATTGCCTCAAACAGGTTATCGTCTACTTCGAATTTTCTTAATTTCTCTATATGTGATGTCGGGGAACTTTGTAAAAAGCCTTTTCGACATCTTATCATATTTCTTAGTATATTTCTTTATCATACTTTAAGCAGTTTTCTGTTAACTTTCTTATTGTGAATATATGATCTTGCACACTATAGACGGGCCGAAAACCGCTTTTAGCTTCATGTAGTTCTCTTTGAGTGGTCTTTATAGTTTCTAAAATTTTGTCATATACTTAGCACTTACTGCATACGAGCTATCCCTCGGTAATTTCCACTTTCTCTTGTGTCTCCTTTTTAAGGTTCCGTTGTTATCAACAAGGAACCCTTATAGTTTCTCGGTATGAGTGATTCGGCAGAAAACGTATAAGCCGCTAAGTTTCTTTCTCTTTCTCTGAGTTTATATTCTCTATACCGCGCCCTCTTTCTTTCGTTATACGCCGCGTCACACTTTCTTTCGTCATACGGCGCGATGTTTTTTTCTCTTTCTCTAAGTTATACGTTTCCATAAATTCAACAAGCGAGTGGCGCAACGGTAACAGACGCGCTTCGAGAGAATAAAAAATATTAAAAACAAAATTGGAATTTATCAATTCAGTGTGGTAATTATTGGTTTATGATAACTATAGTAAGATACATATGTTCGAGATTTTATGTTATCCAAGTATCTCGAAAAAACAGCATCAATTTTCGTACAGTTTCTAGTTGTGTACTCCGCAGGATGATTATTTATACTCAAATCAAACCTTTCTGATAAAAAGGTTGCGAGCTTTTCAGATTTTTGAAAATCATTGAAGTTAACGTTGAAGTCTCCAGCCAATATGAGTGGAAGTTTATAATAATTTAGATTCAGTAAATTAGAACCTTCAATACTATATTCGAATGGCGATTGATGAATTCAAAATTCAAGAAGCGTGTAGCGCAGCGCTAACAGTCGCGCTTCGAAAGCTCGAAGTCGCCGGATCGAACCGGTGAGTGGGCTTGCGTTTTTTCTTCAAATATTTCACATTTTTTGCAAATTCATGTCTTGAATATTGTTTATTTTGGAATCAATTGTAATAACTGTTTTTATTAGCGGGAAAAGGAATTTTGAAAAAATCATGCAGGAAATTTTCAATTTCTTTTTTTTCTCTTAATTTCTATGTTATTTGCATTGATATCAACATAACGTAATGCATATTTTACAATCCTAATTTACAATTAGTATTGAAAATGAATTCGTAGATCTTACCTAGGAAGGGAATATAAATTGTAACAAATTCATTAGGTAATAGACTTCATTAGGTAATACGTGGAGCGATTCCAAGATGTTCGGGAAGCTTTCAGGGTTTCACTTGACAAGTTACCTTAATGGTGCTTGCTACGTCGAGTTAAAACATATTTACAATTGATTCCAAAATAAACATTATTCAAGACACATGCATTTGAAAAAAATGTGAAATATTTGAAGAAAAAACGCAAGTAGCGGGCTTGCGTTTTTTCTTCAAATATTTCACATTTTTTTCAAATGCATGTGTCTTGAATAATGTTTATTTTCGGGTTCGATCCGCCGACTTCGAGCTTTCGAAGCGTGACTGTTAGCGCTGCGCTACACGCTTCTTGAATTTTGAATTCATCAATCGCTATTCGAATATAGTATTGAAGGTTCTAATTTACTGAATCTAAATTATTATAAACTTCCACTCATATTGGCTGGAGACTTCAACGTTAACTTCAATGATTTTCAAAAATCTGAAAAGCTCGCAACCTTTTTATCAGAAAGGTTTGATTTGAGTATAAATAATCATCCTGCGGAGTACACAACTAGAAACTGTACAACAATTGATGCTGTTTTTTCGAGATACTTGGATAACATAAAATCTCGAACATATGTATCTTACTATAGTTATCATAAACCAATAATTACCACACTGAATTGATAAATTCCAATTTTGTTTTTAATATTTTTTTTGTTTTTCATATTTTTTTCTACACAATACTTACACATAGTCCGAAGAAGAACTCACGAACAAATGTCTATATCTACATACAAACTATATCTATCTTATGTTACTTCACTAGTACATATATCTTTGGCCTTCAGCCCCTGACATATTATGTCTCCTTTCTCGTTACTTGCTTTGACGTAGCGAAAGGCTCACACAATGCATCTCGAGCGTCGTGTGCTAAATAGTAACAGAAGATATCCGTGTTCCTCCCTTGATTTAATTAATTAAGCTGTCCCAAGGTGGATGTTATTATTATTTTTCATCTTTAAGTGTATCTATGTAACTGTATAAGTCGTTTGTCAATTTGAACATTATTTTTAAAGTTTCTAATTTATTGTATAAATACAACAAATGTTGCGCCAGCAATGTCGTGTGAAACATATATTGTATTTATACAATAAATTTGAAGCTTAAAAATAATTTAGCTTTTTTTATCTCTGCTATTGAAATGAAGTTTCAACAAATACCTAACCTGATTATGGAAATCAATCAATTATATGCAGATTTTATTCCGAATTACATTCGGAGTTAAAAATGTGCTAGGAACTTCGTTCCTGATGGGGGTCCCCTGACTGCATGCATTTTTTTTTAAATTTGAGGCTTAAGTCTTAAGAGTAAGAACGGCAACTACGGAACCCTACATTGCGCTTGTCCCGACAAGCCATTTGCCGTTTATATATATATATGGGTATTTTAACTGAGCTCTTCCAGTGGTCCGGACTTCTTGTGTTTTCCAGGCCATTTCTATTATGTTGTGCAATAGTTCAGTGCCTTTTTCTCCCATATGTTTAAGCATTTCGGCTTTAATGTTATCTAGGCCAGGCGCTTTTCCATTTTTGAGTGTTCCTGTCTCATCCTGAACTCCATGTAGTTGTATCCCATTATTTGCGATTGCCCTTGCATGCCTTGTTTCTGTTTCAATTTCTATTCTGTCTTCATTTGTTGCCTCCAACATTTCTTAATAATATTCGCCTCATCTTTTTATCATTTTCGATGTTTCTTCTTATATCTCGACTTTATCTCGACTTATCTCATTTCATGTTTTTGATTACTTTGTAGAAAAATCTTTGGTTTTCCTTGCTATTATACTCAATTTTGTCTCAAAATTCTTTCCATTCCTTATTTCTAGCTTGTTTGACTTTTTCTTTTACATCTTTCTTGTCTAAAGTAACATTTTTTATTTCCTCGTTTTATTTATGTTATTGTAATTCCACAGGCTTTACTTGCAGAGTATTTAAGTATCTCTTTCAAATATTTTCCATTTTTCTTCTAGAATTCCTTTTTGTATTTAATATTAACTTTTATTTATCTCTTCATCTGTTGTTTCCCAGCGTTACTATGTTTTCTATTTTGTATATTCTGATAGTTTCCCTACTTATTCTCCCTTTTCTCTCTCTTCTTCTTTTTGAGTTTTCGCTCAATAAATAGTGGTCTATGCCTAGTTCTGCTCCTCTATTTACCCTTACATCCTTTATATCATTCTTTTACTCTTTTTGTGTCAGAATATAGTCTATTATAGATGCTTATTGGAAGAATGTGTTCTGCATTACTAGCCTGTTTTGTATACAGAAATATTTTTATACCGAATTTTATACAGAAGCCTTTTTACATTGTTATTCTTGGCGCTTGCTCCAAATCTTCCCATTGTTCCTTCTATTCCTTCTATATTTTTGCCGACTCTTGCATTAAAATCTCCCATAATGATGCTTGAGTGCCTCTCATTTTCATATACTTCTTGTAGTTGTTCCCAGAAATCATCTTTCTCGCTTGTTTTGTCATTCTTCCCTGGATCATAGATTATTATGATTTTTTTAGTTTCTTGTTTTGTGATGCTTATCCCTACCGTCATAATTCGTTCATTCACTGCTTTCCATTTGGTTAATTTTGCTTTGTATTTTGGGCTCAGTACGCATCCTACTCATCCCACTGCTCTGTTATTCATGCTTACTCCGCAATATATTATTGCATGGTCCTTGATTCTCATTTTCCCTTTTCCTTGGTTTCTGTGATTGCTAGTATTTCAAGTTTAGCTTTTATACACTCCTCTATAAGTTCATTTACCTTTCCTGCCATGCTCCTAATGTTCCATGTTCCGATCTTTATGTATCTTTCATTTCCCTTCCCTTTTTGTATACTCCCGATTTCAGTTTTTTATTGTTATTGACTTTTGCTGTTTATTACTTTTGCCTTTCGTTTTGTGCCTTTCTCGTGCAAGTTCTTCATCAGTTGTGTTCCTGTCTTGTGTTCCTGTCACAGTTTTCTTAGTTTTTTGTGATGGGTGGGTCAAAATCTTTCTTATATTCGTTCCATCTATATTCCTCTTTGCTTATCATGAGCTTTCTGTATCCAACTTTGATGTATTTCCTATTTGTTTTTTTCTATCTCTTCCCGCCCCAACTTCCTGATATTGTCCTGTATTTCTCGCTCTTTCTTGGGCATATCGTAATTGATGTAGACATGTTTTCCTTTTCCATTCCACAATTTATTCTGATTTTTCATTATTTGGTACTTTTCGTTCATGTTTTCTAGTTCCAGCACGTTTTCTCCTCTAATTTCCATGCTTCCTTTATTTTCACTTGTTTTCAAAGGTTTTTATCCATGAAGTTTTCCATTCCCCATTTTTTTTTTATTTCCTCTATGTATTCTTTTTCGTTTTCTTTGACATCTTTTATTATCCTCTCATCCTCTCATCTCTCTCTCATCCTCATCATCACCTCTCATCGTTTCCATCATTTTTTTTTTTAGTTTTCTTCGCTCATTTTGTTCTTATTTGGTGAACGTATTACTTTTTTGCTAAGACTTACTATCGACATTCCGTTTACTCGAGAACATATCCGCATTCCATTCACCCAAGAACATATATGAAATGCTTTTAATTAAACGTAAAAATGTACAAATCAGCAGTGCATCTTTTTTTTCAATCGAGAAAGGTATCAATTGAGTGGTGGTAATGATTGGTTCATAATATTTTCCATTGTCATATTGAAGATGATAATTAAATTGTGCGAATGTCGATCAATATTTCAACTGGTCTCAATTTTCTAATAAATAAAAATTAATGTTTGTTTGTTTCTATTTTATGCGCTGCCGTACCGTTAATCCGATTGTGATAACATTTTGCGAACTTATTGCTTGCACTTGCGCAAAAGTTATAAGCATGATACAATTATTAGAGTTTATTTTGAAAATTTGCCAACATGGGCGTACATTAGCAGCACGATGCGTCGGCAGACACATTCTCAAAACACCTATTGAACATTCGCGAAGGAAAAGTAACAGTTGATGCTTTTTTTTTATTTTCTCAAATGACTCCACTGAAAAGGAAGGACAGATGGACCGGCAGCGATGGCATTACTGCCTCTGCCCACCCTTCGAGTAAAAGTACAACAGGATTTACATGAAAGTAAAAGATACTGTGCAATACAATTTACAATAACAATAACAACAAAAATAATACAAAACAAAAGAAAAAACCTACCGCCCTTGAGGATCACACTGAGGTATTGAAGCGACCGTTCGACCGGTATCCTCTCTCAAAAGATTCCAATCTCCATAATGCCTCTACCTCACCTTCTAGTGGAGAGCAGGACCGCCTGTGTTTTAGAGGCGGTTAGCTGAAGGCCCGCCGTCTCCATCCACTCTCGAACGAGTTCCCCCCGCGTGGGTGACCTTAACCCTTTGAGTCCTAGTAGCTTCGCACTGGAACCACCTATTTATAAATTATCTCCTAGCGTCCTAGTCCGCACAACGTAGAACCATCAGCGTGTCATGCGTTAAGACATGTACAACACGAAAATGATGAAATTTGCGCACATCGGTTATTGTCGTTGCAGCCTCAGGCGTATAAGCAAGTGTCGTAGTGGTTAACTTTTGTAACTTTTGTATTTATATATTGAATTTGAATAATGGGTAAGTAATAAATTGATTACTTATGTTTTTCTTTTACATGTAAATAAATACAAAACTGAAACAATTTTCACCTTATTTTCATCTTTTGAAAAGGTGGGTCCATATGGTACCACTAGTATACTATGCATATTATTCCATTTCAGATAAATTATATGATATTAACAATCTGGCCAGTGAAGATGTGTTTGCTTTATTGGATGAAATTCCAAGTGATGGATTTGTAATTTCGGAAAACAGTGACGAAGAATTTATTGCAAAAGATGTTTCTGGAGGGCTTATGGAAGTTGAGGAAGAAAATAGTGAGTGGGAGGATGATGATTTATTCCCGCTTATAAATTTTGTTAAAAATATTACTGACGAACAAACAAAGTGGTCCAGACATTCCGTAACAAACACAATTGAAAAATTTAGAGAAAGAACAGGTCCAAATATATCAGACGAAATTGACACACCAGCAGGTATTTTCTTGGCATTATTTTCAAAAGATCTTGTAAACACATTAGTGTTTCAAACAAATTTGTATGAAGTACAAAACAAAGGAACTAATCCGGTACCTACTAGTGGCCAAGAAATGAAATGTTTTTTGGCTATAAACATAATTATGGCCATATGGCCACGTTGATTCCAGAGAAAGGGACTCAGAACTACGATAAATTGTATAAAGTAAGACCCCTTCTAGACAAATTAGAAGAAACTTTTAAGAATTACTATTTTCCTACAAAGCGACAGTCTATTGATGAAAGCATGATTAAATTTAAAGGTACAAGTTCATTACGTCAATATTTACCTCTCAAACCTATAAAAAGGGTATATAATATGTGGCTACGCACTGATAAAAAATGATTTATTTCGCAATTTCAAATATACACAAGAAAAGTTGAGAGTACAGAAAAGAATTTAGTAAGTAGAGTTGTAAAAGACCTCACTAATGATTTGATTGGGAAAGGATATGAGCTTTACTTTGATATTTTTTTTAGTTCCGTTTCCTTGATGAAAGATTTATTGAAATGTATAATATATGCCTGTGGTACTTTACGAAAAGGAAGAAAAGGAGTTCCCCAGGATCTAGAAAATGAACGAAACATGAAAAAAGGAGATTCTGATTGGCGTGTAAGTGAAAGGTCTTTTCATTTTAAAATGGATGGACAAAAAGCCAATATAATTCCTTAGCAACTTCCATCAACCTGACGAAGCGAATATATCGAGGAAGAAGAAAGATGGAACCAAAGAAGATTTCTCTTGCTTTATTTTGGTAAAAGACTATAAAGCACACATGGGATATGTTGACAAGGCTGACATGGTTAAAGCATGTTATCAAATCGACAGAAAGTCTCTAAAATGGTGGCATCGCATCTTCTGGCATTTACTTGATGTCACTATTGTCAACGCATATATTACATTTATTCAGCGAGGTGAGGGTCAGCATTTGACACTAAAAGAATTTAAAATTGCCGTATCAAACGGATTAGTAGGTTCATCACCTAACAGATCAAAGCAGGGACGACCATCACTAAATGAGAAACCTGTAAACAGATTCAAAGTTACGGTTCCGATAGAGAAAAGGACAAGCGAAGCTGCACATATGCCGATCCATGGAACGAAGGTGAGATGTACCCATTGTAGTACGAAGATTAATCCTCATCGCACATCGTTGGCATTGTGAAAGTTGCAATGTAGGGTTGTGCCTTGATAACAAACGAAATTGTTTCAAAGAATTCCATAGACATTAAGTAATATTTTTTGTAACTACATTGTACTGGTGGTCCCAATTTGGAACCACCACAATTTTTTTTTTGAAAATTTTGATAAATACATAATTGTGTTCAATAAAACTAGTTCCATTTTTCAATACCTAA
Source organism: Phosphuga atrata (assembly GCA_944588485.1). Lineage (NCBI taxonomy): Eukaryota > Metazoa > Arthropoda > Insecta > Coleoptera > Silphidae > Phosphuga > Phosphuga atrata. The sequence continues at coordinate 29,844,886 of OX155900.1, forward strand.
TATAATTTTTCAACGTCAATTATTAACTTTTCTGTTTTAACAAATCAGGACTCAAAGGGTTAAGACGCACCATATCCCAGCACCTGTTGGTAAAGACAAGAAATTGTACCGTGTTGAAGGCATTGGCGACGTCAAAGCTGACGACCACACAATGCCCCCTGGTACGGTACGATTCGCTGTTGCCCCCTCTGCGACACGAAGGATAGCTCGAATGACATCCTCCGTCCCAACCCATTTACGCAAGCCGAACTGTTCTGGAGCGAGTCCACCCCCTTGCTCTAAAACGGCTTGTAACCGCCATACGAGCAACCTTTCCAACTTTTTGCCCCACCGTCCTGCAAACAGATCGGTCTGTGCGCACCAGGCGTCGATTGATCCTTACCCGGCTTTGGAATAAGGGCCAAAATGGCCTTTTTCCAACACTTGGAAAACACTCCCTCTTCCAGACATCTGTTGCAGACGTCGGCAAGTCCTTCGAGGCCCCCCCTGCTGCCAGGCGGAACAGCTTGTTTGGTAGCCCATCTGGGCCGGGTGCCTTTTCGCGGGCAGTGAGGCTACCGCTCTGCAGACTTGCTCCACGGTGAAGGAGGCCACCCCAACGTACCGCCATACGACAACGCGTCCCACCCCCCTCGCTGAAGCGTTAAAAAGTTGCACCCACCCATCACGCACGCGTCAGGACCCTTCCCTCGGTGCCAGAACCGACCGGTGACTATACGGTGACGGTGATGACCGGTGACGCCGCGCCCTCTGAAGTTGACGCCTACACTGCCTAGACACTTCTGGCATCCACCAATAAACCGGCTTCCGCCTCCCTGACGACAGACGTCTTTGAGGGACGCCAGCCCTGCACGCGTCAACCACCCTGTTCACGAACGCCCCAGTAAGATGCTCCGCGGCCAGCCCGTGCGGTGCATTTCCTCGAGCCATCTCCCGAGTAATAGCTTCCTGGTCAGCTCTTCCAACTATCCAATGAGTGCGCTACTCGCGCGGCAGCCCCTCGATCGCTTTACTGTCCATGTGAAAGGAAACGCATTGGTGGTCGCTCAGCGACTCCCAATCGTCCATCACCTGCCAAACCCTGACTCTTCCCATCAGTCCCTGCGATGCGAACGTCCACGATTGACGTTCGCGGACCTCTCCTGAAGGTCGGAACCTTTCCCCGGTTGTAAATGCCGAGGTCCAGTGCCTAAGCCCTGCCCAGGACCATCCTCCCTCTCGCGTCCGTGACGTCGCCGCCCAACTGGATTCCCCAAGCACTTTCCCCCTAGGCGCCTGGATGGAACGCGCCACGACGTCCAGGCAGTCCGCAAAAACCTCATCTGGGTTGCCGTGGGAGAAGTAGCAGCTGTAAGCTACTAGATATAGCTGAACGAACTCCGCCATTTATTGTTCTTTGTAATATGTATTGAGGTGGTCAAGTGGGTGTCCAGTGGAGAGGTATATAAAACAACTATATAGGCTTAACAACATATATATTAAGAGACTCGACCTAACTTGACTCGACTGTTATCTCTTAAAAATACGATACACTCTGGAGGAGAACATACGAATAATAATAAAGCTTACAGTACACTACATTTCCTCCCCCTTACAAAAAGATACAATATACAGAATAAAATACATAAAATACAAACATTAGAATAATTGACGAAAATAAACAGACTAAAATAAAGATTATAAAAATAATACATAAAACAATAAACATACAAAACACTATTTTAAAAATAACGAATTTGACACAAGTTGTCCGCAAATCTGACTGGGGGTCTAACAATTCTACCCGAACGTGTTCTTATTTCATTAGGATCAGGATTACTGTGGCAAGATGGACCAGTTGACAATCTTAGCTGTAACGGCTGGTCAACTGGGACTACCGGTCTCTTAAAATCAAAATCCACTGTTCAATCATCACGTGGACCACTCGCAGTAGCATCCTTAAGTGAACTTTACTTAATTTGGTTATAATGAACCTTCCTTATATCTCCTCCATCGGATAATTTTACTAAATACGCCATCGGACCAACTTTCATTTTTATGACTGCCTTTAACAATTTCTCTTGACTTTTTAAATGTCTTAGGAAAACTAACACACTAGTTCCTTCTTCGAAAACTATTGACGACCTATCCCTACTCTGACGTTTAAAACTGTATTCTTTTTAGACATTAATAACAAAGGGGTACGACAATGGGACATAAGACAACAAACTAGCCATTGGCGAAACACCTGTTACGGACGATGGCGTTAATCTGTAACTAAACAGACAATCTGTAAGACGTTGCTGAATAGTAAGGTGTTCCACCTTATGATAACAGCGATTTTACCAACAACTTTTTAAATGTTTGAACCGACCTTTCGGCCAACCCATTTGACTCTGGGTTGTATAGCACTGTAAATAACAATTTGATACCTTTACTATCACAAAATTCTTTAAATTTGAACGATGAAAATGGAGGACTATTATCAAAAACAATAGTATAAGGACATGCAAATCGTGACATAACTTCTTCTAATTTACATTTTAAATCGAAAAAATTAGTTGATGACTTTACAAAATACTCTACCCATTTTGAGTAAGCATCACACATTATTAAATAACGATTTCCACGCCAGTCAAACAAATCTAAATGGACTCTTTTCCCAAGGTTTCCTTGCTTTGGGCCATGACTGCCTAGTGTTTGTTGCATTGGACTTTTGAACTGATTTACAAATAGAACAATGAGATATTACTCTCTCGATATCTTGATTTAAATTTAACCACCAAACATATGACCAAGCTAATAGTTTAGTTCAGACCATACCTGCACGACCATAATGTAAGTACTATATCTACGTGTAACCTAAGTACTCTATCTTGTAAGGAACGTGCTATAATCACTCTAGTACCAAAAAAAAGACATCCATTGCACACTATCAGAATTTCTCTTAATTACTGATAACGTTTATAAGCATCTTCCGTTGGAAACGGAGACCAACCCTTTAAAATTAATTCTTTGACCTTTCAAAGATCTTTCATCAAGATCATCTTTTTTCATCTTTTCATCAAGAAGACCTTGGAGATCTTTATCTGTATTTGATTGAATTTCAGAAAAAGGAACAATTAGAGTAGACAAATAGATAAAATTACAATCTGGTACATTTACTGGTTATACAGACGGTAAACGAGACAACATATCTGCTTGAGGAATTTTAGTTAAAAACAATGCCAATGTCAAAATTATAAGCTGACAAAATAATAGACCACCGAACTAATCTAGATGATGCCAAAATTGGAACATTCCTATTCTGAGCAAATAAAAATTTTAATGGTTCGTGATCGCTATAAACAGTGAACGGTCTTCCAAATAAATATTTGTGGAACTTTTGTACACCAAATATGACTGCCATAATTCCTCTGAGCTGATGTTAATGACGCAGACTCAAAAGCTATTGGACCCTCTACTCCGTCAATGAAATGACTTAAAACAGCACCTACTCCGTAAGCGCTGGCATCTACAGTTAAACTAACTGGTTTTGATTGATCAAACAAAACTAAAAGTGCCTTTTCAACAACACTTCTTTTTTCGAAAGCACTCTCCCTAACCGAATTCCATTCCCACTGAACATCTTTTCATAACAACTTATGTAAGGGTTCTAACGCAGTGGGACACATTCTAATAAACTGTCTATAAAAACTTAACATAGACAAATACGATTTTAGCAGTGTGACATTTTGTGGAGGGGCTGCAGACATAATTTTATCTACCTTAGACTTTGAGGGACTTTTTCCTCCACTTGACAAAAGGAAACCTAAAAATTCCAACGAATCTACAAAAAATTCGCTCTTAGTGACATTTATTTTTACATTAAACTCCTCTAAACGGGTCAGTACCCTAAACAAGACTTACTCACATTCTATTTTACTAGTACCACCAATCAAAATACCATCAAGATAAGTTGAACACTTATCGATATATTTCAAAATGGTATCCATGACTAACTGAAAATTGGCTGGAGCCGACGCTAAGCCAAACACTAAACAATTATACCTATATAAATCGTTCGATGTATTAATTGTTAAAAGCTCTCTACTACTTTTCTTAACACCTAACTCTAAATCGCCATTCGTTAAATCTAGTCTACAGAATTTTTTACAACCTACAAATATATTAAAAACATACTCCAGTCATGGAATTGGATACTGATCAATTCTCAAGTGAAGATTCACTGTAAGCTTGAACTCAACACACACACGAAGTTTCCCGTTTTCTTAGGAACACAGACAATGGGTGAGGCCCATCGACTGGTTTTGAGCTTAGTAATAATTCTCTGTGATTCTAATCGAGACAATTCCTGAGAAACTTCTGATGTTAAGGCATACGGTACCTCGTACGCACGGTGATATACTGGTGTGGTATCATCTTTTAGAGTCATATCTACAACCGTATTCTGAATTGGCAACTCAATGTCTTTATTAGAAAAACTTCTTGGAAACTTTCGTTTTAGACTTTGAATGATTTCCTCCTGTTTTGAAAACGCAACAACAATATCAACCTTAGGTGTGTGACTTTCTTCCAAAACCAATCTCCATGAGGGGTATAGAACATCTAACCAATTTCAACCTAAAATAGCTGAACACGACAAATGCTTAACTACAATTATTGGCAACTCTCTGTTAGCTACTTTAACAACAATATTTCCACAAACATTCAACTCTCCTTTATTTGCAGCTCTCAACATCCCAAAAAAGGTTTCTAACGGTTTATGACTAAATTTGGACAAGTAACAATCTTCACTAATAAGGGTTGTTGAACTACCCGAATCCAACAAAAAATTAAGACTAACTTTATTGACTAAAATACTGGTCATTAGAAGAGTAGCAAAAAAATCTGATGTTACAGAACAAGATGATGAAATTAAATGCTGAACTTGCTTACAACAAAATCTAGAAATATGTCCTTTCTTCTGACATGTAAAACATTTCCAACTCCTTGCTGGGCAATCGGTTGGTTGATGACTTTTCCAACACTCGTTGCATCTTTTGCTTGCTAAGTCCTGACGTCTTCGGTGAGGTGAGAAATTCTTTTTTGAGCAACAGCTACTTGAACCATTACGGCTACGAGATGGTGAACGACCGCCGGATCTTCTATGGCTACTGGAAGTTCTACCAGATGGTGAAAAACTGCCGGAACTTCTATGGCTACTGGGAATTCTAGAACTTGAACGGGTACTCACTCTTGACGGACTTGATCTTGGGCTGCCTTCCACATTGAAGGTTTCCTCTGGAATATTCCTACACGTTTCTTCAGATGGTAAATTATTATCCTCTGCCAGAAGTCTTCTTTGGATTGATTCGCTTTTAAGACCCAACACAAACCTGTCTCTTAATGACAAATCGGCTGCTTCACCAAAACACGCCTGTATAGACAAACTTTTGATTGCTGAAATGAAATCAGACCGTGACTCGCCAGGTTGTTGGTTTCTTCTGTGAAATTTAAAACGTTCTGTGATTGACAGTTTCTTCGTTGCGAATTTATGGAGTAACACACTAATATAGTCTTGATATGGAATACTCCTGTAAGTCTCTAGGACACACAGATTTCACTAAAAGTTTAAATTTGTCTGGACCTTAATTAAATTCTGGAAATATCATTGCTTCAGATCTTAATATACTAATTGCTACTTTACTTTTGTCTTCAGACATTATAACACAAAATAAAATTTCAAATACAGTGAAATTCAAAACTAAGTACAACAACATAACTAAAATAAATATACTTTTTAAAAACAAAATAAATCAATTTAAAGTAACGGTAATAATAAAACTTAATATTGCTAACTCAAAAATCAATTTCAAAACTTCAAACTTAAATTAAATTAAAAATATTGTCAAAACATTAATAAAATACTGTTCTTAAAATCCTACTGATAACAATGCCGCAAAGAAATATCCACGCCGCACTCGTGTACTCTTAAAATAAAATAAAACGTTATATTCACAATATATTAATATATCGACGTTTATTATTAATTATTAGGAAATAATTGTAAGGACTATATATGAGTACTAACTATATATGACACTCAACTTACTTTAATAACTTTAACTGTTTTTTTTCACTTCCTGTTCACATGGTACGATCAAATGGCGATCGAAACTTACATCTTTTTCCATCCTCTTTTAACGATAATTTTTTTTCTCGTCGCCAAATAATATGTATTTGAGGGTGTCCAGTGGAGAGGTATATTAAACAACTATATAGGCTTAACAACATATATATATATATATATATATATATATATATATATATATATATATATATATATATATATATATATATATATATATATATATATATATATTAACAGGACTAAGACCCTGTAAAAGTATGTCTTGACACTTCGATGGGTGGGAGCAGTGAGCGAAGTCTCGTCTACGATCACCTGACTCGACTGTTATCTCTTAAAAATACGATACACTCTGGAGGAGGTCAAACGAACAATAATAAAGGTTACAGTACACTACACTTTGCAGCCCCAAAGTGCGGGCAGTTAGCCGCGTCCGCCCTGTGCTCCTCTTTATCGCAGAAGAGACAGTGGGGTTTGGCCCCGCATTTCCGCGCTAGATGCACCGGCTTAGCATACCGGTGGCAACATTAACTACGCTCCACGCCATCGCAGCGCGCCGCCTTGTGGCCGAGTTCCCAGCACCGGTCTTAGCGAGTGCGCTCGCCGATGCGTTCCGTTTTCCTGGGTTTGCGGGCCGCGACCGCCACGTCAGGTAGCTCCTCCATCTCCTCTCTCGCCATGGCGTCGATCCTGTACATGTCGCGCGCGACCGCCTTTTAACCTTGGTGTTCCTGGTGTTCCAGGCGACGAGGTCCAACAACTCAGCAATCTCTCCGTCGCCTGCCTCTTCGTCACGTTGACGTCTGGAGACGATGCGCACCGCCTGCGCTTGGTCGCGTCACTAATTTCGTCCCGCGACATAGTCCGGGTCCCGTTCAGGTTTCCTCTACTAAACACGTTTTCATTGCTCACAGGCTGTTTCCGGCTGTGCCCGAGCGACAAGGGTTAAATTCGCCAACTCCCGCACGTGCACCATCCCCGGCGGAGGCCTTGCGTTGCCTGCTACTCATATAGCCGCGTTACCGGGAAGAACATCCAGTAAGGCGAAAGAAAATTCAAGAAGACCCGGTTACCTTTATGGCGGAGGCTCCGAACAAAAATAGAACGACGCCGAGCGTCGGCGCACTAAAAATATTGGTACGGATCGACGTACTGGTCCGCGGGAAGTCCAAAGCCACCACCATCAACCCTATGCGGGCTAGGATGCCGCGGATTTCGACGGATAAAGTTATGGAGGTTTCGAAACACGTTTTCAAATAAAGCGCAGAAACTCACCCTGGGGTTTAAAACCGGTGTCAATCGCCACACAGGTCATCTTTGGACCACGATAGGGGACAAGGGACGATAAAAAGTCACTTGGGGGCGCTCGCGGGCAGCGTCAATATCGCGCACACAAAAAGCGTTAAATCGCGAACAAAACAAAACGCACACGCACAAAAATTGGACAGCACGTCTGTCTTTGGACACAAAACCTTCGCTGTAAATGGCACGAATCAACTCTTAGAACTTTTCAAGAAAAACTCAAAAATCTGCGGAATACCGATAAATACGTCTACACACGGTCGAGTACTACGGGACACAAAACAGTTGATGCTACCACAAATATGTTTCGTTTGCATTGAACTTTTACGTCATTGTGCCATCGATTGAGCAACTCATTTAGAAAGTTTTTCTCAATTTTTCACGAATTATAAAAATGATTTTGCTAATGTGCAATTTTGACAAAAAAAAATCGATGTCAATGCAATCATCCATACAAATAAAATAATAATTCCAGGCGATTCTGTTACCAACAAATCGATTGACAGCGTCATGAATGCGGAAGAAGTTGTAAGCTATCCAATCGAGTTTTTAAATTCGTTGGATCTTCCTGGTGTGCCACCGCACAAATTGTCACTCAAAGTCGGTGTGATAATTATTTACTTGCGGAACATTGAGGATCATCGAGGCAACTATTCTTAACGGAAAGTCGAATGGCGAAAATGTCCTCATTTCGCGCTCATTATTCCCACCGAGATGCCTTTTGATTTCAAACGACAGGTCAATTACTTCATAGCGTTGGGATCGAACCTATAAAATCCATGTATGTTGGTTGCTCACGAGTCAAGAACAACCAGAAAATATATTTGCTTTTGCTGAAGACTGAAGAAAAAAATCAAAAAAGAAGTCAAAAAATAGAATAATTATTATTTATACTTCTCCTTTATATATCAATCAATTTCAATGAATGTATTCATCTTAGAAAAGAAAATGTTGATATATATATATATATATATATATATATATATATATATATATATATATATATATATATATATATATATCATTCTTTCTATCATTCCTAAGTAAACAAGATAGTTCTTTCAAATTTTAAACGATATTTCTAAAATTATTTCTTCTGAGGCAGCAACGCTCGCTCGGGGTAACAGTTAGTGCTTTATATATTAATACATTACTAGAGAGCGAACCTAATAATACGACACATAATATATACAGAGGATTACCAAAAGATTAACAAAACAAAAATGCTTATTTATTTTATATATTATTTATTGTATTATATTAGTTATTGAAATTCCTGGACATAAATATCGCATGTAAATTTCGGTTAGTAATCATACTGATGGGATAAAATTATATGGAATATTAGTATGCATACGGATGGGGTTAGAGAATGGGGTCAGAATTTTTGTTTTATGTGCTATAGTCTGTATGTTTAGTCGTGTGTGTCTTATTGTCAAGTCATGTCTAAATAGTCTTATCTGTCTAGTTTTGTTTGAGTGATTTTATTTAGTCTCTAATTATAAATATAAAAAACATTGAGAAACGCGTGTGTGTGCGCGCAAAACTGCGCTCTTACTGATACACATTTCAGGGAAAGCGCTTCATTGCGTGGGCGGAGCCAGCTTGAATCCTTGTGCAAACTTTCAACTTAGTTTGCGGACAACTCGCGCCCGGTTAACTACCTGCATTCGAATTCACACTTAGAATAAAAGTAAACGAATAGATCAAACGTATATTAATACACGCAAGTTTCAATTAGCAATGTCTTTCTCAAATGGTATTCTTTTACCCGTCTTCGCCTTAACGCTGATTGCTGGCACGGCAGTTGCTTTGCAATGTTTCAAATGCGGCCAGTATAATGATGGAGTAGGTTCGATTACTCCTTGCATCAACTATACTCATATGCAATTAGTCGAGTGTTCTTCACTAGACCACGTCTACTGCATTGTAAGTACTTTTTTAATATTTTTTTTTCATGAACATTTATGTATTGAAAAAGTTAAATTTTGGGATATAGGAGTGTAATTATAATTATAAATTCATTTTTGTTTTGATTGATTTAATTTGAAAAACAAATTAACCAACCGGAAAATGAAAGGAGAAATAAGAAAATTAAAATAGACGATATTCACGTTATATTAATTAATTATATTTTAGATAATAATTGAAGTTTCTATTATTATTATTAGATGCATTATGTAAAAATAAAACCCGAAAATTACAAATAATTTCGGAGTAAGTATATTCTCACTTCGGAAATTTACGCATGTTTAAATGAATTTTAGATATATTGCCTAGTAAAAAATATATTTAACTTACATTTTTGTTTGTTAATGTATTGAAAAATACAAAATTCAAAATGTTAAAACAACTTCTAAGACAAGTTTTGTCAAACTCGTAATGTGAACTATACTAAAAAGATTTTTTTTCTACTAATGATTTTTTGGGAATATTTTTTTTGTAAAACTTCTCAAATAAGAACCGTGTTTTAATTTCATGTTTTAAAATTTTATAACATTATTTGCAATATAGGCATCAAAACGTAAAATGATAATCAAAACACCATTTAACTGGCAAATTACTTTTTAATTTCAAATGATATATATTTAAAAATAAATTGTTGAAATGGAAAAATTTGCAATAATTTACATAAACGAAATACTAGGTAATTTTGTATATTTATTAATTATTAGCACTTTTTTGAGCTTATTTTTTTAAACTTTTATATCCTGGGTAATTTATTATAACTATAAAATCTAATTTTGTTGGGTGCTTGGTGCTTTCTCAAGTAAAGTTCATTTTTACTCTTAATCTTTAGCGATAATTAATGTATTTTGTCAATTTTATTTTTTTGCGACAATTAATGGAAATTATCATGTTAGATGACGAATGACCTAGATTGTTTTTCAATTTTGTGTGCGTATATTTGTGAGTTAGGTTCGATCCCAACAGTTAGTCCGATTACAAACATATTTGCATATGTACACCTGCGTAGCAAATTCTTAATAATAAAATCTGTCCATCAATTTCCTTAATAATCTTATTAAATATGACTTCTGATTTGACTTTGTCGTTATATAATCTAAATATTTGTTCATATTAGATTTTTCACTGTCTTCAAATTTGTTCTTCTGCTATGTGTTTCCTTGAAATTTGAAAAATGTTTTCTTGATCCTCGAATAAAAAATGGTCTCTAGCGAGTTTTAGGAGATATTTTTGCCTATGCATGCCATTTCTAGTATATAGAGTGATGGTAATGTTAAAATTTTTAATGTTTGGAAGTGGGATTTTCAGGACTCTCTATCGTCAATTCCCTTAATAGCTCTTATTACTCGTTTCTGGGCAATAAATAGTTGTTTAGCTTATGTTGATGATCCCCATACTAAGATTCCATACTTTAATATTGATTGGACTTCTGCATAATATATCGTTAAAATAGCTGACAAGTTAACAATTTTTCGTATTGATCTTATTAAATAAGCTTTCTTGTTAATATTTTTTATGGTGTAATCTATGTGATTTGTCCACCCCAAAGTATCTTCTGCGTATATTCCTAAAAATTTAACTTGGTTGGCTTGCTTTAATTCAATATTTTCCATTTTTAGATTTCCATCTTAAAAGACCTTCTCTGTGGTCTAAAGATCATATAATTTGTTTTCGAGCCGTTCAAGAACAAGTTATTCGCTGCAAACCATTTATTTATGGATGCCAGCAGTATATTTGCGTGTACTTCATTATCTACCTGATCACCGTGAGAGATAATGAAGCTAGAATCATCTGCGTATAGAGTGCAGTGATATTCCGCTATATACTTGGTTATATCCGCTAAGTATAATGAAAAAAGTAACGGAGAAAGTACACTGCCTTGTGGTAGTCCAATGCGAGTGCACAGGGGTGGAGATTGTGCACTTTTGCTACCCTTTGATATCTTGACTATCTGTGTTCTGTCCTTGAGGTATGATTGTATCTAGTTACCTGCCTTCCCTCTGAAACCATGGATGTTAAGTTTACTAATCAATTGACTATGTGAAACACAGTCAAATGCCTTGGTGAGATCGCAGAAAATGCCTATGGGACATTTCCCACAATCAACTTCTTCCAGTATTTTGTTATACAGGTGTACCATGGCAGCTTCCGTAGATTTGTTTTTTTTTGGAATCCATGCTGCTGTTCAGGAATTAACTTGTATTTGTTTACAAATGGTGTTAGCCTATTCAACATACTATATTCAAATATCTTCGATAATACAGATAGCAGTGATACTGGTCTATAGTTTTTGATGTCCGTTTTCTCGCCAGATTTGTATATAGGAATAATTAATGATGTTTTCAGTACCGTCGGAACTTCTTCTGTATAGAATGAGTGGTTTATTATATGTGTTATTGGTGATAACAGTTCGTATCTAAATTCTTTGATAATTTTGCAAGGTAATCCGGTGCCTGAGGTTTGTTTTCCAATAATCTCTTCCATTTCACTTTCGCAGTAATCCGGCAAATAAATAGTGTGCGGATTGTGAGGAATGTGTTGGTATGTGGCATATGTTCCTGTCATCTGCAGAGTAACCAATTCTGCGGCATTTAAAAAAAAATGATTAAAGGTAGTGGCTATGCTGTGTGGATCTTCAATTAATGTATCATTAATTTTAAATGAAATGCCTCTTTCGTCTTTTAAGTTATTTTTGTTTGACAGTTCATTCAAAATCGACCATAGGGTTTTTTGTTTGTTTATTGTTTTTTCTACGATTCTCTTGTAAAACCTTTGTTTTGTAGGAATAGTATTTTAAAATGTAATTTCTTCCTAATTAGGTAAAATTTTCGTAGTGCTGGGAATTTCTTCTGTAAGTTATATAAATCTTTTACTTTAGAACTAGAGATCCTGACTAGGTTATTTACCCATGACTTACAGATTTTTTTTTTGTTTTATCCTAACAAGAGGAAAACAGTCGCAACCTGTTTTCCTTTTGTTAGGATAAAACAAAAAAAAATCTGTAAGTCATGGGTAAATAACCTAGTCAGGATGGTATTTTTAAATATTGATGAAAGTGACTGTTTTTTCGTTACTGTTTTGTTTAGTGTACATATCGATCCATGTTTCTTTCATAAGTGCTTCCGAGAATTTATTTCTATTATCCTCTTTATTTCTTATGATCATTTCTTATATCATTTTCTTATATCATTTTCTTATGATGCGATAATCATTTTCATTTTTATTCTTTTTATTGTTGACCTTTTGTACCAGTATTAATCTATGGTCAGAGAGGATAGTGTCTTCTACATTTGTTATTGTAGAAGAGCCTTTATTCATAAATACGTTGTCTATTTTTGTTTTGGAGTTGGCCGTTATGCGTGTGTATTGATGTACTTGTTCCTGGATCCCATATGAAATTAGTAAGTCTTCTAGTATAGTTCTTTTCTTTGAGGATTTATTGAAGTTAATATTGAAGTCCCCTACCAGTATTGTCTTCTTGAATTAAATAATTGAATTACAGAATATGCTATTTAGTATATCTTCTAATACGGTTGTGAAGGTTAGAAAACATCCGGTAGGAGGTCTATATAATGTTATGATGTTCGTGGTAACGCTGTTTTCTTTCCATATTACTCCACAGAGCTCTATATGTTTTTCCACCGACTTCTGACTTATTTTTAGGTCTTCTACTTCCGCGTTATCCATTTCTGGAAACAACCTAGTCCATAATGCCACTCCTCCACCTTTAAAGGTTTTTAGGTTGTTATACTGGCTAATTAGTTCGTATCCCTGTATATTTAGTTGTGAAAGTCTCTCATATGTTGTCCATGTTTCGGCCATACAAAGGAAATATGGTTTATGATTATCCAGGGTAACTTCAATCTGTGGTATTTTACAGTTTATGCTTTGGATATTTAAGAATATAATTATGTTGTTTAAAAGTTTGGCTTGCTTTATATTCAAAATCGGTCTGGAGACTGAACTGGTGTCGTATTCGGATGGCTTTGTATAATCTCTGTTTTCCGTTTGCGCTGGTATTTGTTTGGTACTTATTTTTGTGTGTTGCTCTGCTCTAGATGATGAAAAAACGATTAATAGTGGTATTTTGTGGCCACAATTCGGGATTTTTTGCTTCATCTAGCTTATCTAGTGGTACAGTAACTTTGAATGTAGCATATTCATCTGGCCGTTTTGATGCCATTTTTTACAAGATGCCGATGATAAATTTTTACTTTTTAGGTATTCCATCAGTTCGGCTTCCGATGTTTGTGTTTCCAGTCGTGATATATGCAAATAGGCATATCTAGTTACTGCTTTGATTATTTTATTATCTGAGTTAGTGCCCATTATACTCTTATTAGTACGTATTGTTCTTCTTTTATATTTATTCTGAGTTTGCCAATTCTCCTTGTTTGTTGTTTTGTTTAGAATTGAATATTATTAGAATTGATACGGCATTTGATTTATTTTCGATTGATCCATTGTTTTTATCCTGCTCAACGGGAATTATCTTATCGATGAGCGATATGTTTTATCGGCAGCGGGTTCGGCGACTTTCTCCATAGGTATTGCTTTATTTTCAACAATAATATCACTTAGCTGTACGGTTTTTGAATATGTTTTGTTTAAATTATTATTTAGCTTTTGATTTTCTGTTTTAAAAAGCAATACTTCGTCATTCAGTTCTTTTTTACTTATTATTTTACAAATTATTTCTGCAAAAGCAGTACTGTTCATGAATTTTCATGAATTCAAGTTTCAATTATTTGTTCATAACAGTTTTCAGAACATTTTTCAGATGTAGTGTTCGATCTTAAGTCTCTTGGCATTTTAAATTTTATAAACACTTTTTTAGATTATTAACTATATTTTTCACTTCGTTGCTCCGCGTACAACCACTCGCGTTCGCTGTCTTGACTAGACTTGGGATATATATATATATATATATATATATATATATATATATATATATATATATATATATATATATATATATCTTAGTATCCATTTTATCCCACCTCTTATTAAATATTTGCAATAATTATAAAGGTTTTAGATAAGAATTAGATATTGTATAATAAATTTAATATCCATTTTCTTAGTAGGTATGTTGTGTCATTTTATCGGACATAATTTACTTATGCATAATTTCTATACATGCACATAATTCGTATAAAAATAATGCGGCTTAAATGTTCGATGTTATATGATTTGTCATATTTCAGAACTGACTTCAGTATATTCAGTATATTTTAGTATTGATCTATTCTATACAGTATAGACTAAACCAGGGGTTATTAGCCTCCTTCTCTCTCTTTATCATTTTATATTTACTTTTAATAGTTTATATAAATTATATAAATATTTAACGTCTAATTATGTTTGTTGATCGTAAAATTTCACCTCAGCTCTCCGTAGTTTTTAATTAGGAAGCTTTATAAAACATCTAAAAACATACAAAGCGACGAACACATATCTTGTAAAGTAAAACTCTCAAAGTTGATAGTAATATATTCAATATATGGAGGGAAAAGATTTTTTTTCGGTAACGTAAGGACCTGATTGATCTGTATTAGAGATACAAGATTGACTGACAGACAAGGCTGGCCAGACAACACTTTGACTGACAATATTAGAGAGCAAATTGAGATATAGGTATAGAGGAAATTTGGAAAAATAGACAGATAATACTATATTTGCAATCAGGCCCGGTTAAAAGGCGGCTGGAGGAAAAATTAATTTCATTGACTGCCAATGTGGTGTGATTTCTGATAATGTTATATGTTTAGCATACAAGAAAGGTGATAAAGCCTTTTGTCCATTGTTTACCAGGATCTTCCTTTTCTGTGATTGGCAATGCACACAAGATTAGACACACAAAACTAGCTAAGTAAGGCTGGACGTAAAAGACCGATAAGATTCACAAAAATGACATATTGATTAAGTAGAGAATACTAAATTTAGCAGAGACTAGTTAAAGCACGGAGAAAATACTGGACAGAGTAAAATAATCTGACTAAACTAGACAGACGAGTCTAGACTGACAAGAATAACCGCAAAATACTAGACATTCGGTATTAGATAGATAATACTAAACAGACAAGACTAGACAGAACAGATTGACAAGGTTAAGCACATGGGATAAACATATTTGATAAACTAAAATAGACAGACATTAGTAATGGAAACTAGATATGGCTAGATATAATAGTAAACTGACGAAACTACATCTAAAATGTTACACAAATAAGATTGCTCGCAAAGACTAGACAGGCAGCACTAAACATGCAATACAAGCCAGAGAGGACTAGATTGGCAAGACTTTATTAACAAGACTGCAACACAAGGTGAAGTAAAGGGGAAGTAGACTTGAATATATAACGTTGAATAGTAATGTTGGAGGATCGACATGCGATAAACAGGTCTATAACTGCAAGCCTATACACACATAAGATTACATAGTTAAGGCTAGATATACAAGGATAAGACTAAAAGTCAGGATTAATCATATGAGCCTAGAGACAGAACTTGTCTTCTCATTTTGACGCCGACGACAACACATTTTTTATAATTGTATTATGAATGCTAGGATCCTCTCGAAATGTTCTAAAAACTAAACTAAAACTAAATTCAAAATGTTAAAACAAGCTTGAAAAGACTATGCGAACTACTTTAATTCAATTTTATTCTGTCAATATTTTTTTCAGAATTATTTAGCTGTATTATTTAAATAGCTATTTACATTAGAGTGTGGAAACGTTGATTTTACAACGCAACAGCTCGTTTGGGGAACGAGCCCGCAGGAGCCCTTCGAACTCGTTCCTCATTAGCTGGAGCGTTGTAAAATCATTTCCGCACAAAATTTGTATAAGATTTTCTGGCCAACAATTATTATTTGTGAAAAAAAAAAGATTTAGATTATTTACAATATTTTAAATTATTCAATTTTTGAATGTTCGTACTCACAAACTTAGGGCTAGGCTAGTCCGATCCCAAACATATTTGCATATGTACATCTGCGTAGCAAATTCTTAATAATAAAACCTGTCCACCAATTTCCTTAATAATCTTATTAAATATGACTTCTGATTTGACTTTGTCGTTATATAATCTAAATATTAGCTTCATATTAGATTTTTCACTGTCTTCAAATTTGTTCCTCGGCTCTGTGTTTTCTTGAAATTTGAAAAATGTTTTTATTTACAATATGGGGAGCAAATCGTAAATAGCTATTTACATTAGAGTGCGGAAACGTTGATTTTACAACGCAACAGCTCGTTTGGGGAACGAGCCCGAAGGAGCCCTTCGGACTCGTTCCTCATTAGCTGGAGCGTTGTAAAATCATTTCCGCATGAAATTTGGATAAGATTTTTTTGCCGACAATTTTTATTTATGAAACAACTAGATTTAGATTATTTACAATATTTTAAATTATTCAAGTTTTTAATGTTGGTACTCACAAACTTTGAAATTTTTACTAATTCAATTTTTTTAGGTACATAATATGCCATTTTGCAACATGTCATACGCTATACTTTATAATAAAAATATAATCTTATTTTCTACATTATCGTGTCAAATAAGGAGTAAAGTAGCTTTTTCTTAATCAGATTTTATACTCTTATAATTAATTTATTTTGTAAGTATCATTGAAAAGTTAAAATTTAGTGGTCACTTTACCGTATCGACGCCTTATTTTGCTACATTGCGTTTAAAAATCTAGTTTTGCTGGACGTATGGACACGATATTAAAGCTAGCTTTCCAATTTAGGAGGCCAAAAATAATATCCAAGACAGCATTTAACTGGTAATTTACTTTTTAATTTCAAATAATATAAACTATTTAGAAATACATTGTAGAAACGGAAAAATCTCAAAGAGATACACAAACTAGATACAATATAATTAACATACAATTTAATGTATTTTTGTATATTTTGGCAGGTTTTATAACTAGCAAAACTAGCAAAAAGTTGTTAATATTACGAATGCGCAATTCGCTCGAGAGGAAAATTGACAATTTCGCCCGAGTTACAAACAATATTTTTTGGGTTTCAACAAGTTTGGGTTCCATGTGCCATAAAAAAGTGTAATCAAAAATGAAGAATTTGCTTTTTCAATTGTCTCCGGTGGCGTGGATTCGTCATAAAAAGTCTTCTCAGTCTCCGGTATCGCCATAAAATTTACAATTTACAAATTTTAAAAGGTTTTCTTCAATTTTTATTATTATTTTGTAATGAAAATAATTCTTCACGTCACTTTTTTAATACCGAGGTCTTAATGGTGATTTTAAAAAAAATTATTTCTCATTCGAGGGGACGTATTTTACAAGTTAGGGGTCCAGGGGAATCTATCCACAAAAAAGAATTAAAAATATTCAAAATCAAAAGAAAAAATCTCTAAAAAAAAATAGATCTTGATTAATAACAATAACTAGGAAACTAAAAGTGGTAATTAATTTTTTTTTATTAATGATAATTTTAAGAATTGTACAATTAGTGAAATTTATATTGTTTAAGTTTGTCGAAGAAATTTTATTTGAAGTTTCAAAGTTAATGTTGTCTTTGATACTTTCAATAGGTTCAGAAGTTGATTCGCAATTTCTGTTAATTCGGTATACATTTTCTCTTAAAGTGGATGGTGCCCGATATATTGTTTAAAATTTGCTGACCTATTCTTTTTTATTGTTGACTGATTCTTCCTCGTAGCCTTCAGCGACAGTATTTGATTTTCACCCTCCATATCTTTTGAGAGTCAGCTGATCGGCACCAGAATCTGCTAATAGAGTAGGTGACGTTATTCTGAACGTATGTCCAGTATAAGACTCTTGATCGATCAACTTTAAATATGCTGCTACTGTTTTAGGCATTCTGCCAAATGTATTGATAACCATGACTTGTTTAGTTCATCTGACGTTCCGATAATTTGCGAAAAATCTTGTTGTGGTCATATTGGTGGGGCGCATATATAGCAAAAATCATCCGTAACTATAAATGATCGGAGCTTATCATTTTTAGTTTTTGGAATTTTTATTAAAAGCATGTCACTTTTATCTTCTATATTGTCCACAGTTAAGTCAAGCAGCTCATAGCTTGCACCTTGTACCCCAAAAATTAAAGCTACCTGAAATTAAAAACATGTAAATAAGTTCGTGTGTTTATTCTTTGTTATGTTATATTGTATTGAAATTGTTAGTAAATTTATTAACTTTCACAGCTAGGAATTTCTTGTCTGCAGCTTTTCGAAGAAACTGATTACTTTATATTTTTTTTTTAAAAAGCATTTAAACTTGAATATTTGGAAAAATTTGTGCTTGATGTCAATCGGCATCGAATAAGTTATCCACAAAGTTGACGGTTTACAATTTTCGGACAGTTCACCGAAGTACGATAAGAAAATCGATTCCGAAAAACTTTTCACTGTTTCCATACATTTTTTATAAGCGGCTTCATATTTTGGTCTTGATTTTTGATTCATCAACAGTATGCGGCAACACTATGCATAACCGCGCTTTCAATATTGATTTTGATTGTGTTTTTTTTAATGCTATTTAGCTATTTGCTACTTTAATAAATATTTGCGTACGTTATTCAAGTTATGTAAAATACAACTAATATTGACAATTTATAGCCCTAAAAAAACGTGCACCAAGAGTACTATTGTGCATGAGTGATAAAAATAATTATTAACATTTTTCAAAGCTTATTTTTTTTTTATTTAAAACTGTTTTTCCCATGTAATATTCTTTGTATATTTATTATTATCTTTGTATATTTATTATAAATATTATATATAATAATACAGAATATATATTTAATATTATCTTGTTAAGTGCTGTATTACATAAAGCAAAATTTGACTTTTATTCTTTGGAGATAATTATGTTAATATATCAATTATATTTTTTCGCTATAATTAAGGCACTTTATCATGTTGGATGATAAATTTCCTACATTTTTTTAATTTTTTTGTGCGTATCTTTATGAGTTAGGCCCTATCCCAAACATATTTGCTTTTAGCCCTATCCCAAACATATTTGCATGTACATCTGTCAAATTCTTTATAAAACAACTTGTGCACCAATCTCCTCAATAATCTTATTCAGTATGACATCTGATTTGCCTTTGTCGTTATATAATCTTATAGCGGCAACTAGCCGTTCTATTTTTTAGTTGACGAGGGCATTACATTAATTACCCAAATATTTTTGGACAATTTCCGAAGATATTTTATTAGGGTCGGTAATGTAATCCTCGAACAGATAAAAAAATATTTGTATTTTTAGTTTTGCGAGGGCATTACGGTGATTACCCAAATATTTTCGGACGAATTTCCGAAAATATTTTATTAGCGTCAATGGTGTAATCCTCGTGTAAATTACGACAAGATGTTTTTCCTGAGAATCGGTAATCACCAAAGCGACAAATAGCCGAATATAGAAAGATAATCACCCCCAGATGAGGGACCAGTATACCTGGACATAACATAAATACCTGTACACCCAAATAAACAAGACAGTCAGCAAGTCGACTCCAGTTCAGTTCAACAGTCGGGCGCAACCAACCAACGAGACCAGTCCGGTCCAGCCAGTGGACTCAGACACACCAGTCGGCGAAGTGGACCAGTCGGACTAGCAGTCAGTCCAGCTAGTGGACTCAGTCACATCGGTTCAGCCAATTCAGTTTAGACAGTTAACGAAGCGAGACGATTTCATCAAGTCCGACACAAGTTCTGGTCCGAACACCGCCTCTAGTGCACCTCATGATTACGCTTCCGCCCTGCAACAAACAACAACCTCTGCGATAACGCCTTCAGCCGTATTCGAGAACGCCGGCAACAACAACCTCTACGATGACGCCTTCAATCACCAGAAAGTACAACATCTGCGGTAACGCATTTAATATGAATAAAAATTGTTATACCGAAAACCCAATATATATCGTTTTATGTAAATTATTAGCTTCACTTCTAGTACACTAGATAAAATACAAATTGCATGAACGGTATAAAAGGTGCAGTTTCTTCTTTATATATCTTACAACATCGGCCATGTATAAAAAAGGCACCCCTCCCTTAATGGATAATGCTGTGGAATTAAAATTATTGAAACCATTTTTCTGATTTTTATCTGCTACTAAAAGTCTCAGGTTGGATCGGCAATAAAGAGATATGCACTCGGAAGCTTCTATAGTTAAAAAAGAAAACTATACACTTCTTACTATCCACATTCTCAAGAATGTTATAATATTAATTAATTGTTATAGATGTTCATTTCAACAACAAAAAGCCATATATTGTGGTTGTATTAGATGGTTCTTTTTAACGATTAGAATCTTTCTACTTTCGCCACTTTTGTCTCTATCCCGTATTTATTATTTGCACTAATGTTAAAGTTTTTAGATAAAAATTAGTTATTGTTTAATTAATTTCATATCCAGGTTTTTATTATATAGTGTCATATTATATAGTATATAAAAATAAAGCTACAATTCTAATACACTTTCGATCAGATGTTTTATGTTCGATGTTATATGAGTTGTCATATTTAGGAAATGACTTCAGTATATTGTTTTCTTGGTTCTGATCTATACTATACAGTATAGACTAGACCAGCGGTCGTTATCCTCTCTCACTCTCGTCAGCTTCTTAATATTTACTTGTAATGCTTACTTAAATACTTAACGTCTAATAATCCTTGTTGATGGTAAAATATTACGTCAGCTCACCGGTGTCGTAATTTTTAAAGAGGAAGCATTATAAAACTTCTAAAAACATACAAAACGAAAAACACATATCTGTAAAACTCTCATAGTTGATGGTAATGTATTTAGTATATGGAGGGAAAAGTTTTTTTCTAGCAACGTAGGGGAGGTAGACTGACAGAAAAACCTGCACAGAGAACACTTTGACTAACAATATTAGACAGCAAATTGAGATATAGAAGACAGATATAGAAAACTAGACATATATTTCAAATTAGTATTACATGTTTTGCTTACAAGAAAGGTGAGAAAGCCTTTTGTCCATTGCTTTTCCAGGATCTACATTTTCTGTGATTGGCAATGCACACACGATTAGATAAACAAAACTAGCTAAGCAAGGCTGGACGTAAAAGACTGATAAGGCTACACAAAAATGAGATATTGATGAAGTAAAAAATACTAAATGGATAAACACAAGCAGAGAAGACTAGTTAAAGCACGGTAAATACTAGACGTAGAAAGAAAATACCAGCAAATACTGGACAGAGTACAGTAAATAATTAGACTAAACTAGATGTACAAAAAAAATTAGACTAAACTAGATGGACGAGACTAGACCGAAAACTATAACAGAAAAAGACTATACAGACGGTATTTCTAAAGATATTACTAAACAGACAAGACTTGACAGAATAGATTCGATGAACAAGTTTAAGCAGATGAGATAAACATATTTGATGAACAAAAAAAGACATTAGTTAGGGAAACTTGGCAGATATGGCTAGATACAGGAGTAAACTGATGAAACTACACAGAAAATGCTACACAGGTACACTAGATTAAAGAAAATAGAGATGAAACATGAAATGAATGAAAGATGAAACAAAGAGGACTAGATAGGCAAGGCTTGATTAAAAAGAGTGAGGGTCAAGGTGGAGTAAAGGAGAAGTAATAAGTCTTGAATAAATATCGTCGGATAGTAATGTTTGAAGATCGATATGAGGTCTTTAACTACAAGCCTATATACAGATAAGATTACTTAGTGAAGGCTGGATATAGAAAGATAAGACTAATAGTCAGAATTAAGCATACGAGCCTAGAGACAGAACTTGTCTAGGACCTAAGAATATTTGTCGAATCTCGACCTATCGCGGCAAAAATTACAAATGAATATTAAAGATAATATATTAAATTGTTTTTAATTTTCAAATTTATTGTATAAATTCAATATATGTTTCACCAACACTGTGGCTTCTTCAGGTAATAATTTAACAAGTAACTCCACAATCAATCAATTCATTACAAATGATTTTGAGAGTAGGTATATTTTTATTAAATAATATTCGAGAAATTTTGGAAAAGAATATTAGAATAGACAATTCGCATGATTAAATTAATGTTATAAATATTATTTACTAATTGCCTCATAATGTCGAGTTAAAATATAGTTAACTTACATTTTATTTGTTAATCCATTTAAATATACTATATTCACGATTTTAAAACAAGTTTGACAAGAACCTATGCGAATTATATTAAAATCAATTTTTATCTGCTATTGATGCCATTGCGATTTTTTTTTTGTAAAGCTCTTCAAATGACAACCGTGTTTCTATTTAATATTTTAATATTTAGAGTGTACATGAATATGCTTAGCTGTAGATATTTTTAGCATTATTTACAATATCGGGTACAAAACGTAAAATATTTTTCAAAACATTTTATATTGTATTTTTCATAATTAATTATATATAATAAATGCCCTTGGTTTATTTTCAATTTTGTGTGTCTAACTTTGTGAGCCAGGCAAGCCCGATCCCAAACATATTTGCATATGAACATCTGTGTGACAAATTCTTAATTATAAAACTTGTCCACCAATTTCCTTAATACTCTTATTCAGTATGACTTCTTTTTTTTGCTTTTTTTCATTAGCCCTTGTTATGAATTCTTATCTATAACTAGCCGTTATATAATCTAAATGAGAACTCCATATTAGATTTTGTTTAAAGGTGTTAAGAAATTAATTGTATTTCTCTTCAAATTTGTTCCTCAGCTTTATTTTTTTTTTAAATTTGAAGATTGTTTTGTTAATGGTCGAATAAAAAATGTTTTCAGAAAACCTTAGCTTCACTTCTAGTTATCTAGACAGAATTAAAATCGCATCAACGGTATAAAAGATGCAGTTTCTTAAATTTATATATCGTAAAACATTGGCCAGGTTGCTTTATAAAGAAAAAGGCACCCCATAATTATTCAATGGATAATGGTTGTATAAATTGTTTACTCAATTTGCATGATATGTTTTCTATCATTTAAATATGATAACAATCACATTAGATATAGTTAATAAAATTTCATTTTAAGTTCTTTAATCATTATTCAATTTATGTTGGTATAAAAATAGTAGGCATAAAAATAAAGCACTGAATTGAAAAATTCACTATGTATTAACCACACTTAATATGTAAAGATATTATATACCTCATTATTCACAGTTTAATAAATTTAAACATTTAACACGACTCGAGTTTCGACTGGTGAAGGTAATTTTCAAGTTGTTTACAAATCGATGATTGATTATATTTATACTACGGGTTTTTGGCAGGGTGGAGATGAATTTCAGCTATTTGGGAAATATTTAAATATGATTTCGCAAGAAAAAGTTGCGAAAAAAATAAGTCAGTTTGCTCGTTAAGGAGATTAAAGGACGCGTTGCAGCTCTGTTTAAAAATTTCTAATGACTCCAGAAGATTAAATTTCCTGCCTTTGTTACAATTACGCAAGATTTTGAGATTATGTATTTACGGGAATTTATGATTACATTTGAAACAATGGTTTGTAAAGGAACTAGTACATAGTACATAAAGTAGAACAAGTACATAGATGTTGAATTTCTGTATATTTTGCACACTTGTTACAAACAAGAACATATAGGCATGAAGTTAGCAAAATCTATCTTAAATTGAATATGGTGTCCTTTGTTTTGTGGCAGTTTGAACGTGTGTTCGTTTTTACCGCCGCCTTTGTTTGTTTTCGGTTTGTATTTTGTTGTTGTAACTTAAATTGAATACAAAAATAGTCTCATTATAGACGAATAAATAATATTAAAGTCAGACGAAACTATTAATGTCTTTACACTGGTGAGAAGAATCGCGACCACCATCTAGCGGCGAGCTTGCAGACTACGTTCTAACACTTTCACTCAAGCTGGTCGCGATGGTTTGTATCATGTATGGAGCACATTTCCAACTTAAACACACATTTCTCCTGTTGTGGTTCAAATAGTCCCATAGAGAGTATATCCGCTACCATATCTTCCGTTGGTTGATATTGAACGTCAATAACCGTCCGTTCGTATGCGTCACGGATAACATGATGCCTGATGTCGATGTGTTTTGATTTCGCAGGACACACAGGGTTTTTCATGAGACGTTGGGCACTTTGATTGTTGTTGCAGATGACAGTTGCCACCTCTTCCATTGTACCGACCTCTCTCAGGTATCCTCGTGGCTTCCTTGGTCCCATCCGCCATCGCCATGCATTCAGATTGTGTTACATTTAAGGGTTCATTTCCAATCAGACCAGCGTACTCAGCGGTTTCTTTAACTCCCAATTCAGTTGTACTCTTTCATGGGTCTTCCCCTTTTTCCGGTTCTTATTAACCGGGGGCGGCCTGGCTTTTGTTTCAGCGTTGGTTCAGTTTGTATTGTTTCATGTAACCCAGACTCATTTCCGGACTCGTTTGGCTCTTGTTTATCTTCGTGTGCTGTTTCAGTGATGTTTCATTAATATTTTGGGTTAAATTTCAAACCGAGTACCATTTTTATCTCGTGTCATTTCTTTTTTCATTTATCTGATTTAATTTCTAATGTCGTTCCTCTAATTTTGATCTGCCAGTTGATGTTGTGCCAGCTTTCTCCCTCTATCAGCAGTGAGTCTAAATATGTCTCCATTTGCGTTGCTAACCAGGCGCGGAGTTCTTTTTGAAGGTAACTGCAAACCAATTATCAGTTATTTTTTAAACAGACATTAGATTTGTCTGAAGGTCTGGTACATGAAAGGCTATTGATAGTTTCGCCTTTCGTGCAATCTTTTCGCGTTATACTGTATGAGGCTGATTTCTCCTATGCCATCGACCTTTGTTGATTCACCTTTAGCCAAGTGCAGCTTATTGGTCTTGTTAGGGATATCGAATTATTCTGTCGACTTGCACATATGCGACGTGGCTCCGCTATCGAGACACCATTTTCCGCTTTGCCTGAACGCCGTATGAAAAACCATCTGCTCTTCGTATGCAACATACGAGTCGTTATCTTGTAGATTCCTCACCTTGTCTTTGTTTCTTACTTGGCGTTTGAGGCAATCGGCTACTTTGTGTCCAATTGTATTGCCCAATTGTGTGTCCAATTGTATAGCATTTTATTGAAATTTTATGATTTGAACGTACATAACCAGTTTGTATGTTTTTATCAAAGTTTTTATGACTGTTGAAAATTCGTCCTTTTCCAGCGAACATCGCATTTGAAACGTCATTTTATTTAATTTTACTTGCGTCAGATTATTCCATAAATTTCAACTTGGGCACGTGTGGTTTCGGTAACTCGTCCCGTGATTCGATGGCGCATCGAAAGTTTTCGAAACTATCTGGCAAACTGTATAAAAGTAGAATGCTTACTAGCTCCGGATTCACCACGAGGTACATTTCTTCCAGTTTGTTGACAGCGTCGAAGAATATGGCCAAATGTTCTCGAATATTTGTACCATCTCTAATTTTAGAAAAAGTTTCTTCAGTAAGGTCGCTTTTCTGACTGGCCCCTTTGATTGATAATTTGATTCCAGTTTTAACTATATTTCCCGTGATGTTACACAAGACTTTATTTGTTTTAATGCTGACGCACTTATCTCTAAAATTAAATCCGATTTAGCCTTTTCATCTTCGGCGTCCCACTCTTTTACTGGATCGGCACTTTCGGGTAGTGCATTCGTACTATTAACATATGCCCATGCGTTATTTTTCACTAGTACGGCTTGTCTTCACTAGTACGGCATGTGTCTCTAATTACTCTCTATTGGAAATTGGAATTGTTCTTTATTTTGGTGGGATTCTTAACTGATCCCCTTGATTTTCCTGAATCATCTTAATCTTCCTGGAATTTTCTTGAATTCGTTGATCCTCTGAATTTTTCCTGGAGTTCCCCTTTCCTATCCACCTTCTTTGATTCCTGGATCTTCTCGATCTCCAGGATTTTCTTTGAGTGCTGGTCCCTCTTGAATCTTCTTTGATTCCTGGATCTCCATGATTCCGTGGATTTTCTTGGAGTCCTGGTTCCTCTTGAATCTTCTTTGATTCCTGGATCTTCTTGATCCCCTGGATGTTCCTGGAGTCTCCTGGATCTTCTTGAATCTTCCTTGATTCCTGGATCTTCTAGAACTGCTGGATCAACTGAATTTTCTAGGATTCCTGGATCTTCTTGTATCTTCTTTTGTTCCTGGATCCTTCTTGATCCCCTGGATTTTATTGGAGTCCTGATTCCTCTTGAATCTTCTTTCGTTCCTGAATCTTGTTGAATCTTCTTTGATTCCTGGATCTATTGGAGCTGCTGGATCCCTTGAATTTTCTTGGAGTCCTGAATCTTCTTTAATACCTGGATCTTCTTGATCCCCTGGATTTTCTTGAAGTCCTGGTTCCTCTTAAATCTTCTTTTTTCCTGCATCTTCTTCAATTTCAAATTTGAAATTCAAAGATTTCTTCTTGAGCAATGGAAACATGCTAGGCACATAACCTGTTGTATTTCTATATATTTTGCAAACTTGTTACAAACAAGAACATATAGAATGAAGTTAGCAAAATCTAACTTAAATTGTATACAAAAGTCGAGTCATTATAAACTAATATTAATGTCTCTACACTCGTGAAAAGATCATCTAGCGTCGAGCTTGCAGACTACGTTCTATGTTCTAACAATAGAGCATATAGAAATATATACATAGAGCATATAGAAATATATATAAAGAAAGAGATACATTTTGTGTTTTGTGAGTGCCTTTTCAATCCCAATTACCCCGCAAAAAAGAATGAAAGAATAAAATACGATCATTTCAATTGCTACAGAGAATGGTTTTCAACAAAACTCATCCAAAATTTAATCAATAACAAACTAACTGAAATAATAATGGCTCAGATATAACCGAAAATTCCAATTTCAGATAAAACTTACCGCTCCCCGACATATTTTGGCCAAACAAACGAACAAATCGCAAACCTCCTTCGAAAACAAAATCTTCAAGTAGCATCTCAACTCTCTTATCAAAATAAAGTTATCCCACATATTGTTCAATGAGTAAATGAAATTCATTGTCCTGAATGCATTAGTGTGTACGTAGGTCAGACTGGACGAAGTTTTTCAACAACTTTTCAGAACAATCCCGCGCTTTTCGTCTTAAAAAAAGACACTTATTCTTTTTCGAACCATTCTCTTGAAAGTAATCAAAGAAAGTAATAAAGTCCCGGAAATAGACAATCTCAAAAACTTGCATAATTGCAACAAGGCCCAAAACTTAATCTTTGGAGTCATTAGAAATTTTCAAACAGAGCCATTATCGTAATCTCCTTTTGCAAACCGAATCTTTTTGCAACTTTTTAATCTTGAACAACCGACTTCAGGTAATTTCCTAATTGCAGAAAGATGCCTCTCCCCGGCCAAAAAATCCTTAGCATAAATGCAATCAATCATTAAGTTGTATACTACTTGAAAATGACCTTCTCCAGTCAAAACTCGAGCCATGTTAAATGTTAAAATTTATATAACTGTGAATACCAAGTTATATAATAATATTCTTACATATTAAGTGTGGTTAAAACAGTAAATTTTTCAAATCAGTTTAAGTATGGATTACCATGTAATAACGGTCGCAACCATCATATTCATAAAAATAAAGCATACAATTATAATGAACTTTCGATTGGATTTATATACCGCTATCCGCTAATATTTTCATTAAGAAATGTATGTTTTAATTTTTTCTTCTAAAGTTATGTTTTTTAATAATACATGTATTCATTTCGTTAACAATGTTAGCGTATATATATATATATATATATATATATATATATATATATATATATATATATATATATATATATATATATATATATAACTTTTGAAGAAAGGATTCAAAATATTTGATTTCTTAGCTATAAAATCCTCCAAGTCAACAAACCCACATATTTATTATTGTCATATTTGAGAAATGTAAAATTTTTAGTATATTGTTTTTTTTTTAGTTTCATCTGTAGTAGACAGTATAGACTAGACCAGGGATAGCCAGCCTTTTAATACTTATTTCAATGCTTAGCTTCCAATGATAAATTTAACCTCAGCTAATCTATGTCGTAATTTTTAAAGAGGAAGCTTTATAAAACATCTTAAAACAACAAATACATATCTTGTAAAGTAAAACTCCTAAAGTTGCTGGCATTATATTCAATATATGGAGGAAAAAGAAATTTCTTTAGTAACGTAGGGACCGGATTGACGACAGCTGGACATA
This sequence comes from Phosphuga atrata, assembly GCA_944588485.1. Taxonomy (NCBI): domain Eukaryota; kingdom Metazoa; phylum Arthropoda; class Insecta; order Coleoptera; family Silphidae; genus Phosphuga; species Phosphuga atrata. The sequence continues at coordinate 29,873,503 of OX155900.1, forward strand.
TAACACGAAAAGCCAGAACGAAAAAGCCTTGACGAAAAGCCTGGACATATAACACTTTGACTGACAATACTATAGAGCAAACTAAAGATATGAAAGACTAGGACAAGACTATACAAATAATGCTTTGCATGCAATAAGGTTAGATTAAACGGCGGGTAGAGACGAAACTAATTTCCTTGACTACCAACGTGGTTATATTTCAAATTAATATTGTATGTTTTAGTACAAGGAAGGTGAAGAAGCAGTTTATTGGTTTCCCAGAATACACATTTTCAATGAATGAATAGACAAACAAAACTAGCTAAGCAAGTCGGCCCATAAAAGTATTATAAAGCTACACAAACATGGCTATACAGACAAGTTAAAACATAAATCCCTATACAGATTAAGAGACTAAATGCATAAATATATGCAGACAATATTAGTTAATGCACGCAGACTATACTGGGCAGAGAAATATAATTTGAATAAAACTAATCGGACGAGTCTAGACTGACAAGAATAACAGAAAAAAACTAGTCAGATTGGAATAGAGAGATAATATCCGAACACTCGGGACCTCTGCTTGTAGCATATCCTCAGAGTGTGGGATGGACTAGAACAATGCTGATTACTAGGGCAACCAAAAATATTTTCTTCAAATACTTTAAGCGCTTAAAATATGCTCTATAAAAAGGAAAATATGCTCTATAGAAATAAAAATATGCATTACAAAAAATATATGCTCGTAAATCCGAAATAAAATATACGAAAAATGTTAAATTCTAGGGCCAAAAACATAAATAAAATAGAAAAATGCAGATAAACTTCATCAACCGAAGTTATAGGTGCAATTTTAAATGCCATTGCTTCAATAATACTATATGTATTGTCTATTGTTTTAGAACCTCTATACCTAGACCGAGACAGATTTATTGAAATTTCCTTCATAATGGAAAAACCATGTTTTTTTAAATAACCGTTGCAAGTTTTATTTTCACAAAGTTAGCTTCACCGTTAACGCCAATAATTACATCCTGAGCATGTTCTAGAACCTAAATTTGTTTAGCAAGCAGTAGCCCAGACGTTTCAAGCGATTTATGTATGTGCTAAGGAATTGGAGGCAAAGAAAATTAAATCAAATTTTATTTCACTTAGGTGTTGTTTTGGAATTTTGATTGATGCGCCCTCTTCTTCGTCCAGTACATTGAACACTTTCACAATTATTTCGAAGTTGGTGGCATAGTACACTGCGGCATCAATATATGTTCCCCATCTAGTAGTTATTGGTTGCGGAGGAAGTGCGACGCCAGGTGCCGAATCACTAAAAATAAATATATAAAGAATAAAATCGAATCTCGATTGAAACTTTCACCAAAAATTTTGATTGAATCATCAAAAAGTCCTGCAACAGTGCTATGCTTTGCCTTGTCTGGCAATGCAGAATTTAATACAAATGTTTGCTTAGAGATCAGTTCATCGTGGCCCAAAATTCCAATGACGACGTTGCTACGTGTCTCCCAGTTATATCAGTAGTTTCATCAATTGATATCCATAAAAAAACATTTCTGAAGCAATTTTTGATGTGAGCGATAGAACTTTTATAAAGGTCTTTCACGTAATTGTTCCGAAGAGTGGTTTCTGACGGGACTTTGTACTCTGTATACTTTTCTAGGAATGACACTAAATTTTTGTTACGCATTTTATACAATGGTTTGTTGGCAGAAATACGAGCACTACATAAATCTTCTTCAAATTGAGTAGCTTGTGACTTCGAAGATTCGCCAAAGAAAGGTTGTATAATTTTCTTCTCTATGTTCCTGTTTACAAGTTCGACATATTTTGCAGTTGTTAAATGTGCCCATAATTATGAAAGTGGTTTAAGTCAAAATTTAAAAAGAAAATGGTTTATCAGTTAATTCGCACAGCATTATTTTAAACTAAATTTATTCAATGTAATTGTTACGATATCGTCAATAATGAACCATTAGGTAGCGATTGTAATTTCAAAAATATATGGAATTCATTTAGTGTTAATAATGTGTTGTGAAATAACTGATAAACTCTTTCTTTTTTATTTTGACTGATACCACTTTCATAATTATGGGCACAAATGTTCCTTTACCATGAATATTTTTTCGGTCGATATGGAGTTGTTACACACTTTGCACAGAAGCATCCTACAATCAGTAGGGGATACCCTCAATCAATATACGGGATACCCTCGTACATATTGCGACCATTTTTGTGACAATGACGGCATTATCTAAAAATGATTTAAAATTATAAGTAAACATAATCTTTTTGATTTTAATTGAATTAATTGGATTGAATTTAAATTAATTCAGTTATACCTACTGTTACGAACTGGAATTGTTTGTCGAACTGGAAACTGGTATGCCGGAGACTTGCAAGGGTTATATAAAATTGATGTTACTGATTCGAAAAACTGACTAAGTCTGCCCTTAATTTACTTTACCTCCAACTCATCATCTCGGTTCTGAAGGGGTCTCTCAACACAAGTCTGTTAAAACCCAACAATGGGCTTAATTTTAATCATCCAATTTTAATCCTATTTGAATCTACCCAAGACCTTTCAAAGCGGGCCGTATGTTAAAGCCCAACATCCTTAAAAAAACCCAAAAAAACCATTGTCTCTTGTCGATTTACACTTAGTTGATAAGTCGGCTTATTTATAAATGTATTTAAGGTTTATTTTATTTAAGAAAATAAAGATAATACCTACCACAGCTTAAATATTATAATTTAAGATATTACATTTTTGGTCATACATATCATACAAAAAAGCAGATCAATTAACATGTATATATATATATATATATATATATATATATATATATATATATATATATATATATATATATATATATAGATATATGCTGGTTTGTTTTCTCGGGGATTCCGCGTTGATGTTGAGGGTTGGTTCTGAATAGAACCGGATTCTCGACGTTTCGGCGAACTGACATTCGCCATTTTCATGAGATATATGCGTCCGTGCGGGTTAAACGTTAGAGACATCCAGTATGTGACTAACGGTTAACCCGCACGGACGCATATATCTCTTGAAAATGGCGAATGTCAGTTCGGCGAAACGTCGAAAATCGGGTTCTTTGCAGAACCAACCCTCAACATCAACGCGGAATACCCTAGAAAACAAACCAATATATGTTTCTATCCGCGAAAACCTCAAATACAACATTGTTCTGAAAAGAACCGGATTCTCTACGTTTCGGCGAACCAACATTCGCCATTTTCAAGAGAGATATGCGTCCGTGCGGGTTAACCGTTAGACGCATACTATATGCACAGTATGCTTCTAACGGTTAACCCGCACGGACGCATATCTCTCTTGAAAACGGCGAATGTTAGTTCGCCGAAACGTCGAGAATCCGGTTCTTTTCAGAACCAACCCTCAACATCAACGCGGAATCCCCTATCCCCTATATAATACATATATATATATATATATATATATATATATATATATATATATATATATATATATATATATATATATATATATATATATAAATAAACCAAATTGTGCCCATACGAATAGGGCTCTGAATTCATAGTTTAGTCAGAAACACATTTCTCGTTAGTCCATTCCTTTATAAGTAAAATGAGAAAATATATGCATTTACATATTTTTGGTTTCCCTACTGATTACATATTTGTATTAGTTATATCCGGGACTAGTTTTATTTCTTTTTTGTATTTTTATTTTACTTCGTTCTTCTCTTTGCTCTTCATAACTTCGTGAAGAAATTTATTTATTTTTGTCCAACCCTACCATATTTTCAGGGACAGTCCATATTTTGAGTGGCTTGCTGTCTATCGTCTTGCCATCTCCAGCAGTTAAATAGTGTCTGCCGAACGCTATCCGTTTCGACGTAGTACTTGCACAGATTGTCGGACGCCCTGTAATGATAGTCTGTAAAACAGCCGTGGCCATAGATAACTTGGATCAATTAGTAGTTTGTTTCCCCTTGCCTTCTGCTGAACCATGTGGATACATCTGGGATTGGTCCACCGTTCTTTCTCACCACCTTCCGCTTCCTTTGTCAGCTTTCTCTAGACAGACACAGCTTTTGGAATTCATTGACAAGTCGGTCTATTAGAGATTTCTTGCTATGATCAGAACGGCGTCTCATGACAGTCTGGTAAACGCTGCATACACATTCAGTTGCTAGTCTGTATTTTGTACTCTTCAGCTGCTCCATTTGCCCACTCTGGTGCGCCGTATATCGTAATGAACTCGCATGTACGGCATAAGTTGTTGAATAGCCATCATTATTGTCAATCCTTTTTTGCAGCATCGCTTATTTGTGCAACGAAGCCTTTTATTACTCGTCTATTATTACTCTCAAGTATTCGATCTGCTCTTTGAGAATAATTATTGTGTTTTCCACATTAAATTCTAATTTTGTTATTTGCCTGAGGCCAGTAAGAAGATATGCTTCGGTGTTTTCTGGGACTAGCTTTAAATCTTTGGTTTTTACACACGCCTTTTAAGTTTTGTTGCGCAATTAGCAGTCTACATTAACCCTTTCTCAGTTTAAGCCGCTACTACGAGGACTATGTCATCCGTAAAGCCTTTTAAGGTTACACCCTCTGGCAATCTCATTCTTAGTATTCCTTCATGAAGATTGTTACACAGGGTATTAATGTTACACAGTCCATAATACCGTATCCTTTGGGGCACCTAATAGACAAGAGTAGACAGAACTGACTAAACAGATAAGTTTAAGCAGATGAGATGAACATATTTGATGAATTGAAATAGACGGAGATTACTATGGCAAACTTTGCAGATATGGATAGATACTGGAGTAAACTGATGAAACTGCACAGAAAAGGCTATACGAGCAACATTTAGTAGCAAAAGACTAGACAGTCAACACTTAATGAACAGCAAGACTTGATTAACAAGACTGCGCGGAAAGGCTTGAAAAGATAAGTTTTTATGGTAATGTTTGATATTACCGATATGAGATGGACGAGACTATAACTGAAGGCCTATACGCAGATGGGATTACATAATGAGGGCTAGATTTGCAAAAATAAGATTAGACGTTAGGATTAGGCATACGTGCCTTGAAACAGATCTTCTTATCTTCTTATTTTGACCTAAACGACTACATAATTTTAGTATTATAAATGCTAGGATAGGATCCAAGTATATTTATAGTTTTTTTATGCCGAGAGAAGAAAACACAAGACAGACCAGATGTGCTAGACAAAAATGATTTGACAGACTAAACAAGACTAAACATGTATGAATAGATAGACAGGGATAGATAGGTAGATAGATATTAAACTGGCAAAATTTAAACAGTCTACCTCGAAGGGCCTTGGTAGGTAGACGTACTTACATAAATAGAAAAGTCTACTATAAATCTAAAAGTAGTATAAGTGGGAAACATTGTTTTGAGCACAATGGATTTAACAAAAAAATACCACAATTATTTAGTTTTTATAAGAATATGATATGTGTTTTTGTAACTTATTTGTGCTTTCTTAGTTAATTGTCTACGTAGGTAGAGATATAGATCACACAGAGCTTAGAGTTATTGATATATTTTTTTCGCTTATTAAGTAACTCTTCTATATTATTATATTTGTTATTATATTAAAGTAAGTTTCTTAAATCATTTTAGAGTTTGGCGGAGCATGTCTTACCTCAGATGAAGTTTCCGTCAGGTTTCCTTTATCTTGGTCTGATGTTGTTTCCGTATTAACTTGAACGTGAGCGGTACCGCTGACTTCCACTGAAAGCTTTATCGATTGATCGTACGTTACCAATAACTTACGTGGTCTTAATTAAAACAGAATAAACATCGAAAATGATATAACTGACAAAACTAAATAGACACTATTTGCTACCTCTACTTACTATCGTTTACTAGAATGAAGATAAGAAAATTTTAAATGAAACGAGAAAGCCTACACAATCAATAGTATTATAGTAAGCTTTAGTTACCATAATATACTAGAACATAAAAAAATAAGGAGAATTATTTCATACCAATCAAGAAAGTCTAAATAGTCAATAATATTCTAGTAAGCATAGATAAGTAAGCTTATAATACAACACACAATTCGAAAGATAATTCTATTTGATCCCTACTATCATAACTCTAATGTCATTGAATCAGTATATTTATTAAAATGGCTTACGCATACTTAATTCTGTATGATATATTCTGCAGACTATAGCTCTATTTTCATCGCCTGCGTCGTATAATTATGAAATATTTTAACCGAATTGTAAATATTCGGGGTCGAAAGCATTTAATTAAGAAAGTTGTTTGAGCAGTCGTTATGCAAAAATTTCTTAATAATAATTGGGGAAAAGTTTTAAAGGCAATGTACTAAATTTCAAGATTAAACAGATTTTATTGAAATGGAAAAGTTTTTTTTTGCCAACTCGATTCATCTTCTGAAGTTAATAAATTCTGATTGGAAACTTAAATCTGGTTATTATCCTTGTCACGTTTATTCGCATTTATGGGAATTGGAAAATATTTTATGGTCACATTTTTAATTTTACTTTTTTCAAACAAATATTAATTCTTTTATTTGTAATTCTACCAAGTATATACGAATGCTAGTTCTTCGAAACAGCAATAAATAAGCGGAGTTCTCAAAAACTACGCGCCAACATGTATTTGTTCATGTAAATTTTTACATTTATATTCTAATTTCAACTTGATATGTTTATAATTATTGTTACAAAATATTATTTTTTAAAATAAAATCCGCAATAATGTACATGGTAATTGCATTAAAAGTGTCTGCATTTATTATTGTTATTTCTGGTTTTGATTTACTGCGCATTTGAAACATTAAGTTTATAATTGGACAGATAACTGCATTATGCCCGTTATGTTTACCACTCACGAAATTAGATTTTTTGTGGGTCAAATAGGAATCACAGAATAACATTACAAACTTCAAAACATTTTTAATGTATACTAATGATGCATTTAACACGAAAAAGTGACTTGTGTAGGAGGGCTGGTTGAAACTATATTCTAATTTCGTAAATTTGTACATATTTTTTAAATCAGGGCGAAACAGGATAAAAAACTGCTTGAACCACGTCCCTTAATTGGAAATGTTAAGTACAACTTTTACCATGTTATGGTTACTACGGAACCAATAAGAACAAAGTTTCTACTTTAAATCTACAGAGTTCAGTTAATATTTAACCTTAATCTTTGAAAAAGGGTTTCAAAATTACAATTTAATTCCAATTCATTCATATTAAATACTCTAGATATACATTTTTTAAACTACCTGTTAACTAGTGAATATACAGACTCAATAAGTTTTGCAACTCGTCAGCTATTTCTGCTTTCTAGTGATGATGCATACTCTTTAACTTGGAACTGTAAACTTGAATTAAAGATATCACTTTGTATCTAGAATCAGAGTCAGTAAATAGAAAATAGATACTCCTATTTATCAAACATTAATAACAAACCAGACAACTCCAAAATATAGACGCCAACAGCAACTCTCCAAACCAGAAGGCTGAAGTTTCAATTAACATTCCAAGACAATTTGTTGAAACTAACATCATCAAAGGCTAGGATTTGCGAGTTTGAAGCTTTTCTGGAAAAAAACTGTTTTATCTTTTCTGGATACTGAATCAATCGCTAAAAACTGGAAGGTATCATAACAAGAAGGCAGTGTTCATTGCAAGCAATTAGATTGAATACTTTTCTAAAATTCCAATGTTACTATATATTCTTTCCTCTCTCTTTCCTCTAGAGATAATAATGTTACTTGGAGACCTATAATTCAATAATAAATGTACATAAAATTAACAGAGCCTATTCCAAAAAATGTACAAATACTCGGCTATATTGGGTTAGCAAGACTATCAACAATAAACAAATAAGACAGAAAGCACTAGATAGGCAAGACTTGAGTAATAAGATTGCAAGTTTTGTCTTGAGTAACAAGAGATAAATGTCAAACAGAACTTATAGAAAGAATATATATATATATATATATATATATATATATATATATATATATATATATATATATATATTATTTTTTTTTTCTCGCTTATTAACACTTTTTGAGTAAGTAATCTAAGATGAATGATACTATGTTGCGAAGCGGGTGTAATTTTCGAGGCCTTGTTTTATCAAAAGTTGGATGTTTCAACGATTGTTTTAACGATAGTCTAACTTTTTTCTAAGAAAAAACCTGGAAGGGATGAAATAGGGGATGAAAGTTTGTATGGGGAACCCATCATTTCTCATGTTAGGGATTTTCGCAATATCATCCGTCAAGGGGGTAAAATAGGGGATTATTTAGGTCCCTCATTTACAAAACAAATTCTTGTAAAGCAAAGTTTGTGAAGCTAAAACCGGCTACATTTTCAAAATTTTCAAGCCAATTTTTTAGGTTAAGATTGAAGGTTGCTGATGCTGATGGTGCATGCGCCGGGTGGATGTGTGATGGTGGATGCGCAGGTGTTCGTCACGTTCTTGACTATTGACGGAAGAGCAAAAAATTTATAAACTATTAAACTATTAAATTTGCGAAATAAAACCACTTACTAAAATTTTCCTAAAGTTATCTATCTTATCACTCTTATAAGCAAGTTTTACCTTTTTTATGCGCAGCACAAACACGACACTGTCTCTGGGGTTTTTATGCCACCTGTAACAATTTTACCCAATTTGTGTTTTTTACGTCTTTCGAGAATCTTACTGGAGGATTATTTCTTCTGGATATAGGTGATATACTTGGTACAGTATCATCTGCATTTTCCGGAGTGTGCTTAGCCATTCTTTTACTATAACATGTAAAAAAACTTTGTACTTCTTTTTAGAATTAGGATTTAATGTTTTAGAAACTCTAAACACTTTAAATAATGTATAGCTGATTAAAAACATAACATCCCTTTTTGTCCATTTCTTGGTACAACGTACTATCGAGTAATATAACAAATATTGATCAGCGCGATCAACACCTTTCATAAATTTGTTGTAAACAACCACGCATATTGGCTTTCAATTTTTTTCTTTTGTCAGCCATCAGTATTATGACTTTCTACAATATCGGCTGTATGTAATGTAGAAATCATTTTTGATTGCCAACATTGCAATAAAAAGTTTTGACTCCGACTAAACATAGATTCCCCCTTTTTAAGCTGCGCATTTTTTAAACAAAGAGGAAGGCCTCTGTTAATGCGTATATTACCGCAAGTCCTGAATCTATGCTGTAATAGTCTTTCGCAAGTAGCAACACTATTCTATAATTATCCATGTATATACGATGCAATAAGTTAAAATATGCCTGCAGAAGATTTAAAATTGTTTTTTTGGATCGGCTTTCTTCTCTACAGAAAATACGAAAATTACAAATATAACCGGTTTTAGTTTCATAAACCATTCTTAGAAGTATTCCATATGTGGTAATTTTTTTGCATCATAAACTTTGAAGGAGAGACGACTTTTCCATGGTATGATGCTTTCATCAAGCAATAATTGTAAACTTCTTAAAATTTTTGTAAAAAGTAAGAAATACTAGGGCATTTTTTAGGTGATCTCTATCATCTATGTTAACATTATTTGAAAAATGCTATGAGTAGGTACCTAATTTGTAGAAATATATCACTGCACACTATTTCAGCAAGCATCGTTGTTTAAATTGTTTTGTCTGTCATCCCTCGTATCTTTGCGAAATTTGCCCATTAGTAGAAGTAATCCGTGCATTTTTTCCAGTTCTATCAAAGACACATCTTTCCCCATTTCAGATTTGCATCTTCTGTGTATATTTATCTTTTATTTACACACTTACGACACATTATCATTTTCTGAGCAGTCCAATACTTCATCATCACTTTTTTATTATTACTTCATCATCTAGAGTCGCTATTTTTCATTTTTCTGCTATGATCTTATATCTATTATGGTTAATTGGTACAAATCAAATATACATATGTTATTAATTAGATAAATATGCTGCTGGTTTGAAATGGTTACGATTACGATTGTTTCTTTGGGGATTTCTGTAGTGCAAAATCTTCTATTATATCTTCAAAGTTTATTTTTTTAAGGATATCACTTTCTTAACACATAATTGACAAATTACTTCATAGTTCTAGAATGATAGTTGTTCGTAATACATTTTTTATTTTCTTTAGCTGTGAAAATGATCGCTCTCCACTACAATTGGTAACCATTAAGCAAAGGAACATTCTTGTAGCAACTTGAACATTTGGAAATGTTTCTACTAATTTATCAGACTGTTAATTTAAGTAAAGTTGATATACTCAAATCCGATGATTCCTTTGCTATGTTCTATAAATACTCCATTAAATGAAAACATTCTGATTTGATCTCATATGCATTGATGTCTTCGTGATAGAATTTGTCAAATTTGCATTTTTTCCATTTCATTGCATTTTTTTTGTCAACTCGTCAGAATCGATTGTTATTAATTGACAAAGAAAACTAAAACAATTGTCAATTTCTTGGTATGCTGCCGAACGATTTTTTAAAAGTGCATTTAATGTGTCAATTATAGGAATAAACGTCAACTTCCATTCAACTGTACAGATTCTGATGATCGTTCAAAAAAGTGACGCATGTACTGCGAATTCTTTTTTTTTCAGACTTATCTTTATAGTCAGCATTTAGATTTTTTTGTTTAGCAACCGTTTCGTATTGATCGAATTTATTGCGTGCGTCATTGACATAATCGATCAGAGATGCGTAAAGTTTCGTTGCAAACATCCATGGTAATAGTGCTATTCTGTAAACTTAAGCTTGTTTTATTCATAATTCCCAAAAGATGATTCCATATCTCCGTTAAAAGAATAGTATTCACTTTTTCCTTTTTTTGCGAGGCTTTGGGCTCGTTTCTTGTTTTTCCTGGTTGATTGATGTCACTTGCAATTGAGGACAAAGCTTCAGAAATATTTAAATATCCATTTTGTAAGGCATTAATAGCATTAGCACGTGTAGACCACCTAGCATTCTGGAGAGACTTCAGGACTTTATTTGCGCCCCAATGCTCTGTCATTTTCCTTCGATTGGTCGAAGACAGGAAAAAATTGAATAATCTTTAGATATACTGAAAATATGCTACAGCTTCGGAAACACATTCAACACCTACTTAATTTAGCGAATGTGCTGCACATGGGACAAAAACACTAGAATACTTTCCAGCCATATTTGATGCATTCTCATAACTCTGCCCACGACATTCTTTTATATTAATATCAGGGCTTTTAAAAAAGTTTAAAATAGTATGTGTATCCATAGAGAAACACTGCAAAAATCTCTTAATAGGCTCTTCTTCTTTTACGTATCTGACGATGCAGATCAGTTGGTCAACGTGAGAGAGATCTGGTGTAGAATCCGCGCTATAGAGAAGTATTTTGATGATTTTATTTCGTTAACAATTGATTTTAAAACATGCTGCCTCATTATATTAATAAACTCATTACAAATATTTGCAGACAAATGATGTAATTCCTTTTCCACGATTTCCGCATTTCGTATATGATCAGCAAGCAAGGGATCAAATTCACTAATCAGTTCTAAGCATCCTAAATAATTCCCGTTATTTTGAGGCCAAAATATCTCATTATCACCACGAAAATCAAAACCTCTAGGAGCTAAAAATTTCACAACTGCTACAATTCTTCTAAGTACATTCTGCCAATAATTGACTTTGTCCCGCAGTTTTGCTTCCTGGGACATAATTTATTATTAAATGTCTGTACTGTAAACTGTTCTCATGCGCAAGTAATGAGTGACTTATATGCTTCCAATCTTTATATCCATTCGGAGAACTCAAATTAAGTCCAGTAGTAGTACTAAATAGACTGAAGCAATAAGAGTACACATATTTCTTTGACGGTGAATAAAGGAGCCATTTTCTTACTAAGGACTCACCATTCGTCTATTTATGAGTGAAAATATTTTTACTCAAATATCCAGTTTTTGTTTTAGAGCTTGTATTTTGAAAATTTGTAGAAGTCTCGGAAAAGTCGCAATTTTTATTTTGGAAAAGCTCTGGCCCTTATCGAATCCAAATAGTTATTAACTCACTCTAGCTTGAAGCGCTCAGCATCTGATGTTTGATGGTCATTTTTGTCACATGTAGGATATTTTTCCAGTTGATATTCAAAAGTATTTCGATCTTGATTTCATGAAGGTGAAGAATTATTCAACCTATTTACTTCTTCAACCGTAGAAAATGAAGTTTTGAAAGTTTCTTGGTTATTTCTTTTTGAGCTACAACTTTTTTTTTGTGTACCACTTAAATATGTTCTTTTTGACAAAATAAAATGAATAAATCAACGAACACGTCAACACTTCTATTATCATTAAGATAATTATATATTGTTAAGGGGAAGAAGGGGGGGTAAGCCTTCCTACACTTTACCATTTACCATTTTCCTGCCCCCACTAATAACAAAAGAATTCCAACCCCAAGTGCACGTAGTTGTTTCTATATTTAATATTTACAACTACAGAAAATAAATACTTATACCTAAAATTTGTAAGTTTAAATATTACATTGTTTACAAACGCATTTAAAACCATTAGTGGTCACAAACAGTTGCAAGTACGTAGCGGTCACAAAACATCCCCAAAACGCATTCAAAACCATTAGTGCGCCACGATCAGATGTTACCTATGACCTATTGGTCACTTTATCGTAATCTTATATGTAAATGTCTAATTTTAAGAACCTGGAGATATAGAAACTAAAAATTACACAATAAAAATAGAATTGTTGGGCCGAAACAAAATCACGCCACTTTTGGGAATTCTCCAACCATAGATAATGTTGAAATGCGGAACTACATACTTCCTACCTTTTGTCGGGTTATATCCATATAAAATGGAAAAAAAAACTTGTTTGGTGTAAATGAATATATCGGCCTTTCGCCCCCCCCCCCCCCTGTCAAGGGGGCCTGTGCACGTGCCCCGTGTGTCCTTATGGTAAGGACGGTTCTATTTGTGGGTATTATTTCTATAATTCGATCGTAAAATATGCATTACGTAACTCTACAATATTATTATATTTATTATTAGATTAAAGTAAGTTTCTTAAACCTTTTTAGAGTTTTGCAGAAAATGTCTTACCTCAGATAAAGTTTCTTTATCTTGATCTGATGTTGTTTCCGTATTAACTTGAACGTGAGCGGTACCGCTGAAAAAAAGCGGCACGAACTTAGTTGCCAACTTAATAAATTAATGTGTGTATACCTGCTTAGCACACTATATGTAGTATTAGAGAAGATAAGAATTTGCATCGAGTGATTTAGTTGATTTAGTCAATTTTACATAACCCATTTTATTGAATTTTGCCTTATCAAGTCATGTGTAATTTCTGCATTGGATGGGCATCATTAAATTAGTGGTTTATCCAGTAGTAAAATAAAAGTAAGCATGACAACGCTTCAAAATAACTCACTTATGGGCTCCGTAAACATAACCCTAAATGCATGACTTTGCTGATGTTCTTTTTTGATCGCCAATCACAAAACTTATTATACATTTTTTTGAATAAATCTCGAAAGCGTCTCGAAAGAATTATGTAACAATAATTCTTGGAATTTATACATTACTGTTGACTTCTTAATTTTTACATTTTTTTTATAAATCTCTTGATTTCTGTGGGACTAATCCCTCTGCAGTTGCGTCATTTTCTATCAATAATTCTTCGAATCTATCCATTTATGATTAACAAAACACACATTAATTAATCAAAATACAATATTTAAACACAATTTTGAAGTACGAATTTTATCGTAGACTTGACAACAACACAGTCATGGCCGGACGACGTGCTTCCATTTACATAGGAATTATGTTCCTATGTGCATGCTTGCATTCTTGTAAAAAAATCGCAGATAATGAAACTATTCTTTGAACTAAACCTGTTAAATCAAAATCAGGTTTGAATAAAAGTTTGTATTACACTCCTGGATACTTGCTAATGCTTCAAAATCCGCTCGTTAAACCTTAATTTTATCCGTTTGTATAATAGATAACTATTTTGTATACAAATATTAGTTGAATATATTATATTTTAGAACATTTATATTTATACGGTATATAATCTATTATGAATAAATATAATTTGGCAAGCATTCAGATAATACAGCAAAGCTAAATTTATGCATCTCTAATTTCTTAAATTCTGTTATTTTATATCACGTCGATATCTTGTTACAACAAAATATTTTCAAGTAAAGAAACCGAGCAACTGAAAATATTTTGTATATTATATATTATTATTATTACATCTTTCGCTAATAAGTCAATTATAAATACAATCTTAAAATTTATTTAACTCCATAAAATATTTATTTTCTAAAATGTAATCAGAATCAGGGTTTTATACGATAAATATATTAAGGGTTTAATAAATATATGGTTTTGAATGGAGTGGAAGGTATTTGAATTAAAACTTTAAATAAAAATTAAAAAATTAAAACAAAAGATGAAAATTGGGAATTAGACAAAATTAAAATACTATTAAGTCTAATGAGATTGTGACATTTACGTTTTTGTTAAATACATTATATTATTTATACAAACCTTGTTATAAACTGTACGAGAATCTCGTTATTTTACAACGTTTTTACCGGCTTTGCAACGAACGGATATATAAGGACATCCAGCAGGCTTACCCGTTGTTCCGAAATATCAATCCGTTCTGACGGACACGAGATATGTGTGTTAGAATCCTCCTAACTTCTCATGGGTGTCGAGACATCGAGAGCACGTGCTATGGAGAGTGAATATTTTTATATTGTGTGATGTGTTCCTAATTTTCGTTAACTATACAAAAGGTATCCAGAACGCAGTCACCACCGTCATCGAACAAATACGAATCACCTATGATGTGATTTTCAAATCTTCTATTTGCTAGGTATAGACACTCAGCGCCCCGATATAGGCTTACCATGATATCTTCGGTCGGCATATTTAGCTTGAAAATCCCAAATTTGTCTGGATATCTTGCTATATGAGCTTATTACCTTATTATTGATTTCTTGGTTAACTTACAGGAGAGAAATATGTTCCCCCACGTGAGTGTTGTCGAGGTTTAAACGCTTGGAAGAGCTTGGAAAATGCTTCTTGTAAATTCTAAACATTTGATAGTTTGTGTCAATACCTCCTGCTCCTGTGGTTTTAGGCACTGTAGTACATCCGTATATCACTTTATGGCATTTTGCTATGTATGGTACTCTCTTAATCCGTACCTTACATATGGCTTAGATTTAATACTAGACATTGTCATGTAGTTTGCTTTTCCTCGTTTACTATTTTCTGCCAAGGGATTTTTGTTTCGAAGTTATTTTGCTTTCTGTTTGCGATTACCATATATCTATAATTACCTGCAACATTTACCAAAACCTTGAGGTTACTAAAGATGGAACACAGCCTAAATATATAAATATATACAACCTTTCTGAAGCTCTATAATATTATTGAGTCGTTTTAGGACTACCAAAACATATGTGAAATTTGCCATTTATTTACTAGATCTCAGTGTACTCTCGTTGCACTAAAAAACCTTAAGGTTCTGGAGGCAGTTCCAAGTTATTTTTGATTTGATCTCATTTATAGCAGCCTGAATTTCCGTGAAAATGCGGATTTCTATTTTTGCAGTCCATTCTTAGATTTTCAGGGGCACAGATTGCAATAGCGTGTATTTCCGCTTGGAATTCCGTGGTATGTAATCCCATGGACATAGATAAGCTGTGCCTCAGGGACGGTCTATAGATTCTTGCTCCAGTTCCACTGTCACTTTTAGAGTCGTCTGTATAACAGTCTTGTCCACCGTGACACGTGATTGTTTCTTTTACTTTTTATCCAAGTTAGTTGTGTTTTGAATGGTAGTTCGAATGATAGCCTTTTCGGCATTGTGCCTCCCTCAATAGTGAGGTTTTTTTCAGGTGGGACCAGTCCTCGCCAGAGCCTCGCAAGTGCCATTACACCTGCATCTGAAGGCTCCCATTCTTGCCTCACTCATGATGAAGATATCTAGTGGAAGCAGGCCTGTCATTACTTCCAGAGCTGCAGTTGGTGCGGTTCTTAACTATCCCGTAATTGTAAAGCATGCCAGTCTTTGAACTTTTGATAGTTCCTTTATGGCCTGTTTTTGCTTCAGTTTGGTCTACAATACCGTGCAACAATTTGTTAGAATGGGTCTAACTACCGTAGTATACAGCCAATATACCTTGCCCGGTTTTAGTCCCCATGATTTGTGTTCTTCTAGTCATCATTAATGGCAGTTTACTTGTTGATGGCTTTCTTAAGGTGTTGATTCCAAGTCAGTTTAGTATCCAGGAATATACTTAAATACTTGACTTCCTCACTTACCCTTACACGGTCATTGTGGAAAATTGGTAGCCGTAAGCCCTCAATTTTCTAAATTTCTGTGAGTGGTACTAGAGTAGATTTTAAGGGATTCGCCCGGAGGTCTACCACGCTGCACCATCTCCTTACCTCGCTCAGCGCTTTTTGCATGATCTCTGCTATTATATTAGAAAATTTCCATCTTCTGAGGTGTCTATGTCATCCGCATATCCTTGGGTATAAAATCCTTTGTTGCTTAGTGACACAAGCAGATTGTTGACAACCATGACCCACAGGAGTGTAGATAGTACCCCACCCTGCGGGCACCCTTTGACAACAGACACTCTCATTGTGTCACCTGCTACTGTAGTCTCAAAATTTCTACCCTGCAGCATGGGTCTTATCCATCTAATTTATGTGATATTTGCACCATGAGTGAGGGCTGCATTGACTACACTGTCGAATGAGGTGTTGTCAAACACTCCTTCGATGTGAAGGAAGGCTCCGAGTGCAAGCACCTTGTTTTCCAATTTGTTTTCTATTCTTACCACTAACTGGTGAAGAGCAGCTTCGTACGATTTTCCTGGTTGATAGGCATACTGATTAGCGTGTAGGAGCCTGTCCAAAAGATAGATCTCCCTTTGGTGCTTTTCAACCAGTTTCTCTAACGTTTTCACTATGAAAAAGGTTAGGCTTATTGGTCTATACGATTTAGCCTGTGTGTAGTCTGGGCGCTCGGCTTTTTCTATAAATACTACTTTTACTTGCTCCAGGGAGTCGGAACATATCCTGTTGCTAGACTTGCCCTGTACAGCTTTATCAGTATTTTCAGGAACTTTTCTTTTTCTTGCCACAGCAGGGCTGGAAAGACACCGTCGGGGCTAGCTGATTTGTATGGGCCAAAAGTACTTCAAGCCCATTCCATTCTTTCGTATGTGATTACCTCTTTGGGCACCTGCCAGTCACACCTCGTCCCTCTTTTTTTTTAGGACGTTCAGTGTGACATTCAGGATTTTCCATATTTGGTTCAATCACATGAGAGCCTGGGAAGTGGGCTTGGAATAGAATTTGTATAGTCTATTTCCCATTGGCTGTGTGTTTACCGTTGGGTTCTTTGATAGTACCAACCGAACTGATCGGATTTTTTATCAGTAGTTTTTGGAGTCTGGCTGTTTCAAATGTGCTTTCGACATCTTCAGATAGCCTCCTCCAGGACATCCTTTGAGCTTTCCGTATTGATTTGTTGTAGTCAGTGAGTGTTGCCGCATAGGCAGCCCAATTGTCTGTCTTTTTTCCAATATTATAGAGTTTTCTGGTTATGTTCTTTTTCTGCTCAAGTTATTTGCTACACCAGGTTACTTCTCGTTTCATGCTTCGCTTCACTTGTGATAGCCTCCTTGAGTGTTGTTGAGACTTCCTCTATATCTTGTGCATCGGTTATATTAGTTCTCAATGAACTAGTATACAGCTTCAGCCCTTCCCTATACTTCTCTCAGTCTGTTTTGCGTGGATTACGGTACATTAATAATATAGTATGGTTTTACCAATATTAAAAGCTTGAGAGCTATATATTACAATTCTGATCGCCAAAGAGTGAAACGGTTAGGGAACTTATTCGAGTGATTTATTCAATAATACTTTTTTTATACTCAGTAGATGCATTCAATCGGGTTACGAGATCGACGTTACGGTTATGAGGCGATGTACGTTGGTTAGCTTACTATGGGAAATCTGTTTTTTTAATTTATGTAAACAATTTAAATTCTTTTTATCAATCTTGTGATTCTATTTTTAATATATTTTAATCCTAAAGCAGTAATGGCGAATCTTAGCTTGGTGTTAGAAATACGGAACATACCTGGTTAATACCAGCTTAATTCTGGAGACGAATCATAGCTACAAATATGCATTTTATTTTAAAGTTGGTAGAACTAGCCCTAGATTACATTTCTCGGCACTATGCTCTTGAAATATATTAGTAATTGCACATTTTGCATAAAAGATTTAAGATTTAAAAATTCATTCATATGAACAGAGACAGAGAGAAAAGAAAAAAAATAAATATTTGAATCATAACCCATATGCGGTCATTCAATTGGGAAAATTGTTTCAAATCTATTTACACTTTATGTATTCTTTAATTTCATCATTTAAGCACTCCACAAATCGTTCGAAGACATCTCCTCGACTTAGCCACCTAAGCAAGAACCCACCCACATACATTATTTTTGTTAAAAATATCATTCTCAAATTGTATATCAAGTAATTCTGTAAATTCTGTCTTAGCGCACAATAACTCCTGGTAAATAATACACCGTACATTCTGAAGTGGACGTCCAATAGCTTGCAAAAACAATTTAACAAAACGTACTATGTGTCATTTCACTGACGCAACTTTATACATATTAGTGCATAGGTCCTGGAATGTTTTTAGAACGTCCTTGCATAGTTCAATTTATTGGTCGCGATTCTTCGGTAACTACGGTATTTAGGAGTGTCATCTAAAATGTGGCGTGTACGCATTAATACGCATGTCGTATGTCCGCCATTATTTTCCTAAAGTATTAAAAGTATAGGAATTTGACATACCTTCTCTAATAATAAGAAATTCAGTGTTAACACTTCGTGTGTTTTCAAGTCAAAGTCAAGGAAGAGCAATTCTTTTTTTAATTGGACCTGTTTAAGAAGTTACGGCTTGCAAGGCACTTCTATATTTTTAGGTATATGAAAGAAATTTTCTATTAACATGAAAAGTTCAAAAGGTAAATTGTTGAATTAAACCCATAGTTGATGGCTATCTCTATGTGAAAGATAAACAGTGTGAAACTACTGCTTATTGGAAGTGCGAAAACTTGAAAACACTTTTGTGTCCATGTAGAAATGACGCAGTAGCTAAAATAAGCCGAAAACATAATCGTGTTGATAATATAGCGAGAACATAGCCGGTGATAGTGCAAACATTGAAGCGAATAAACAAAACAAACCAAATTAAACATGTTGCTATTAAAACACAAAACTCTCCTAATTAAATTGTGTCATATGCTTCAATAAATATAAGCCTGGCAGTAAAAGGTAAACTCTCTTCAGTAAACACTATGATAAAGGACTAATGATTAGGAAATCAGGGAATAAAGGAAACTTAGTGCCTAGAAATTCCTAATCATAGAAGATATATACCTAATATTTATAAGAAAATATACAATATATATTTTTTGATTTTTGATCAGGTTTTTTCGATTCTGGCCCACTTTGCGGTGGCGACCGACGGCCACCTCATTTTCCCCTTTAGATGTGAAACTACTTTGACGCAGTTCAACAAGGTTTGTCAAAAAGCAACAATTCAATCGAAGGTTGGCATAAAGGTTTTCAATCATAAGTATGTGCCTATCATCCAAACGTATGGACATTTATTGGAGCTATCAAACGCACCAAGTTTGAACGAGCATAGAATAGAACAGTAAATAAGTGGTAAAGAACCCGCCGCAGGAAGGAAACAGTACCAAAATTTAACAGAAAGACTTAAAACTTAAACGAATTGTTAATTCGTTCGAATCCAAAATTCAGGCCAAAGACTATTTACCTATTACTATAATATATTATATGTTCAAAGTGTTCTTTCAGTATATTATATATAAATATATATATATATATATATATATATATATATATATATATATATATATATTCATTATATTAAATGTAGTGTTATTTCAGTGATTTCATAAAATATTTGATATATCAAATGTCTATTTTTTCTAACAATTTTTTTCAAAATTCAAAGTCATCATTAAAGCTTTCAAACAACTTTCCGGACACATTCTGAGATCGGACAATCTACCGGTTGTTGATGACAAGGAAAATTCAACACACGATTCTGATTTATACAGTTTTTAGCTTAATATTGTTGTAACTTGACTGCAGTATGAATAGGATGGTTGCGAAAGTAACTACGTGGTAATTCATACTTACATACTTACATTGAATTGAAAAATTCACTATGTTTTTACCACACTTATATTGACTGCAATAGATGTGCTTCATTTTTTCTAGTACTAACAATTCATTTATATATTTTTGAAATTTTGTCTTTAATACCTCATAATAAACTTATTTCTAACATTTTAACAGCCATCCGCAGGTGCATTCAAATTTTAGCCCTTTTCTGCGTTTCACACGGTCACGGATATTCGACATTGTTCATTGCCTTCCGTCCAACAATTTATGAATATTTTATACAGTTAATGGAACTTCTCAACTCGGACATTTCACACGCATAATTTGTGTGAATTATTCCGAGCCCGTTTTTGTTACTGCGGTAAATCACATTAGATTTATAGAAGCCGAGTGCCAACATATGGAATTTGGGGTGATGGTTAAATGAAAAATGGATTTAGTTTGAACCTGTTCTAAACTATAGATTTAATTTTATAATTAGACACTTTATTTGGAATAATTTAAAGGTACTTTATAATACTTAAATATATAAATATATAACTAATAAAATATAATGAAAAATATTATTTACATTTAATATCGTATGGGAGTAGTTATAAATATAACTCTATACAGGTTACGTACGTATGAAAATTTAAATTCTTTGAAAGGAAAATATATGCTAAACGCAAAGCCAGACGAGACCTATATCAAATTGCCAGATTACGAAATTTAAAAAGTCGCGTCACGTATATTTATGCATTGGTAATGTAAACTTATAAAAACATATCATAATTAGTTTATGGGCGACATATGTAAAAGGAAAGCACGTAATATACATAAGTATCCCATTTTCAGTGCCTCAACTTTACAAAAATGCCTCAACAAGATTGGTTTTATAGTTTTTATTTAAGCGTAAATTAAAATGACACACAATATTCTTCGAATAATACATTGTTTAGAAGACACATTTTCGAATTTAAATAGGATCGGAAATATAATTGCCCTACACTCTAGATGATGTTTTAAAAATAATTTATTTCGTTTCAATAACGTCTATAAATAATTTTGGCATAAATGTTCTGCAGAATATATAATTATTTCAATTCTAAAACTTCCTATATGCCTGAATTTTATTAATTATTATGGGAGTAATTGAACTTGATGAGAGATAGATAACTCGAGTAATTTATACATTGTAAATTATTTATATTTATTACCAATAAGTTTGTAATAAACCAACTTTCACCAATAGGAACATCAGAAGGTTAATATAAGGTAATTGAAATAATGAAATCTACATTTTATTTTATATAATATTTAGTGACATTATGTTTTAAAATTAATAAAATAATATCATGTAAATCAAAGGTTCTAAAGCTGTGGTACGCGTTTCATCAATGGTACGTGAGACCTCCAAAAGTGGTACGCGAGCAGATAACAGACGCTATATGGATATGTATGCCTTCAAATAAAATAAATATTTTATCGACAATTTACCGTTTCTCTCATTTTATAAGTATTTCTTATTACGCTACATGTTTGGTGGATATGTACATTTTTTGAGGAGCACAGTTTTTTTCTTTTAGTTCATTGGTGCGCGTTTGATTCACGTTGCACATGAATGGTACGCGAAAACAATGGTATGCGAAAAAAAAAAAGTGTTAACCGCTGATATAAATGTTCTTCGTGGTCAGTTTACATTACCATTGGAAGGGTGTCGTTGATTCAAAAAAGTTGAGAAAATACTGCACAAACATACTAATATTCTAATGATGGATGAATTAGAGACTAATTACAAGACTAAAGAAAAGGGTTCCAAAAAGAATTACTCCTATTAAAAAATTTAGAAAACATTAAAGACTTCTTCTTGCAGTGCATCTTTTATCGGAGGTTTGATATCATCAAAGCTATCCGAAACTTATTGGCTACAGCTGGGAATAATTACTGTAGTCAAACAAGCCCTGTAGGTTTTTGAGCCAGAACATTCGGCGTCTTTCGATGTTCCTTTCTCCTCTAATCTTTTCTTGAACTAACAATTGTAACAGCGGGAATTTGGGTCCTCTCATTATGTATGGCCTAGGTATTATGGTATGTTTTAATATTATGTATTATTATTTTTATGTATTATTACATATTATTATTATGTAATAATACACTTTATAGTGTGAATTATTGCATTCATTCTTTCTGCCTTTTATTTAAGACTTCATGGAACTGTCCATGGGATACGCCACAAGTGATTTTTCTGGAGAGTCCACTCTCCAATCCTGTACAGCAATGGTTCACAAACAGTCATACGCGTACCACCAGTGGTACGTAAGGCTTCCATAGGTGGTACTCCAGCAGAGAATAGGCGTTATGTAATGGCCTTCAAATAAAATAAACATTTGCTGAATTTTTGTGAATATCTATTATTATCACATGTAATATTGTAAATACCAGTTACTCTTATTGTTCTATAAATTTGATGGATACGTACATCGAATACAGCTCTTTTGTATCTGATTTTGATTCGGAGGGGATTTTGTCATTAACAGTTTTATTCTTTAGTTTTAGGCCGTACTCACAACATAGATCATTTAGTTTTTCTGGAAGGCTAATTGCAAAAAATACCGTCTAATCCTGTTATCTGATGTTGTTTACAACTTCTCCATTTATAACCAAATCTATTTCTTTTTCTTCTAACGTTAAATTAAATATAGCTTCGCTATAGAGGTTAAATAGAAGTGGCAAAAAAAATATAGCCTTGCCTTACACCGCGACAAAGCAATGGAACTACTGCTGGATCTGACTCCGTTGCACTTTGTCGTGGAGAGGACTGCCAGATCAGTGATTGTAAGGTTCAGAATGGAAGGAATAGGTAGCGGTAGAGGTGGTGGAGAAGCGAATAGATAGGAGCAAATGTTTGTGAAATTATACTTATAATTTTTATAACTAGCTGACTGTATGTTTTTAGGATTCAGAACAAGTTGATGTTAAATAATTGTCTACAACGATATTTCATGACGACACAAAACTTGAAGTGAACATAGATTGAGCATAGCAAAAATAACAAACAATAATAAATTCTAATAACAACATAAATAATAATGATAAAAGTTGTTGGCCGGTGGATTCTAGTAATCGCACTGGTCTTACCGAAACATGGACGCGTGAATCTCTACACGCAACCAGGCATCATACAAGATCTCCCGACCCATAGACAAGGGCCAAAAGAGGCTAAGCAGCTAATGCAAAAGTAGAAAATCAGCTAACAGAAAAAAATTAAATCCGTCGGAGTGTAGATTGTAGATTTTCGTGGTGACTTGTACTGCGACATTTACAGATCTATTGTACCCCACCCTCTTCCTGTAATCGCTTATACACTTACCCATTTAGAGCGCCTCCTCTAGGTTTGATACCTTTAGGAAGATCTGAATCTGGGTGAGCTAAAAAGATTGCAATTCCTCTTCTTTCAAATGTGGGGCCCAAAGTATATTTGTCTCTGTCAAAGTATATTATTCTTTGAGTAGATGTATGGAGGTTTCCTTGCTGAGGTGCAGAATCTGCAACTGTCATCTTCCTCGAAGTCTAGGGTTTTGAGGTGTTTTTTAAACCTGCAATGTCCCGTCAAGACTTCTGTCAGAATTCATAGCTTGTTCCTGTTTAGTTTCAGGCAAGCTTTTTTTCTGATTTCCTAACATTACTTTGCATTGTCGTAGCCCTGAAAGTTATAACTGTTGAGGTTTTCGGCGGATTGTAAGGCCGCCGCCGAATGAGAACATGTGTAAAAACTTACATGAGGCGTTCAAAACAGCACCGAATTTTAGCTGGAGTTTACCTTTCACCGGTTCTACTAAGGAGAAGCAGACACCGCAACAACCTCGCTGCCAGATCCCATGACAGAAAGTACCAATAGACGAGATGGTATGCAAATACCATTTCGAGAAAATCTAAACAGCAATAGGTAGCAGTAAAGCCGTGGAGCAAGAATCGTCAGCATACCACATTGAGCAAAGTTCGAAGACAAAAGAAGGTACTGGTGCAGAGGTATTTGGACCTCCTATCATGCCCTTAGAATCCATGGTAACCTATCCAAATATCTTCCAAGCAGAGGTACATGCAATTGAAAGATGCGCACTATTTAACCTCTACAGGAACTATCGCAGAAAACGATTTGCTATCATGTCAGATAGCCAAGCAGTCATCAAGGCTATTAGCTCATATATGATCTGATCCAATCTGGCATGTTACTGTGTGGAAAAGCTAAACAAGCTCGGCAGAGAAAATAAAGTAACGCTATACTGGGGAGTAATCGTGAAATCACCGTGCGAGTAGGATGTACTCCCAGTAAGTGTCGCGAATTACGAGTATTTTCAGTGGAAATCAAGGTGAAAAGTAGTTTTGAAGGAAAGAAGATTATAGGACAACAAGTTACAGACAAAGTCGCGTGAATAAGGAGAACCGAGTAATGAATAAATTGCAAAGGAAGCTGATTAGGAACATAACCTCCGAGAAGGTGATTCGAGTGATTTTACTTTACGCAGCGCGTTCAAGGTAGGCAACCAAAGTTACTCACGAGCAGACTACTGCGGCGGGAGGCCTAAAAGATGGAAATAAATGCCAAAGGAAAGTAACATAAAGAAAAGCAATAGACCAAGTTCGGATAGCTTAGGTCAAATCCCAGGTCAAAAACCATTTCAAAAGAGAACGTTAACTGAAAGACAATCAAGAAGGAGAAATCGATACAGACATAGCCGAAGCTATCAGAGAAAGTAAAAAAAAACGGTAAGAACAACGACACCAACTAGCTCAACAATTAACTCAAAAGAAGAAAACAAAGTAAAAATAGAACACGATAATATGGAAAGGATTCTTGAGGAGCTCAGGAGCTCTAAGAATTGATACGAATAAAGGTTTCGAGGAAAATAAAGAAACTAAAAGACGAAATGCGTAAGAAAGAGGAGGAAGAGCTAAACTTAAAAAATGAAAAATTGAAGTACACCGTGGGAACCCAGGAAAAACAGAGAAGGAAGCTCAATATAATAATAACTGGCTTACAAACAAAGGAAAACCAAACAAAAACTGACGTGGAATAATTTATCAGAGATAAAGTAGGCGTATAGTAGCTTCTACGCCCTCTAAGTCCATTTCTATTCAGCTAATATACGGCGGACCTAGAAAGGACGTTAAGTATGGGTCAGGCTGGAGGTGTAATAGGGACTAGGAAAGTCTGGAGCCTAGCCTACGCTGACGACGTCGTTGTGCTAGTCGGTACGTATGCGGAAATGAGAGAGGTATTAACACGACTGGAAAGGTTTTTTAAGAAGCGCGTGTTAAAGATGAACGTAGAAAAAACTAAGTAGATGTTTTTCCGGAAGAGAAAGGGAGCATAGAGAGAGAAAGTTTTAAATGGGAAGATACGGAGATAGAACAGGTTAGCAGAGCATATTCGATGTATCGTTAAAAAAGCGTGGATAGCGGCTAATAGGTTCTGGGATGTGTGGAGAGTTTACTTTAGAGAGAATTATAGGGCGAAGATGGTGATTTGGAAGGCATGTGTGCAAAGTAACCTGATGTACGGGGCGGAAATCTGGGGAGTAAAGGAGGAGGTGGACATAGAAAGGGTACAACTACAATATATTAAGAGGATCCTCCAGTTAAAGAGATCTAGCCCTTGGTATATTGTTCTCCAGGAGTTAAACATAAACAAAGTCGCCAGTGATGCAGCAATGAGAGTGGCTAAGTTTGAAAGAATAGTAAGGTGAATAGTATGAATGAGGAAAGAATAGTGAAAGAAGTGCTGAAAGTGTTAAGGAAAGAAAGGGTAGAATGTAAGACTGAAACTAAGTGGGGATACCAACGAAAGCTGATGTATGAAAGAGGTGGATGGAGTCACGTAGAGATTGAGAGAATGATAAATGAGGGAATGCTAGTTGAAAATTTTTTGGAAGAGCGACTAATAGAGGTAGAGCTACAGGAGAGACAGACACACATAGACGAAGATACTTATAACAAAGACCACGGGAAGATCCAAATTACAGGCAGATGCCCAGAATATCTCCTCAACCCCGAAGTCTCACGACTATTGCGCGTTTTAGATGCGGAAGTGAAGAAAGGGGTAGGAGATATTGAATGGCAGCAGGTGATAGAACGTGCCGAGCATGTGGATGAGGAGCTGTGGCAACATTGGGTGGCGAGTTGCAGAAAATGTGTATGGGCTGAAGCGGAAAAGGCAGCAGTAAGAAGTTGGGAAAAAGTTATGGACGAAAGTGGTTCGGGCCTCAAATATACGAAGAAAGTATTAAAATGCAAATATGCGGATCAATGAGCTCAGAGTAGTTTGTGTTCTCTTTTCTTTTTGTATGTGTATGTGTATATATGTATATATATATATATATATATATATATATATATATATATATATATATATATATATATATATATATATATATTATATATTTATATTTCCTTTTTTAAGAGACTTTAATATTGTTTTTGTTTGTTTTTGTTCTTTCTTTCTTTTTTTTTGTTTTTGTGTTTTTTAAGATATAGGGATCTCGGTTTTGTTTTGACTGTAACTTTATACTATGTAAGTTGTAATCACAAATTTGTAAAGTAAAATTTATGCCAATAAAGGATTGATTACTACTACTGGATATCAGGACATACGTGTAGATGGAAATAAAGAAGCCGATCACCATCACAATCTACAATCTACCGTGCAACGGATTTCATTTTTTTCTGTTAGCTGATTTTCTACTTTTGCTGCTTAGCCCCATTATATGTTGTAGATTATCCTCATGTCATCCTATTGAATGTTTTTGTTCAAAAGTAGTTTATGTAATTTACTAGGTTTTCCTTATTAAAAGCTTTTATGAAGTCTATATAACACGCAAATATGTCCTGATTCATATTCCAAACATCGTTGAAAAAGAATATGAATCCTATATGGCGCCTCTCTTATCCCAAGACCCTCAAGAAAGCCAAACGGCGTGTTTTTAATATCATCGAGTTTTCTGTATATTCTCTTATATGTGATCATCAAGACATTTTAGGACATCATGAGTGCAATGGTTCGTGCATGATTTCATGGGTATGAGAACAAAGGTAGACCAAATGTGGACCATATTGTCAGTTCCCCTTTGTGGTACACAATGTTGAATAAGTCTTACAGAATATTAATTACGTCGTCGTCAAACATTTTAATAAGCTCTGTAGGTATCTGGTCAGAATCGACCGCTTTAGAAAGTTTAATACATTTTAGGGCATATTCTATTTTTGTTCTTAATATTTGTAATATTACGTTGTTAGTTTCTTAGATTGGTTTCGATCTATCGTTGTCAAAGAGTTCCAGGAGGCATATTTTCTATCTCTTCAGTTTGTTGTCCACGTCAATTATCATGTACCCATTCTTGTCCTTGATTCTATTACCAATACCTTTGTTTTAATTTTTGTTGTATCCAGTCATTTTTTTTCATCTTTTTGTGAATATTGAAACAATGAAATATCTTTTCTAGTAGTTCTTCTCTTCACAAATTGCTCAGCTTGGTATTTATCTTTAGCTATTATCATTTTTTGAACTGTTTTATGTAATTTCTTATATTCCTTCGCGTTGTGTTTGCTCTTCCTCCTCTCTTCTTTTAGATACATAATTTCTGTTGTTTTCCAAGGTTTTTCATATATATATATATATATATATATATATATATATATATATATATATATATATATATATATATATATACATATACACTTAACCGCAAAATTAACGCACCACATAAAAATTTCAATTTATTTTAATTGTCGTCAATATTATCATACATTTTGAAAAACATATTAAGAATAGAACACATAATCAGACTTAAATAATTGTGGAGAAAAAACGAAAACCAAAAATATGGTTTATTTAAAAAAATTATATAAAATGATAATTATTATTAAACACATGAATACAGCTTCTTTTGAAACGATTTTGGCTTATCAATAACTAGTGTTACCACTTCAAAATATTATTACAGCCTGCCATCACCGTGGCACACTTTCAATTAGAGATAATCGTTTCTTGAAGGATATCTTCCCATACGCGGATTAGACTTTGTCGCAGCTCGTCTAATCTGTTAGGTGGTGGATGTTGACTTCTATTCAGGCGCCCCATTATGTCCCAAAGATACTCTTTAAGGTTTAGGTCTGGACTGAAGGCTGGCCACTCCAGGACTTACATTAACATGTCAATATTAACATAATTTAAATATTAAGTAACAATATGTACCGCATGTGGCCTAGCATTATCCTGCATAAGAACGAATCGATCTCTTATGTAAGATGCAAAAGGTATCACAAAATGTTCTAAAATGTCTGTTATGTATCGTTCAGAATGCAGACGTCCACCATCAACAATCAAAAGCTCTGTGCGAGCTGTTAAAGATATTCCACCCCATACCACCACTAAGCCACCTCTAAATAAAGTGGTTTCTCGAATCTTACAAGCGAAATATCTTTAGTTTGGCCTTCTGTACACTCTTGGGCGGCGATTAGTACTTACAATGCAAAACCTTGACTTATCTGTAAAGAATACCTGCTCCCAATCATTTCCCAGTCCACATGCCACCTTGCAAAAGTCATTCTTTTTCTTCGGTAGTCTACAGACAAATCGGGGACCAGTAGCTCCTACTAGTATCTTATGGTATCTTGACTAACAGCGATGCCATGAACCTCAGCAAGTTGTATTTGGAGACTTTGTGCAGTAGTGAACAGTTCCCACAGTGTTCGAATCAAGTATTAAAAATCAGTCCTCCACGGCATTGGTAGTTCGTGGTCTGCTTTGACCAGGTCGTCTTGCGTGATCATTGGTCTCTATAAACCTCTGCAGAACTCTACCGGCCGTTGTATGAGACACTCCTTAACTTATACCAAGTTCGCGATTTGTTAGTCCTGCATTGGACAAAGTTACAATTTCAACATATTCATCACGATTTAAATTTTGTGTAGCACGTTGCATTGCGAGCAGATGTATTTCACAAATGAAAATTATCGTATCTATTAATAAAACAAGTGAAAACCAATTTTAGAAGCGAGGTTTAATTATTGGAAAAACATACAACTTATGAAAAGCTGCCTTGACTTCGAGATTAAATAAAGAGGACAGCTAAAACCTACAAAAGGCGTAACAATACACATTATTAATATACTTATAATTAATTATATTTTTCGAAATAAATCAGAATGCAGAAGTGGTGCGTTAATTTTGCGGTTAAGTGTATATGTCTGCTCCCTCTTAGTTCACGCCTCATGTAAGTTTTTACACATGTTCTCATTCGGCGGCTGCCTTTAAACCTCAACAGTTATAAGTATTTAAATAATGAACTTCCAGGGCAAAAACAATGCAAAATAATGCTAGGAAACCAGAAAAAACGCTTGCCTGAAACTAAACAGGAACAAGCTTTGAATTCTGAAAGGAGTCTTGACGGGACACTGCAGATTTAAAAAACACCTCAATACCCTAGGCCTCGAGGAATATGACAGTTGCATATATATATATATATATATATATATATATATATATATATATATATATATATATATATATATATATATATGTATATATATATATATATATATATATATATATATATATATATATATATATCCCAGGCAATCGCCAAACAAGTTAGACATACAAAATTTTTGCTCGTAAAAATTATGTAAAAATTGTGTATTTTAAGTGGTGTGGGGTTATAGGGAGAGAGGTTTATGGCGAGGGACAGAGGGTTAACATTGGATTGGTGTTAGTGAGAAGAAAAAATTGTATAAAAACAATGTGAAAAAAAATGAATTGGTTTTTATTTCGAAATGTCAAATTAATCTATTGTCAAATTTTCTTTTTATTTGTGGATTTAAAAAAATATATATAGTAATATAATAATATGTGGGATTCCATATAGAGGAGTAACAACCTCGTTAAAAAACCTGGGTCTATCTGGCTCCGGATGGGTGCACCCTGTAAGGGCCCATGCCTAGGGTTTCTAGGTGAAAAGTGGTCAACGGTCTTGCCAGCGGAAGAGGATTCTTAAATTCCCAACGCTGGATGGAGCGGAAGAGCCGGGTAGTTACACCAATAAAAATCCGCTTTGTGTCTGTCTTAGATTAAGCGACAAAGTGGTCAGCGTCTGTTCACCAGTGGTGCGGCTGTCAGAACATCTTCTTGATCTCAACAATCAAGTCGTTACCTTGTGCTCTTCTTTGTATTGATCACCTCATCTTTAACTTCAACTTGAAACAAACATGGTGATAACAGAAGGTACAGTTCCACTACCCCGGGCATCAGTCAATAGACTGATTACTCCTGGTCGTCGGATTCCGGGGGACCAGGAGCGTCATGTTGAGAAGGATCGGAGCTTCTCGAATCTTCTAAGCGCGAAGCGTAAGTACTTTATTGGCACGCTCAACTCGAACACCATTGTAAAAGTTGGTAAAATTAAACAGCTTGTAAACACAATGGACAAATTTAATATAAAAATCCTTGAAATTCAAGAAACTCGTTTCTTTGATGAATACCACTTTGACACGGATGATTATCGAATATACAAAGGGAAACCCTCTATAAAAATTAGGACGGGCCCCAGGCAATTTGGTACAGCGTTTGCCATCCAGAAATCAATTGTAGACTCACTCATTGACTTTACGTCTACATTGGAACGCATCTCCACTCTATCACTGAAATCGGCGAACAAAGCGTATACTCTCATCAACGCGCACGCTCCCACAAACGACTATAATAAGAAAGATCCTAAAACATCGGATACCTTCTGTGAACAGTTAGAAGAGGTCACCAATCAAATTCCACCGCACCACGTCAAGATTCTGTTAGGCGATTTTAACGCCCAGTTGGATATAGAGAAACAATTTAGGAAAACAACAGGTATTCACACAGCACATAAAAGAACAAATACAAATGGTGAAAGACATAACTTTTTGTGAAAATTTCCAACTTAAAATCATGTCAACACAATTTAGAAAACCCAGACAAAAGCTTTGCACTTGGAGGGCACCCAACATCAATATGAGTGAATTTCAAATCGACCATGTTGCCATCTCTCATACAAACCAAAAGGAGGTCCTTAATGTAAAAACAAGGAAAGGTTTCTTCGATTCTCACTACTCACTACTTGTTACAATTTAAAATTAAACTTCAACCCAACAGGAGAAGACCACGACAACCACGAATTTTTAAGCCTGGCCCTGAATATTTAAAAATAAACAGGGACAGTATTTTGCAAGGAATCAACGAAACAAACTCGGTAAACTGGACATAATTATCGGATGTTCACAGGAACGCTATTAGGATAGGTCAGCCCCCACGTAAACGTAAGCACAGATGGTGGAACAGTATTTGCTACCAAGCAATAGAAGACAGACTTAACAGCTTGGAAAAAATTTCATTAACGTCATTTCATTAACGCATTTAAAAATTCCGTACATTCGGAAACAATCATCAAAACTAATTAGAAAAGAAAGACGTAGCTATGAAAAAACAAGACTGGAGGAAATAGAACAAGAATTTACAAAGAATAATACTAGGAGTTTTTACAAAATTTTTAAAGAGAACCTGACGGGATATCGACCATCCAGCCTATGCTTTCGTCGATCTGATGGTTCAATGGAGACAAACACCAATGCGAATTGTCAAATTCTAGCTGAGTACTTCAACAATCTTCTCAACTGTGACCCCCCCAT
This sequence comes from Phosphuga atrata, assembly GCA_944588485.1. Taxonomy (NCBI): domain Eukaryota; kingdom Metazoa; phylum Arthropoda; class Insecta; order Coleoptera; family Silphidae; genus Phosphuga; species Phosphuga atrata. Next base: position 29,905,515 of record OX155900.1, read on the forward strand.
CCAGCAAGTTTATTTTTGAACAATCTGAATCCTATCCAGATTCTGTGCTGGATTCCTTTCTTCCAGAAGATAACTGACATTATTAATTCATTGAAAAACGACAAAGCCCCTGGGGAAGATGGAATCATTGCCAAGTTATGGAAACTGGCTGACGACAACCTCATTCACAGAATACACAATATAATATGTAATATTTGGGTGACCGAACAAATCTCCCCAGAATGGAAATGTGCACTTATACACCCGCTTCATAAAAAAGTGATAAAATGGACCCGAACAATTATAGCGGCATTTCACTTCTACCAGAACCTTCTACTTGAACCTCAAGTAGACCCACAGATAGGAGAATATCAGGCAGGTTTCCGTAAAGGGCGCTCATGCACGGAACAAATTTGGAATCTGAAGACAATCTTACAAATACGATCTTGTAGAAACACCGTGGTTACCTTTGTTGATTTCAAAAAAGCCTACGACTCCGTCGACAGACCAACTCTCTTCAGCATTCTGGAGGAATTCAAAGTTGATAGGAAAACCAGGGCATTAACTCAACAAATTCTCATTAATACTACATCAAAGGTTAAGTTTGGTGGAGCAATTTCTCAACCTTTTTAAATACATACGGGTGTTCGACAGGGAGATGGACTTTCCCAATCCTTTTTAATAAAAAAACACATCCTTTTTAATATGGTCCTGGAAAAAATAATCAGAACTTGGGGAGCACAGATTGGTAAGAGAATAGATTATAGAGCTAATATCAAATGTTTGGCGTTTGCTGATGATCTTGCAATATTATCGAATACCAGAGAAGAAGCAAAGCATGCACTTGAAAAATTACACATAATTTCACAAAAGGCTAGTCTCCTGATATCTTATGAAAAAACACAGTATATAGAACGATCCCCGTCCGACAATCTATCCATCAAGACACAATATGGTTCTGTATCCAGAGTTTCCCAGTTTAAATACTTAGGAGAAATCATCCAACCGTCCGGCCTAAATATAATAGCAAATCAAGAACGAGTAAAAAAAATACATAGAGCCTACCGACTTACTTGGAATAATTATAACAAAAAATCAACATCTCTTAGTGCAAAATTACAACACTACAAAACAGTCGTTCTTCCTGAAGCACTTTATGTCGCAGAAATAACATTAATTCATGGTCACTCAAAAATCAAAGAAATAGAGAAGCAAGAACGTAAAATTCTCCGAAAAATTTTTGGACCGGTGAATAAAGAGGGAATATGGATTAAGAGACCATCGTCAGAAATATATAAAACCGTAGAACCTATCACTGACACTTTCAGAAAGAGACGAGCTAATTTTTTTGGTCACATATACAGAATGGACCAGAACAGAATTACGAAACAAATTTTCAAAATTACCTTTAACAGTAAAAATAGGTCCAAATGGATATAGGAAACTGAAGAAGACCTAAAGCAGCTAAACATCACGATACACGACTTGAATGATCGGGTTAAATTTGGAAACACCATAATGCACCATAAATTTGATAAAGAACTGCTCCCAAAGAAACCAGGCAAAAAGTGGTCGGACCAACGGAAGAAAGAACATAGTGCACGAATGAAGAGGATTTGGGAAGAACGTCGCCGCATGACAGAGTTGACATGATTTTTGTTCAAGTTTACACGCTCTCTTTAAAGGGTTTTACGATAGTAATAATAATAATAATAATAATAATATATATATATATATATATATATATATATATATATATATATATATATATATATATATATATATATATATATATATATATATATATATATATATATATATATATATATATATATATGTTGTATTGTTTTCTCGGGGATTCCGCGTTGGACGCATACTGAGTATGCGTCCAACCGTTGACCCGCACGGACGCATATATCTTGAGAATGGCGAATGTTAGTTCGCCGAAACGTCGAGAATCCGGTTCTTTTCAGAACCAACCCTCAACATCAACGCGGAATCCCCGAGAAAACAATACAACACTGGTATCTATCCGCGAAAACCTCAAATACAACATATATATATATATATATATATATATATATATATATATATATATATATACAAAATATTTTTTCCCAACAAGATATAAAATCTATAGGGTTTGCAAAAACAAAAATATGCAGAGAATTAAGACAATACAAGTATTACCACTTATTTAAATATTAAAAATTTAAAAAGTAAATTCTTCAAAGCTGTAGATTGTTTTATTGAGTAGGTTTAGAGAGTGAGTGAGTAGCAGTTCCTTCAGTCTTTTTTCTAATTTCTTATGGGATTTTTCTTCAGTTAAATTGGTTGGTAATTGGTTATAAATAATAACTCCTCCAATTATTTGATTCTTTCACACAAGCCGTTAGATTGGTCTTGGGCATGTATAAAAGATGTTTTCCCCTATGGTGGTGATGTATATCCGAGTTCTTTTGGAAACGGTGTGTATTTTTAAGGACATAGGAGGTGGTTTCCATTATGCAAAGGCTTGTTAATGTTAGAATGCCCAATTTCATGTAATGTGGTCTAGATGAAGTAGTTGATACTGATACCTCTAATGGTTCTGACTATTCTTTTTGTGCCAGTAAGATTGTCCCTACCTGCGGTGAGGATGCAAGTAGGGAAAGATGTCACGTCCGAGATCCACCGCCACCACAATCATGCGCATGCGCGATGACCTTTAACCCCTAACCTAACCTTGACCTTGGCCCCTAACCTGACCTTGGAACTTCCGGTTTCCGGTTTCGACTTCCGGTTTCCAATTTCGACTTCCGGTTTCCGGTTTCGGTTTCCGGTTTCGACTTCCGGCCGCCATTTTCGGAACTTCCAGATGCGCGGGAAAATTCAAAATATAGACTAGATATACGGGACTAAATACATGAGACTAGATACATGGAACTAGATAGACCAGGCTAGATACATGAGACTAGATACACGGGGCTAGATACATGAGACTAGATAGACGGGATTAGATACATGGAGGCTAGATACATGGGGCTAGATAGACGGAGCTAGATGGATAAGGTTGTAACATAAAGAAAACCCCACATAAAATTTATGGTTTTATTAAATTCTAATAATAATACATTTAAATTTACATTAATACATTTAAATACAAATAGTGGTCATGCTTTGAATAGGTTATGCGTTCGGAAGAAGCAGCTTAAGCAATAATGACTTGCACACATATTACAGCGAAACTTTACACAACTAGTTTTACTTGAGGCCTTTTGTCTTCCAAATATCATTCGGTTTTCTTTATAACAACCAACACACCGTCTTTTAACATCCACTTTCTCGAGGGAATGTTCACTATCTCTAGCATTGGATGAACAAACAGCTGATTGGTTTATTGAATCAGGAACATGTGCATTCAAACTCTCAACTTTATTCTTTTGACATTTAACATCCGTTTTCTCGAGGGAATGTTCACTATCTTTAGCGTTGGATGAATAAACAGCTGATTGGTTTATTGAATCAGGAAGATGTGCATATTTTTCTCTATTATTATCATAGTCACCATTAAAACTCTCAACTTTATTCTTTTGACGTCTAGGAAGCGCCTCATATGATGGTGATATATTCTAAGTGGAGTCCAATAGATGGTTTTATTAAGGGCATGCTTCTCGCCAAATACAATCCCCATCTTGATAGTAAAACACCAGCGTTAACACTAAATTATAAATGCTATCCAACCCTATTTATATCGTGCAGAGTTCTTTGCATCAATGAGGGTGTGAGGTCTATGTGACCCCGCACTAAACAGGGTGTGAGGTCTATGTGACCCCACGCTAAACAGGGTGTGAGGTCTATGTGACCCCACGCTCAACAGGGTGTGAGGTCTATGTGACCCCACGCTAAACAGGGTGTGAGGTCTATGTGACCCCACGCTAAACAGAGTGTGAGGTCTATGTGACCCCACGCTAAACAGGGTTTGAGGTCTATGTGACCCCACGCTAAACAGGGTGTGAGGTCTATGTGACCCCACGCTAAACAGGGTGTGAGGTCTATGTGACCCCACGCTAAACAGGGTGTGAGGTCTATGTGACCCCACGCTAAACAGGGTGTGAGGTCTATGTGACCCCACGCTAAACAGGGTGTGAGGTCTATGTGACCCCACGCTAAACAGGGTGTGAGGTCTATGTGACCCCACGCTACACATAACCGATAGAGCTGCAGAGTATTAAGTGAGAGAGAGAGCGAGAGGGAGAGAGGGAGAGAGGGAGAGAGAGAGATGGGAATTAATTTTCACGGAAAACGTATAAAAGCGGTTGTTCAGACAATTCTACCACTCGACATTTACATCTCAAAGAGTTAACACCTATATTAAAAAATAAACTATTATCTCTAGGATTAATCTTATCTCTAAGTTAAAGCGACAGTATGGATAAAATAGATATATTCTCCAAAGTTGACTATGAGGATACTATTACAAAGAGTGAATTTCACACGTATTATCCTATAGCTCAAAATTATGGAAACAATGATGAGATTCGTATTAGGATCCAACACCAGGATATTTACACTTATCCTAGCGAAAGTTATATTTATGTAAGCGGAACCGTTAATTTTCCGAAACTCATTCCACCTGCAACTACACACAACTTTGAACTTGTGAAAAACGCATATGCGTTTTTGTTTGATGAAATTCGCTATGAATTGAATGGAGTTGAAGTAGATAAGAATAGAGATGTAGGAATTACAAGCACGATGAAAGGATTACTCTCCAACACCAAGCGAGATCAACATATACTCGACCTTTGCGGCTGGGCTGAAAATGCTACAAATGTTACATACTTTGATAATAACAGAAAGTTCTATGCTCTAATTCCATTGAAATATTTATTGGGTTTTGCTGAGGATTATACAAAAATGTTAATTAATGTAAAGCAGGAATTAATTCTACTACGAGCTAGAACTGATGTGAACTGCTACAAAGGATATGCAAATATAAGATTCAATATTGATCAAATTTACTGGCGAATTCCCCATATCCAACTCAACGACGAAGCTCGATTGAATGTATTGGACACACTCGAAGAAGATAAGCCGATATTAATACCGTTTCGTAGGTGGGAGTTGCATGAACTACCTGCTTTAAAAAATACCGACAGAGATATCTGGTCTGTAAAAACATCTACAACTTTGGAGAAGCCTCGATACGTTATAATTGCACTGCAAGAGGAACGAAGAGATGCTCATGTAAAAAACGCGTCCGAATTTGATAATGCATCGTTGCGAAATATGAAAATTGACCTAAACTCGGATTCATATCCATATGAAAGCTTAAATCTTAATATGGATAGTGGTGATTATGCACAACTTTATTACATGTATGCCACTTTCCAAAGCAGTTACTATGAACGCAGAAATGAGCCGATATTAGATATGATTCAATTCAAGCATCATGTTCTTTTTTTGTTTGATGTATCTAAACAAAATGAGAGTATTAAATCATCTGCTGTTGATTTAAAAATTGAATTTGAAGCTACGCAAGCATTCAAGCCAAATACTCGAGCCTATTGCCTTATTTTGTGTGAAGCTGCCGTTGAATACACCCCATTGTCGGGAATAGTTCGAAAATTAGTTTAAAAATTTAATTAAAATGAACCATTGTATGTATAAATCATATTAGCGACTATTCTATATGTATTGCAAGAAATGTTTATATAAGTATTTCAATGTTTTGATGTAAATTTAAATGTATTATTATTAGAATTTAATAAAACCATAAATTTTACGTGGAGTTTTCTTTATTTTACAACCTTTCATTCTCTTGGAAACTAACACTCGCTCACCGCTGATAAGATAACAGAAAGTTGTTATTGCTAGCAAACATCCAGTCGAACCTAATCAACAAGTCAGAGCAGTAATCAAAATTAAAACGTAGATTATTAAGTTAAATTAAACAATCCCTTATATATTTTAGTTCAGTCTTAAGTCTCATGTATCTAGCCCCGTGTATTTAGTCCCATGTATCTAGTCCCGTGTATCTAGTCTCATGTATCTAGCCCCGTGTATCTAGTCTCATGTATCTAGCCTCGTCTATCTAGTTCCATGTATCTAGTCTCATGTATTTAGTCCCGTATATCTAGTCTCATGTATTTAGTCCCATGGATCTAGCCTCGTCTGTCTAGTCTCATGTATTTAGTCACGTTGATGTATGCAACCAACTTCACACCTCATTTGTCTTAACAGGATCTAATTTTGAATTTTCCCGCCTCGCGTCTATATTTTGAATTTTCCCGCGCATCTGGAAGTTCCGAAAATGGCGGCCGGAAGTCGAAACCGGAAGTCGAAACCGGAAACCGGAAGTCGAAATTGGAAACCGGAAGTCGAAACCGGAAACCGGAAGTTCCAAGGTCAGGTTAGGGGCCAAGGTCAAGGTTAGGTTAGGGGTTAAAGGTCATCGCGCATGCGCATGATTGTGGTGGCGGTGGATCTCGGACGTGACATCTTTCCCTACTGATGCAGTATACCGTATGTCAGTAATAACTGTATTTCAGCAAAACAATATGTGAGAAGATCTTCGTTCCGTAAAAACTGTCGCAGGTACCTGATTTGAAATACCTTCTTTTGATTTTTGCTGCAGATTTGTTGAATGGTTATATTCGAGTACAGGTTTTCCTCCAAATGAATAAAAAGAAATTTTGTTACATTAACCCTCCTGATGGTGTCGTTATATAATTTATTTGGGGAGTCTTTGGACGGGAACTGTGTACAGTCTAGAATATCAGATATTCAGTTTTATCTCTTTTAAGGTAAAGATAGTTGTCAGAGAGCCATTTGTTAATTATATCGCGTTGCTAAAACTATAAAATGTTGAATGAAATGTACAAAAAAATGAAATATTATTGATTATATATTTTATTGTGTACATATTTTTTCTTTCCGCGCCTTCTTTATATCCTAACCTAAAACCTACATTTCAGATAAAACCTAACCTACTTATCAGATAAAACTTTTATCCAGGAAATATAAAGTTCCAAGCAACAAGCTCGAACAAGAAACGATGAAAAATAGTATTCTTATTGTTACAGCAAGTGAATCTTGGTTTACAATATTTTGCATACTTTAAAAAATAAAATTTAATTCTTGAAAAAAAGGACGAAAAGGAAGATTTTCGAAACAGGAAAAATTTAAATGTTATTATTTATAATTATCTGCCTACCTAAAAGTACCTAGAACATTCTTAATATTTTAATAGTATTAATTTCTTCTGTGTGTTTAGAATCAACTAAACATTTTATAAATTCAGGTTCAAATGTAATACAAAATTTAGTACTACTCTATTCCACTTTAAGTTCTACACTGTTTGGTACTAGTTACAATTTGACTGTCGCGCTATTTGGACGGTATCAATTCATTTGGCAGAGTTAGATAATTTTTGCGTTTTATTTTGCGTCTATAAAAGTCATTAAGGCACTTATTGTTAGAAAACTGCTTTCTCCATTATCATACGTGCTGAAAAAACGAACTTATTGAACTCGTTCTAATATACCTACTATTAAAAATGTGTGTTAAGGATTTTAAGAAAAATCGTGAATAGTATCCAAATAAATTCTAATTAAATAAAATCTAATAAAATACAGGTGAACGGTAAAAGACAGCAATACAGGTAAAAATATATTGACACCTTTGAATGATAATAAGTTTAGAAAAACGTGATAAATTTGATACCATTTTCAAATATATATTTTAATTTATTCAAGTTTTTGAAATGATTTTTTTAATATCAATTAGTATTAAAATGAAAACAAGTAAGTAAACTTGAGTTATGTAATATTAGTTATAAATATCAATAGTAGGTTTTGTAAGAGTAAATTTGTAATATTTTATATTATTCATATTTCAATTTTATTTGTGGTTTACATTTAATATCGCCACGTATTCATTAAGGTGAATACGAGGTAATTAAGCATGTAAGTAACAACAGTAGAACAAAAGGCAATGCTTTGGGACCTGGAAGGGATTGTGCTTTGTTCAGAACAAAAGAACATTTGAAACAAAAACAATTTATTGTTCAGCATTTGATATGTACTTATGAATCTTTTACTATGTGATTCAAAAGTTAATATTCGATATTCATAGCCTACAAGTTTGGTATGAAATTTTTTATGTCAAATATTACTGGTATTTGATACAAAAATACTTCAAATGTCTTTACATTTCAGAATATGTTCCAAAGTTTATATCTTACAAATGTCTCCACTCAAATTTATAAAAGTTTATGGCAATAATGGGCTCTGTTTATGTCATTTTCTAAGGCTCTGTGAAAACAGAATAGTGACGGAACTTGGCGCTGCGCATAAAGAATTTCGAGAAAAAGAAATTAACAAATCTTGATTTGAAAGAATTTCCATTGTTTAAAGCTTTTTGATTTTCTGAATATATCATCGAAAATAAAATGATTGTTTTTTACTTTCAATATGCAATACTAAATTTGATATTATTAATATCAAATTCATTGCTAAAGTTATTTACAATTGTGTATAATATAAATTGATAGAATTTCTCCGCCAAAAAAGTCACAATTTTTAATATTTGCCTTTCTTTACATTTACAAAACGTCGTGCGCGTATTACACATTCACCTCATACACAAAGATACCATTCGGAATTCCCTAAACCTTTTATAAATATACTGTCGCACTCTCGCAGGCCTTTTGTTTCCAACCAAAATCCACTTAAAGATGTATAACTCATCAATCAGGACCGAATTTCCTTCTCAGATTTTCGTCATATATACGGGTAACTGATTGATACCGCTTTGCAATATTAACAACCAATGAAAATTGCATCGCAGCAATTCCGACCCTCATTTGAAATGGATTCTGCATACGTTAAGCTTCTAAACAATTGGTTGCGTTTTTTTAGATCTAGAAATAATACCCTTTGTTCTCCAATATATTTAGAGATATATAATTGGAAGCTCTAAGTAAATTGTATAAATTCGAAGCTATAAATGTAACCAAAAATAAAGCAATTTAAATAAAAAAATAAAAATATTATAATAATATTTATTTCACCTTCAAAAGTTACATGTCATTAGAATTATCATGGAGTAGATAAAATAAAAATTTGAGAAACAATCTTTATTGGTACATATTTTACTCATTTTCACACAATTCTTAACGCATGATTCGCACAATACCCTCGCTATGTAAATCTTGCGCCAGCAATAGGGAATATGCAACTTTTTTTTTATTTGCTTAATTCACTTTTTACTTCGTTTTAACATTTAGCAAAAAAATTAAATACTGTTGAAAGTCTTTGAATTAGGGGGCCCTGGCAAAACTGAAGTCAACTTCAACACTCGTGAAAAGTCTTTCTCAGACAAGATGGTCTACTCGACCTGACGCCTGTCGAAGTCTTTGTTGCTCCTGTGATGAGATCATGCCAGCTCTTCAGTTACTTTCCAGTGATGCAAATACGAAACCATCTGCGCGCTCTGAGACTTCAGGTCTTCTGAATTCATTAGACTTGCTTTTTGTCATTTCTCTGGAATGACATCTTGTAAAGGTTCAACAAAGTAAGCAAATCTCTCCAATCTGTTAACATCGACCTGGCTACGATTGTTGAGCAGTATCAGTCTTTGGTAACATATCCAGGACACTTAAGGAAACCTAGTACCTTTGATCATTATGAATCGAAAGTTATTGAAAATTCCGGTAAAAATAGCAATGCATATGACATGCAGAGCAAACGTAAGCGTAAAGTCCAGTTCGAAGAAGTAAAAGGAAACGAGATAGAACTCTCTGCCAGGGACAGATTCAGAGTTACCATTTTTAACGTCATTATAGATAGACTAATTACATAACTAAGTAGGCGCGGATCTGATTATGAGGAGTTCAGTAAAAAGTTTGACTTGCTTACGAGACTACATCGTTTGTAATCTAAAGACATTCGTGAAGGAGCCAGAAACCTTATAACTTTTTATTCAGGGGATTTGGAAAAAACTTTGGAAAACGAGTGTCTGCACCTGCAAGCTCATTTGTACTCGAATAATGAAGTAATGGAGTTATCGTCACGGAAGCTATACAAATACTTATCAGAAAAAGGTTTTTCGGACATTTATCCAAACGTAGGAATTGTGCTCCGAATGCTGTTGTGTACTCTCCCGTCAAACTACTCAACAGAACCGTCGTTTTCAGCGCTAAAGAGAGTAAAGAATTACTTAAGATCTAACATAGGAGAGAACTGGATCAATTCACTCTCTGTAATGTACATAGAGTCAGAAGTAAAGCAGTCAATTAAGCAATAAAGTATAATAATTGACTATGATGGCAGATGGCAAGTGTCTAGGGGCCCTGGGTCTCTAAAGTCCGGGCTTGTGTACAGTTAAGGATTTTCAGTTTTAATCTCTATTTCGTTAATGGAAAAAGCTAAAGAAAACATTTTATAGATATTGCCTAGTATCGGAATGCAAAAAGACTATTTATTATAAGTACACCAGCTAAAGTGTTGGATAAAGACCCAATCGAGGTGTATAGTCCACCCTACCTACATCTCTTGCGCATGCGCATGCAATCCAAAATATGCTGTCATAAATGCATCTATTTTTGGTAGATTTTGGTGACTTTCAGTCATTGTTCTTGATAATTTATAATCTCACTATATACCAAAAGCGCACTAGGTATTGGAAAACACTACAGAAATATTGCACAGCAAAACAGCACAGTGAATATTGACGCCGATAAATGTCATAGCGAGCACGTCACTGTCCATTTTTCGATTCGACCAATGGTGATGCGTTTCGCAAATTTGAATTTCGCTCGCATATTTTGGACTTTTTGAATTAAATTTTTTGAATTAAATACAAACTTAATTAGAAAATAATGGTATAGATGTAATGTCAAGATCATAAAGTATCGAGGGTAAAAAAATAAAATAAATCTAAATTTCTTGCATATTCCCTATTCCTCCATCTAATAAAAAACTTATTCTGACATAAATGATTTTAGTATGTTTTTGAGATTTGAGCTATTTAGTGATTTGTGTTCTTTAGTGATTTAATTTGACAGGGAGTTTGTTGTACAACTTAATTCCCCAACTAGTATAGATATTTTGGCCGGTTTGCATCCGGGAGCAGGGTATGGTTAAATTATCTCTTATTCGCATTTCATAACTGCTAATGATTATTTGAATGGATATTAAAGTCTGCTAAGCGTTTGGACATAACACAACGAGTTAAGCACGCCGGTATGGGTAGCATTTCAAATTTCTTGACAATCGGTCTGCAACTATCTGTTGGATGTGCTCTTACAATCGCTCGAACAGCTCGCTTTTATAAAAGAAATATTTTTCTTAATGCAACGGAGACTCCTACAGCATAAGTCCATATGTTGCCAAACTATGGAAGTGTTATAGTAGGTGAGCTTCATAGCTGTTTCGTTTACTATAAAAGTAATTCTTCTAATGGAAAATATTGATGCCGAGAGTTTACGGCTCATGTGATGTACTTGTTGTTTCCACGTTAGTGTGCTGTGTAAATGGAGTCCCAAAAGACTAACTCTATTTTGTTCGATCGTATGTGTTTTAAATATTAAATGTTACGTTGTTTCAATGTAGAGTACTAATCCATTTGCATTTAGCCATTTGTGGGCATCATCTAAGGGTGAATCTGACCGTTGTTTGAGGATGTTTATGTCGTTATCGTTAATAATAAATGGTCTCATCTACGAATATGTATGGCCTCTAGGTGTTGACATTGGCTGATAATTCGTTTAAATAGATAACGAACAATATGGGATCCAGTGTTGACGCTTGGAGCTGTGTGTTTTCCCATTTGACTATTTGCTTGCGATTTTCAAGCTATGCTTTTAAAACTGCTTCTGCCTTCCCTTGATTCCGTAGAAGTACATTTTTTCTGCTAGTATCTGGTGGTTCACGCAGTCAAAAGTTTGCGTAAGTCTAGGCAGGAGATCATTGCTTTTTTTTGTCTTCGAGGGCTCCAAGTATCGATTCCATGACCTCTATCAATGCTGTTTCTGTAGATTTATTTTCTCTAAAGTCATGTTGTGGCGACTATAGATTATTGTGCTTTTCGCGGAAACTAATCGGTTTTTAATCGAGATTCAATAATTTTTGAGACAACTGGTAGAATTGAAATTGGCCTAAAGTTACTGCGCACATATGGGTAAGTTCATAGTTGGAGAGAGTAACCTTCACCTTAATCTCGTTTGTTAACCAGTATTCGGCGATACAACCTACATCTCTATTTTCATTCATAAGGAAGTAGTCAAGAATGTCAATTTTGAAGTTCAATGGGGAAGTTTTTTGTTTTCCGTTTATCGCCCCTGTGTTCTCAAAAAAAAAAACTATAACGCCTGATTTTTCATTAGACGACCATTTTTTCTTGTTATAGACGTCTTCGAAAATAGAAAAGTCTGCACCGATATTAAAGGAAATGCTATTAGCACCATCGCGTACGAGAGAGGCTTGTGCACTAAATTCTTTCCGTTTAAATACCATTTGTAGATTGACAAGTATATCAGCTTCCTTCGTGTTTATGGAAACCTTTGAGATGTGGACGAAATCACGCTTTGCAGCACCTTGAAATGATTTAAGATTAGAGTTATCTCCAATTACCATTTCGACTTCTTGATATTATTCTCGATATTGTTTTGTAGGTTAGGAGGTTTTGAATAATCACGAAAAGATGCTAGACTTATCTTCTACAACCAATACCTGCATGTCATTGGTTACAGCGGCCACTACAGGGAGGCACTTTTGTAAAATAATTTCAATTAGAAAAAAAAATTCAAATTCTCGAGATCGCTAATTAATTCGTCATGCGGTGCCATGTTGGCAATAGCATAATATCATAATACTCATAATGGCAATTACATAATAATCACAATGAAAAGATTTTTTCTCTTTGAGATATTATTTCTGTAAACTATCACGTCCTCGCGATTAAATTTATTTTGTTTTCCATATAAAGTAAATGTTCTTGGAATAATGGAAATTGGGATTGGGTGTCTGCTATTATCATTATAAGCAGGAAGAAATTTAGGGAAGAAGGGCTATTTCATTAACACTTAATCTACTTTCTTTATTTCTAACATTTACTATTTCATCCACATCTGGCAAAGTTCCACGGAACATTTTATTAAACCTTACAAGTTTATTTAATCCTTCCTTATTTATTAAGTCCTATTTTCTTCTAGACTATTTTATGATAAATATTCATTAATATATATAATACTGACTTGATGTAATATTTATTTATGACATTCAATGTACTGTTTAGTATACTATACCATAAACATGATTTCATTTATAAAATGAAATATTTCATGGCAGACTATTTCCATCGAAAATGTATGTATGCGAAAGAGATAGGAAAGGTGTTTCTAAACTTTTATTCATTTCAATAGCACGTCATCATTGTTACATCTGTTCGAAACTGACCGTGTGTTCGTGTTTTTGGATGGAGAAAATCCGATTTTAAATTAAATGTTGAAAACGTCGGGGGGAATGTGACGTAATATCGGGCTAAAAAACCGCCGGAAAATGTGTTCTCAGCTGGCCAGGAAGCTTGTCAGTGAATTATTTATGCAATTTCTTTGGGACGCGCAAGAATTAATGCTCACGGGAAAACAAACAACGCCGTTTTTTAATAAAAACAGAATGCGTGACAAGATTTTTTTGCGGAGGTGTTTCGGTTTCAACTAAATACGAGTTTAATTATGATAATTGAGATGAAAAGACTGGAATAATGTAGAAAATAATAAATTAGATATATTGTATATAAATCTATAATATATGAATCGCTACTTACATAGAGATAGTCCTATATATATGTATATATATATATATATATATATATATATATATATATATATATATATATATATATATATATATATATATATATATATATCCCTCTTCAATCACGTCCTTCATCTCACTCGCCGACTTTGCAAATACCACCATGTCATCCGCATATGCCAAGCTCCACACCTTTTTTCGCCAATCACCACTCCTCCAGCTTGACCGGCCTGTAGAATCCTCTCCATATCCGCCACATACAGATTGAAGAGCGTGGGACTCGCAGGACAAAGGGCAGCCTTGTCTCAGGCCCTTACCTCAGGCCCTTATAGGATATTTGCACATTTTAAAAATGTTAAGGAGACAAGAATATCTCACTCTCTCTCTCTCTCTCTCTCTCTCGCTCTCTCTCTCTCTCTCTCTCTCTATATATATATATATATATATATATATATATATTTATATATATATATTTATATATATATATATAGAATATCTTTATATATAAAAAGAATAATAAAAAGGCTCGTATATATAAATCGAATATATCGAATAAAGGTTTCGAGAAGCTATGAGAGAATGGAGAAAGGAAGAAGGACTCAAAGTGCACAAACTGTTGGAAGCGAAAACATAACTGAAAAAAATAGAGAAGAAGAAAAGGGATCTTTGGGAGTAAAAGGAAAAGCAGCGTGTACGGGAAATCAAGACGGAAGCCGAGCTGTGGAAATACGTTAGAGAGAATAGGGAAAGGAAAGAAAGATTACCCAAGAGCATTGCGATAGAAGAATGGCAAAACAACTTCATGGTGCTGTTAGGAGGGGTGGAGATGCGGTCAGGAAGAGAAGATAGTTCAGGAGATCTACAAAGAAAGCAGGAAGAGCTCGTCGAGGATATCACAGTGACGGAGGTGGAGGCTGTTATTAATTCCCTAAATACAAGAAAATCTGGAGGTTTGGATGGGCTAGGAATGAAGCGTGGAAAGAAGCACCTGGAATCTGTAAGGAGAAGTTTACGGAGGAATTGAGAAGGATAGGGAGGAGAGACAAAAGAATACCAGTCAGCAGGAAAGTGGGGATAATTCAACTGGTGTTAAAGAGTGGAACGAAGGAGGCGCTAGAAAATTACAGAGGTATAACTTTGATGAACTCCTCATACAGAATATTTGTTAAAATCCTGGACTGTCGCTTTAGGAAGGAAATCAATGAAAAGAAGCTTTTGCCGGAAATACAAACTGTGTTCAGATAAGAAAGGAGCACGATGGAACACCTGGTGACCTTAAGAGTCATCATAGACCAAAAAATAAGAAAGGGATGCCACTTTGCTCTTCTCATTCATTCGAAAGCCGCATATGACTCGGCGAACAGGAGGAGATTGGATGAGTGTTTGGGCAAGCTAGGTATCTCAGAGAGTGTAAGAAGGAACATCAGGGATTTGTATGAGGAAACGGTCTGTAAGGTAGTAGCGAATGAATGGCAATCGGACTATTTTGTGGTGAGGAAGGGCCTGAGACAAGGCTGCCCTTTGTCCTGCGAGCCCACGCTCTTCAATCTGTATGTGGCGGATATGGAGAGGATTCTACAGGCCGGTCAAGCTGGAGGAGTGGTGATTGGGAAAAAAAGGTGTGGAGCTTGGCATATGCGGATGACATGCTGGTATTTGCAAAGTCGGCGAATGAGATGAAGGACGTGATTGAAGAGGGATATATATATATATATATATATATATATATATATATATATATATATATATATATATATATATATATATATACATAGTTGGGCAAAAATTAATTGTGAAAACAATTAACAATTAAATTGCGAGATTTAATTGCAACTAACAATTAAAATAATTAATTGTAATTGCAATATATCACTTTTAACAATTAATTAATTGTTAATTGTAAAATTTTGCAATTACAATTGATTAATTGTTATTTGATTAATGCACTTTTACAATTACAATTAACAATTAATAAATGTCGGTTAGAAGATGTTTATTATACTCCAATGTATCACTTGCCATAATGCGTAACTGAAATAGTTATTTACATTAGAGTGTTTGATTTTAAAAGTTTGATTTTACAACGCGACAGCTCGTTTGGAAAACGAGCCCGAAGGGCGAGTACCGCATTAGCTGGAGCGCTGTAAAATCGTTTCCGCACGAAATTTGTATAATTTTTTTGGCCGACAATTATTATTTAAGAAACAAATAGACCCTCCGCCTCCGGTCCCCACCCTGCTTCCAGTTCCCGCCCCCACTTCCGGTTCCGGAACCGGAAGTGGTGTGGGAACCGGAAGTTTGAGTGGGAACCGGAAGTTGCAGTGGGAACCGGAAGTGTGAGTGTGAACCAGAAGTGGGGATGAGAACCGGAAGTGGTGTGGGAATCGGAAGTGGGAGCGAGGTTGGGGGCCGGAAGTGGAGGGTCCAGAACGAACCATATTTCCCAACAATTTAGATTATTTACAACATTGGAAATTATTTTTTGGCCTCCTGAATTGTAAAGCTAGCTTTGACATCGTGTATATATCAAGCGAAACTAGAATTTTACTCACTATGTTGCAAAGTCCGGCTACAATGCGGTAAAGTCACTTTCCCGCATTGTGCCAAATAAAATAATTTCCAATATTGTAAATAATCTAAATAGTTGGGAAAGATGGTTCGATTGGGACCCTCCACCTCTACTTCCGGCACTCAACCTCGCTCCCACTTTCGGTTCACACCCCACTTCCGGTTCTTACCCCCACTTCCGGTTCACACTCACACTTCTGGTTCCCACTCACACTTCCGGTACCCACCCCACTTCCGGTTCACAAACCAAAAGTGGGAACCGGAAGTAGGGAAGTTTTTGGAACTGGAAGAGGGGGTGGGAACACTTCCGGTTCCCACCCACTTTCGGTTTCCACCCCAACTTCTGTTTCCCTCCCACTTCCGGTTCCCACCTCCACTTCTGGTTCCAAAATTTTCACTACTTCCGGTTCCCACCCCCCATTTCCGGTTGCAAAAATTTTCACAGTTCCGGTTCTCAGTTCCGGTTCTGGAAGTGGGGTGGGAACCGGAAGTGTAAGTGGGAACCGGAAGTGTAAGTGGGAACCGGAAGTGTGAGTGTGAACCGGAAGTGGAAGTGGGAACCGGAAGTGGGGTGTTAACCGCAAGTGGGAGCGAGGTGGGGGGCCGGAAGTGGAGGTGAAGTGTCCAGAACGAACCATCTTTCCCAACTATTTAGATTATTTACAATGTTGGAAATTATTTTATTTGGCACAATGCGGGAAAGCACGGTTACAAGGAAGGGATACACGGCGACAAGAGGGAAAAGTTTTTACATTCATCAGATAGTATTAATTGTTAATTGTAATAATAAACAATTGATGATTAAGTTAATTGTAACTAACAATTAAAATTTTAATTGCAATTAAATTATTTGTAAACCACAATTAATGGATTTAATTGCAATTGATTTTAATTGCACCTCACAATTAAACAGTTAATTCAATTAAATTAATTGCAATTGATGTAATTGCAATTAAAATTGTAATTGTTTATTATATATATATTATATATATATATATATATATATATATATATATATATATATATATATATATATATATATATAAACAGTTTTCTTTTATAATACGGAACATAACCTACAAACTTTTTTATGATCTGTAAATGTTAAAAAGCCAGTCAAGGCTTACATTTGTGTCATGATGAAGTTTACGAACAAGCGACGTTTGTAAATCGTTTAAATTTACTACCGAAATTCTGAGTCAGTAGTCGTGAGTGAAACATTTCTGCCTTTTCGTTTTGGAACTATTTCATCGGCTGGAGTACTTATCTTCGATGGAGCTTTATTTCGCCCGAGATGGTTATTGTAACGGGATTCATCAATGAAAATTATATTCTTCCCATCTCTGTGGACCATTTTGTGACAATAAAATTGCATACATTTTTGCTTTCTTCAATTGTTGAAGTATAGTTTAAGCGGTAGAGACTAAGGTCCAGACTAATTTTAGTGGTTTTCAGTGTTATAAAGCCTTTAATAAATTAAATACAGATGTCATCAAATTGGCGTTTTTATTTTCAAATATCATCAATTTAATTTTTGTTTTCAAGTAATCGATGGATTTTTTCAAGAATTTGCTCTATATAATTTAATATCGCACCAGGTAATTTACATTTTTTTTTCTACTACAATTTCGTACCTTACCATCCCACATCCATATTTCTTGTAACGTTAAATTATGGATTTAGCGGTGTTTTTATTAATACCTGCTATTTCTGCAGATTCTGCAATTGTTTTGCCTCCTTCATAACATTTTATAAAACTCTTCTTTTTGTATACACTTTTATAAGAAAGATTACGTCTACGGGTTTTTTTAATACAAACAATTAATTCATTTGAATTTTCCAAACTACCATTATCTGCGTATTCTATGACATCTCTTAACCGGCGATAATTGTTACTAGATTTATTTCTTATTTTTTCTTCGAAAAATGTATTAATATTCATATTAATTAAGACCTCAAATAAATATAATTATTGTAACTTACTTCAACCAAATTTATATTAATTTGCGTAGACAAAAGGATTATTACATTGAATTGAAAAATTCACTATGTTTTTACCACATTGTCATGTCATGTATGGTATGGTCAATTTCAAGAGCTTTAACAGTCGAAACTCGAGTCGTGATGTGTAGATGTGTGATGTGTAGAAATTTATATAACTGTGAATTATAAGTTATATAGGAGTAACGTTTTTAAATATTACAATATGGTAAAAACAGCAAATTTTTCAATTTAATGTAAAAATGTATTACCTACTTAGTAACAGTCGCAACCATCCTATTCATAAAACGATTATTATATGTATCATTAATCATAGGTTATACTTAATTAAAAGTCGGGTTTGAATTTTGACCTTTAAAAACTCAAGAACGACTGGACCGATTTTTATGATATTTGATTTGTTGCATTTTTCTCTACCCCTGCTATTATAGTTATCATTAAAATATTGAAAAAAATCACGAAAAAAGGTAATAATAATGAAAATAATTGAATTTTCTCATTTTTTTATAGAGCGCCACATATATTCGCATAGTCGAAACTACTTAAGCTGTAACTTAAGCTATGCCACTAGATGACGCTATTTATTCCCCATTCTTAAAGTCACTGGATATACAAAGTTAGGCAATAAATATTGAACGTGTGCTAGAGAGAGAAAGTAGATTTTATCCTACAATGGCGGACACATGACAGTTATTTGACATTGTTGACATCTCTGACAAGTTGAGTACAGCGTAATACACGTTTACTTCTTCTAGATTTGTTTTTGTAGTGCGTGAAGGGTTTTTGGACAATCTTCTGTGAGGATTTGAAACAATGCCAGGTTGTTGTGTAGTTAATTGTAAAAATTTTACCCAACTGGGGTTCAGAGTTTTCGGATTGCCGTCAGGTAAAAAAAATATTTTTTTATTAACGTACGCAGGTAAATTTAATTTTAATATTCTTAGGTGACGCTAAAAAAGTTAGACGAGAATTGTGGAGAACACTAATTGGAAGAAATAATCGAGTTTTAAAATTCGTGAGATTAGTATTTAGAGAAATGGTGCAGATGTAAGAAAAACTTTTTTGAATCTATTATGTAGATCCATTTCTCAGAAACTCAATTTGGGGAGAATAGAGCTGATCACCGGAAATTAATACGTCCTGATGCAGTTCCTGATTTATTGTTAGTGAAGTCTGTCGTGACCAGTGGGTGAAAAAATGAGTATCGAGAAAGTTGTGAATCAAGTTAGTGTACCTGAGGAAAGGATTGAGAGCAGTAATGACAAAAGAATACGTTTGGAATTGGAAAATTCAATTCAAAGAATTTTTCATGAAACATTTGCTAAGTTGAGCCAAATAAAGTCCCAAGTGAAATCCCTTCATGTCATGGGATTTTAAAATATTTATTTAAAATGTTTGTAAATAGCAGATTTTATTTTTCTCTGTATTTATGTTTTGAACTTTGAATTTTGAGCATTAGCAATTTTGGTCTTATGGTTTCTGCGCTTTTGGGCTTGTACATTTTGCAATTTTGTATTTTGGGCTTTTGAACTTTTGGGTTTAGGGCTTTTGGATTTTGAACTTTTGGATTTGAATTTTTCTTATACGTCGTACCTTATGCGAGGGAGAGGACAGATAGGATTATATTCCCAGCTATTATATAATCGTTTACGATAATATTACCAGATATCGATACGCGAAACATTTGACTGACTTTAATTTAGCTAATATTTTTTAATGATTCTGAGGCGATACGAAGTTCGCCGGGTCAGCTAGTATATTATAGGTTATGGTTAATTTGAATTTGTTAATTACTATTTGTCAAATAGTATTAATTTGAAATTAAAACAGCCCTTCAAATAGGTCGCCTCATACAAGATTTTTACTAATACCTCAGAGGCAACTAATGATAATTGATTCAAATTGTGTGTGTACCTTTTACTGGTGCCGAACTACCGTTTGTTCTTATTTTTGTGATGGCTAACCAGTGGCGGTACATACCTTTTAATTTTGCAAATATTTTTTCCATCGGCACATTTAGCAAATGCTTGCCCAGATGAAGCTTTTCGCAATCAAAAGTTATATTGAATAGGTACTCTGTTTCTATCGCCCAAGATAACAGTTTTCGTTAAAAAAATATACTTAAAAAAAATATCATTCTTTATTATTATTAATAATATTATTTATTTAAAAAATGATATTGTAATAAAACTAGCAAATGTCTGCTAAGATCCTTAGTTTGCGATTCGGATGCTCTTCACAGATGAAGCAACCTTTGCACGAGATGGAATTACGAATTCCCATAACATAAACTCCTGGGCGGATGAAAATTCTCATACTGTTATAGTGAGAACTCATCAGCAACGATTCTCATTAGTGAGAATTGGTGTGGTATTGTTGGCGATGTATTAATTGGTCCTAATATTGTACCAGAGTAGTGACCGGAGTTCATCGACATTTCATTTTAGCTACTTTTGACTTGGCCAAATGTGGTGCACTATGGAGCACATTTTAGCAAGAGTTCCAAGAGTTCCTAGCGCCTATCCATTAAGGTGGATTAGTCGAGGCGGTCTAGTTGTTTGGCCAGCATGTCACCGGACTTGAACACCTAGGAATACTTTTTTTGGGCCATTTTGGGTCACAACCGTTCAGATCATTTCAGGTAATTTTAAACGTTTTCGAAGATCATTACTGCGAAGCGCTGAATCTTGTGTTGGGGTTGAGGCACGGCAATTTGAACAAGTATTCGGAATTAGCAATTAAGTTTATGTGCTAATTCAAAACTGAAATAAAGATTAATTTGTTTTCTTGGACTGGATTTTCAATATATGTTTCAATATGTCATAACGTTTAAAAAGAAAGGTTTTAAATAAGATTTTAAAAATATTTTTTTCTCGAAAACTGTTATTTTGAGCGACATAAATAAAGTGTACCACCCTGTATATATATTTATATATATATATATATATATATATATATATATATATATATATATATATATATATATATATATATATATATGTATATATAATATTAACCTTTGTTGGCATAATTAAAATAATTTACATTTCCATACAAAATATACATACAAAATAAAACATTAAAAAATAATAATAAAAATAATAAATAAGTTGTGAAATTAAAACCCCATTAAAAAGAAAAAAGAAATTTACCACCCTATAAACCTATACTTCAACACCTGTACATCGGACATAAGCTCACAAAACAAAAAAAAACTAAACCGCAACACTCAAAAAACAACTCCGTCGCATCCGCTCTTTCCATGTTTTCACTCTGTGTAAAAACGACAGTCCCTTCCCGCTCTCGTCCATGCACTCCCTCCAATCCTTTCCTCGCCTTCTCTCCTGGTCATTCCACTCCGCCATCGTGCATTCTTCCAACCAATGACTCCACATATCTTCCTTCAACCCACACACCAAACACCTTCTACTTTCCTCCTTCATCCAATGTCTCCTTCCACGCTCTTCATTGCCACACCTAAATCTCGCCAACACTGACTGGTCGTCCGACCCTTTACTTGTCCTCAAATAACCAGGAACACGGCCGTGCACTTGTATCTGACTGTAGCCTTGGTGATATTTACTAGCCTCTATTTTCGATTGGCGCTCTTGGAAGTCCACTTCTAATAACCTCTCTTTTAGCATCCGTTTCCACTGAGCACCCGCACTTTTTTCCGTTTCCAACCCCTCGCATGATAACCCGCCTCTCTCATACAGTTTCCTTTTATTCAACCCCCAACCGCTCTCTCTTCTATCACTTAACTCCTCTTTATTCACTACTCGAAAGATTTCCTTTATCATCCTTTCATCTCCTAACCCATCCACCCTATACTCGAACTTTATCACTCTTTCCGCAGCTATTACCGCCACCTTACAAGCACTCACTTCCTGAAGCACGATGTGACCAGGCGTCGACCTATCAAGTTTCAACACTTTCTTATAAAACTTTAGCTGCACCCTTTCGATCTTGTCTTCCTCTTTCGTTCCCCAGACCTCGCATCCATACAGTAACACGCTTCGCACACATGCCTTCCATATGGTCTCTGCTGCTTTAAAGTTTCCATCAAAGTTCCTTTTCCAAACCTCTCAGGTACGACCCGCCGCCACCCATGCCTTCTTTGTAACATACTCTATGTGTTCTTTATTACTGTATCCAGTCCCTAAGACATACCCCAAATACTTAAATTTACTAACTTCCTCTATTTCAGTACCCTGCCATTCAAACCTTTCTTTCTTATATCGCCCACCCCTTTAAAACCGAATCCATTTTGTTTTACCAACATTCACCCTTAAATCCCACTTTTCCAAATACCTACCGAGCCTTTAAATCACGTCCTTCATCTCACTAGCCGACTTTGCAAATACCACCATGTCATCCGCATATGCCAAGCTCCACACCTTCTTTTTCCCAATCACCACTCTTCCAGCTTGCCGGGCCTGTAGAACCTTTTCCATATCCGCCACATACAGATTGAAAAGCGTGGGACTCAAAAGGCAGCCTTGTCTCAGGCCCTTCCTCACCTCAAAATAGTCAGATTCCCATTCATTCGCTACTACCTTACAGTTACTACCTATATATATATATATATATATATATATATATATATATATATATATATATATATACAGGGTGGTGATAAAGTTTACAATCAGACCAATATTTTCTTTATTTACTGTTTTGGGATAATCGCTCGGACCCGTCAATTTTATTTTCCAAAATGCAAAGTTATAACGTAAAAACATTTTCGTGACGTCATTGGTGTTTGCGCAATGACGTCATCGACATTTTTTTTAATGGCAACTCCCATTTTTTATTATCGATTTAGATAGACTTTTCAATTGTCTTAATGGTGCTGCAACATAAAATTTGATATGTTACATTAGAAAATTTACGAAAAAAACTGATTTGAATTTTAAGAAAAACGACATTAGCCAGTTTAGAAAAATGGGTTTGTACAACATGAAAATATTAATAATTTTATGATATGTCATCGAACAAGTCGGATTTATTAAAAAAAAATACACATTTTTAAAAACTCATTTTTCTCTGCTTTTTTCAAATTGCGATTTTCACTTGTTTCTTTTGCTTCTGATTAGGGGGAAGCAAATTTTTTGTTTTGTTTTTAATTTCGGTTTAAATTTATTTTTTTCAGTTAAATGTTAAATTTAATTTAACTAAGTTTAAAATGAGATGTCATGGTTTGAACCAAATTAATAATAGAATTGAAATTAGGAGATTACCACTACGATAAATTTATTTCAGATTTGAAGATATCGTAGTGGTAATCTCCTACTTTCAATTTAATTTAACTTTTTATAAACGCCGTTTGACTAGTAAACGAAAGCAAAAGCAAACGAAAAAGTGAAAATTGCGATTAAAAAAAAAGGCACAGAATAAAGAGAGCTTATGAAAATATGTATTTTTGAAAATAAAGCCGATTTGTTTGAGGGCATGTCTCAAAAGTTATTAAGATTTTTTTGTTACAAACCCATGTAACAAGGTTATCTTACATGTTATCATCTACCTTCAAATCGGTTTTTTTTCGGAAATTTTCTAATGTAATATATAAAAAATTTTACACCACCATTTAGACAATTAAAAAGTCTGTTAATATCGAGAAAAAAAAAATGGGGATTGCCATTGAAAAAAAAAAAATTCGATGATACCAAAACGGAAAACGGAAAACAAACACCGGCGATGTCACCAATTTTTTTTTACGTCTTAACTTTGTATTTTGGAAAATAAAATTGACGGGTGACCGATTATCCCAAAAAAAGTAAATAAGGAAAATATTGGTTTGATTCCAAACTTTAACACCACACTGTATAATAAAGCGTTACAAACAAGCGTTCACGTAATTGAAAATCATTTCATTTATTTAGATGGAAATATAAATTATATTGTTATTCTTTCTTTTGTTTCAATAACTTATTAGTTTTAACATTTTCTAATTTATATGCGTATTTAATTCTAGATTTCATTTCGAAAGTCTTCTTATATAAACACTAGAATAAACGTATAATAAACACTATAAAAATAAATGTCTGTTCAGTTCAATTCTTCAGTTATTTTGGTTTTAATGACGTAATTATCAAATACATTGACCTGATTACTTACCTGATATAGCACTGACCCGGTATGCATGAATGATACTTAAATCTAAATTAAGCAAAGCATTTTGTGGAATCAATATTTTTGATAGTTTTTATAATCAATATTTATCTGGAGTGGAATGTATATCTGGTGATAAGACTGGTGTGTAATGTAATATTTCTAACTCTATTGTAGAGCACCTTCTTTCTCTTAATAATTGGTGCAGTTTCTATGTCCCTTTCTATCCTGAATCGTTTAAGTATTTCAGGATTTGAACTTTTAGTTCTAAAGATGCAAGTCCGCAATGTTCAAGCAATAGGACCTATCCACCTTTTTCTTGTAGGTTAATACTCCACTGTTCTTGGGACGGTGCAAAGTTATTTCTCCTTCATAGCTGCAGAACCAGCAACCATCATTTCCAGCCCTAACGTTTTGATGTGTTTTTTCGGAACTGCTTTCTGGTTGGTTGGGGCTTCCCAGCATTTCTAAACTTTTTTTTAAACTTATCTTGCCTTGCATGCATTTTTTTTAACCAAATTTATATCCAAAATTTGGTTTGATGTGTTCAAACGAACACATCTATACGCATATATTTAAAGTTGACTCTGAACGTCAAACGTTAATAGTCAAAGTTTTTGGCAGTGTTGACAGAACGCAGCGCTTCTAAGGAAATACCAACCCGTACAATCAGTGTGCACTAAAAGAGTATGTACTTTGGTTGACTTTGATTTTAGGTCACACTCTAACTACTGCGCCAGTGTCAAATTTTGTTGACAGTCTAATATGTAAACAAACCAGTAATTATAAACATTTAAAGAAAATTATGACAAGGATGGGTATATAAACACAAAAAATCTAAGGGTGCGAATAAATATTTATCAATTTTTATTGTCATAGTTAATATTTTGATTAATTAATATTACAAACATAAATAATATTTATTTTTAAAGCAAAAAATGTATTTTCATATGGACAATATTAGAAATGCGACAGCAACTCAAGAATCGGCGGTGAAATGTCTTATGCAAGTGGGTTTGATTGCAAACCATTATATTTGTCTTGTGTGTGGGGCAAATATGAAATTAAACAAAGTGGCAAAAAACGATGGTTATCGGTGGAGGTGTAAAAAAGGAGTTTCAGCAGAGAAACATGACGTTATTAGAAGTCTCCGGAAAGGAAGTTGGTTTGGGTTGAGCCATCTCTCCTTTACACAAATTCTCATGGTAACAAAAAGCTGGGTAGATAGGGTAGCCTTAAAAATTATTGCCAATAATGTTAAGGTTTGTCCCAAATATATTACAAACTAGTAGAAACAGAACTGTGTATAAGGGACAATGAAATGCTTGGCGGACCAGGAATAACTGAATTAAATATTTGTTAGTCCCTGTGACTAACAAAAGTTTCATGGAACTAGTTGAGGCACGCAGTAAGGCAGTATTGCTAGAAATATATTGGCAATATATTAAACCCGGAACCACAATTGTGTCTGATTGTTGGAAGATATGATTGTTTGCAAGATGAGTGCCACAAGAGAATGATCCTGTTTTATAGGTAATTCAAATTAGTAAATTTGATTGAAAATTAAACTCTCAACAATTCAATGTTTTAGATGACCACATACCATGACCAGATACGTTTTTAATATTATAAAACTTTCTATTTAATTTTCTAAAACTGAATTAAATAGAATGGGTTAGAGGCCATCTCCCTGTTTCACTCCTGTTTTGATTTCAAATGGCTTCGAGACCTCTCCCATGAACTTCAATTTGAATGTTGTGTTTGTTAATGTTTCGCCGATTAGATTTCAAGTCTCGTACGTTTATTATTTTATACGTTTATTATTTATCTTGTGTACCTTCATTTCTTCCAATTTATTGAAGTGTTTCTCTGTATATAAAGTTGTAGGACTAGAATTCAGGTAGCCCGCCCCCAGGCGGCGGGCAACCTAAATTCTAGGCATACGATCCTTTAACTTTCGATCCAATATAGGACAATTTGACAAGGACCGTTGGTTTAACCCCTGTTATATTAGGTTGCCCGCCGCGAAGCGGACAGATAAATCAAGACAACATACGCGCGGCAGCGCGAACTCTCGATCCAATATAGAACAAAGTGGCAATGACCGTTGGTTTACCCCCGGTTAGGTTAGGTTGCCCAACGCGAAGCGGATAGTTAAATCAAGACGACATACGCGCGGCAGCGCGAACTCTCGATCCAATATAGGACAAAGTGGCAAGGACCGTTGGCTTAAGCACGGCTAGATTAGGTTGCCCGCCGCGAGGCAGACAGATAAATCAAGACAATATACTCGTGGCAGCGCGAACTATCAATCCAATATAGGACAAAGTGGCAATGACCTTTGGTTTAACCCCGATTAGATTAGGTTGGCCGCCGCGAAGCGGACAGATAAATCAAGACAACATACAAGGCAGCGCGAACTCTCGATCCAATGTAGGACAATTTGGCAAGGACCGTAGGTTTAACCCCGGTTTAATTAGGTTGCTCGCCGCGAAGCGGGTAGATAAATCAAAACATACGCTCGGCAGCGCGAACTCTCGATCCGATATAGGACAATTTGGCAAGGAGCGTTGGTTTAACCCCGGTTAGATTAAGTTGCCCGCTGCGAATCGGACAGATAAATCAAGACAACATACGCGCGGCAGCGCGAACCCTCGATCCGATATAGGATAATTTGGCAAGGACCGTTGGTTTAACCCCGGTTAGATTAGCTTGCCCGCCGCGAATCGGACAGATAAATCAAGACAACATTTGCGCGGCAGCGCGAACTCTTTATACAATATAGGACAAAGTGGCAATGACCGTTGGATTAACCCCGTTAGATTAGGTTGCCCGCCGCGAAGCGGACAGATAAATCAAGACAACATACGCACGGCAGCGCGAACTCTCGATCCAATATAGGACAAAGTGGCAATGACCGTTGGTTTAACCCCGGTTAGGTTAGGTTGCCGGCCGCGAAACGGACATACAAATATAGACAACATACGCGCGGAAGCGCAATGGTATTGTGATGTTTCTGGTCTTTGTCATTGTTAATATTGTTCTCAAGAACCAGATCTGTTCACTACATGATCTCCACGTTCTGAACCCTCCTTGGTATTCTCTTATCTGTGGATTTGTGTGAGGTTCTAGCCGATTTAACAGGGCTTTTCACAGAATTTTGTATGTCACAGGTAGTAGTGGAATTTCGCTGTAGCTATTCGGGTTCGTTTTGTCTCCTTTATAAATAACTTTTCTTCTGCTCACTTTGTCTGTTGCTTCCTGTGCTGTTTTTGCTGGTAATGGCCATTGGGAATACTCCTTGTCGAATAGTATGTCGGAGTTGGGGCCGATCCCCTATGATTTCTGGTGAAATTTTAAGTTGCTCCAGGTCTGAGTTTACTGTGTTGATCTATTTCCCTTTCCCTCTACCTGTCATGGTGAGTCTTCTGTTCGTGAGTCGTTGACATAAATGCGAGATAAATGTCCATAGGAGGTTAGATTAGATTATGCGCCTTTTCCGATTAGGTTAATATGTCCCTTCATGATGAGTCCTACCAGAGTGTGTAGATACTCTAATGGGTGACGAGTTGTTTACTCTCAAGGTTGTCAGACCAAGACTTAAAATCCTCAAAATCTCACTTACTTTTTTTTTGAAAATATATATATATATATATATATATATTTATATTTATATATATATATATATATATATATATATATATATATATATATATATATTTATATACGTCAACCGTGACATATCAAACTAAAAAAAAATGTTATGTTAAAAATATCAGTAAAACTCTCTAATCTACTGTTTAGCCTATTTATAATAAACACATTTCAAATGAGAACAAATAAATTAAAAAGTAATAATTAATCATCTGATATAAATATGGCGACGGCTGAGAAGCAGCCCCCTGATAAGAGCGCAAATAAATATTATAAATGTAATCCTAATCAACGAGTAGCCACTGTGATATTTATATTGTGTGAAAACTATTATCATACGAGTGACTTAAGTAAGTTAAAAGATACAAAACCTTAATTGATGCACTTGTAATCTGTCCAGACCACTTGGATGTCGACATAACCCAAAAACTGAATACCGAAATTCTAAATTACGATGCAAAATTCATATTCATGCAATTCATTTCTCAAATTAAATTACAACAGAAAGAAGATCTTATAAACGAAATCACAAATAATAGCACAACTGAATAAGACTATTCCATTCCCTAAGAATGCAATGAACTGGAAATTTTAAGGTTAAACAATAATCTACTGGAACAACTAAACAAGGAATTAACAAAGGATAAAAATAAGCTTTTAAAAGAAAAAGAAAAAGAGAGTAAATATATAGCCAAGAAAACTTATGCCGAAGCATGCACTGTTATAAAATCAAAATCAAACAGAGTCCCAAGGCTTATAATAAAGAAACGAAAGGAAGATAAAACTAATATTGAAGGAATGGTCTCACACTACTTAACAAAAGAAAAATCTATACAAACTAATAGGGTGAATAGAATGGATGAAGCCTAAGAAGTTTTGAAAAGAAAATTACCCATAAGTTGCAGAGTACAAAGAGAAGCTATTAATAAACCAAGAGTAAAAGTGGTAGGAATTGATAACTGTAACAATATAGATCTCAAAATCTTAGAATTCGATATTAATACAAGAAACTTTAACAATTTTGAAACAAAATGCCAAGCAGTTCACACATACTCAAATGAAACAACCAAAACTCATAGCATTATTATAGAAGTAACAACAGAAATATACAAATATGCAAGAGAAAATAAAAACAGAATCTATGTAGGATATCAATATTGCAGAGTCTTTGATGACTTTAACATGAAATTTTGTTTAAAAAGTGGAAGGTATGACCATAATATTAAAAAATGTGTTAATGAACATGTTGCATGATTTGTGCTGGGTCCCACACAACCAGTTGTAATGAAACAGATAATCCTCAGTGTGTAAACTGTATTTTCAGTAATCATAAATATAGCACTAAATATGAGACAAGCCATTTTGCTACAGACAGTGAAAAGTGCAGTATTTTAAAACATCAACGTATATGACAGACTATCCATTGTTAGGACAGGAGGTGCGAGAACATGGATAAAGAGAACTGCTAATAGTGCATCACAACAACCAGTTAGTGAAAATACAACTAAGTCAACTAAAACATCTCAGGTATTTGTATATGGATCAAGATCTTGACTTTGCTGAAATTGCACATACTGAATAAGCTTTTTCTGATGTGCAGGGCCTAAACTGTAATTGTAACGAAAATAGTAAGTTATTACTACACGTGAATATTAGAAGCTTAAATGCTAATTTTGAAAAATTACAGTTGTTTATTGCAAGTCTTACTTATAAACCCCTTGTAATCGTGTGTAGTGAAACCTGGAATCTAGATTAGTATAGGTTTATAATTTTTGTCATAATGAGTATGAAATATTTTATAATGGAAGTAACATAAAACGATCTGATGGAGTTGTAATGTATATTAGAAAAAAAAATTGATTTATGATACTATTATTGATAAAATTGGTGGTTTAATTATTTTGAGTTCGGATCACTTTGAAAATCTCTGCTCTCTATAGATGTCATGATCTAAACAAGAAACTTTTCATTTCAAATCTAAATACCTTTTTGAAAAGTAATAGAAATTGTAAAAATCATTGTATAGTTGGTGATTTTAATATAGATTTAATTTCTCAAGATTCGCATGGTCATGTTTTACTTAATGACCTACTCTCAAACAAATATCTAGCATATTTCCAGGGTGTTACTAGACAATTTTTTTGTTAGGAGTAATTATCTTAATTTCAAAGTTATAAGGTTGCCAATTGTTTCACAGAACATTTTCCTTTATGTTTAGATATAAATACTGAGACAATTGAAGTAAAAAATGTAACCAAACGACACATGACGTATATCGATTTCAATAAACTAAAGCAACTTATTTATAACACTGACTGGAAACATATTTTGGATCTGCAGGATCCAGAGATGACAACTGAATATTTGATCGATACTCTGCAGAGCCTCATAAAAAAGTCTACAAAAAAGTCTAAAAAGAGATTTTTGAAACCGCGGAAAAAGTGGATGACTAAATCTATAATGACATTCTGTGCAAACAAAGAGTCACTATATAATACTTGGAAAAATGATCCTAATAATGTTTATCTTAAAAATATGTACAAGAATTATGTAACATTCTAGACGTAACAAAAGAGGTATACGAAGAGGTATAGAGGTACGTAGTAACAAAGGAGGCCAAGAATAAATATAACAAAGAAACGGTTGATGCCAATATCAGAAACCCTAAAATATTATGGAATTTTATTAAAGCTAAATTGAACAAGAAAAAGAAGGCTGGCAATATGGATATAGGTTGTATGGTTTAAGAAGGAAACAAAATTGAAAATCCGACGGAAATAGCCAATTCTATGAATGGATTTTTTTTTAAATAGGCATTGAACTGAGTCAGACAAGAACACCTCCAAAAGATGTAACAATTAACTTACTACCTAACAACTCTAAGAGTATATTTTTATATCCAACAGATTCAAACGAAATAACTGATATATAAATGATATGCTCGAAAAAGCGGGCGACCTGGATTGTATAAGTATAAAAATTTTGAGAGCAGCTATTTACATTGCACAACCTCTCACTCATGTTTTTAATTAGATAATAGAACACTCAATCTGGCCAAATGTTTTAAAGAACGCGGAAATAATACCTATATTTAAGTCAGGAAATAAAAAAAATGCCACCAGTTTTAGACCAATTTCATAAATCTCAAATTTGGCAAAAATATTTGAAAAAATAATTCATAGCAGATTATTTCAATTTTTTAAAGAAAATAATATATTTAATAAGTAATTTAATAAGTTGCACACCGTAAATCACGAATTGCTGCTTCAAAAACTTTAGAATTATGGAATTAGGGGAAATGTGCATAAGCTCATGGAAAGCTACTTATCAAACAGGAAGCAGAAAGTCAGGGTAAATAATATATACAGTACTTATCAGAAAGTTACTACAGTGTATTTTTGGTCCTATTCTCTTTGTAATTTATGTCAATGATCTACTAAGTAAAATGCCGAATGACTATAATTTCTTACGCAGATGACACATGGGTACTCTCAATAGAAGATTCGTAGTGCCTCGCACGCGATACTATGAATCGGACTTTGATAGGGTCTCAGTTTGGCTAGCTTTAAATAGATTGTCACTAAATCTACAAAAAACAGTCTTCATGACTTTTGTAAACAAAGAGGACAATGTTCCTAAACAAATAAATATAAGAATCGGGGACTATCAGTTAAAAAGAATTTTAACTTTCAAATACCTTGGTATTATATTCGACTACAATATGAAATGGAGAAGCCATATTGAAAGTATAGTAAAAAAAACTAAATATTTAACCTTTGTCTTTGTCTAACTCTCCAGGTTTATGACCAAAAATACCCTCTTGAAAATTTATTATTGTTTCTTTCACAGCCACAATAATTATGGTATATATAACCAGGGGCATTGCTTATAAAAGTCATTTAAATATATTACAGACTCTGCAAAATAAAATAGTAAAAATAATAAATAAAACAAATAAATACGAGACTGTAGTGACCCCACTAAACATAGAACAAACATACATATTGGAGTCAACTGAATATCATTACAGGTATTTGCTAAATTTACATGTGCAACCACTTAGTAATACGAAGATTAAGAGTTTATTATTACCTAAGGTTAACTTAGAAATTGCCAAGAAGAACAGTTTTTACGCGGCGACAATGACTTCGACTTCACTTCCAGTAGAATTAAAAGGTATGCGTGAATTAGTATAAAGAATAAAATAAAAACTGGGCAAGATTAAATATTTAAAATGATCAGTTTTAAATTGTTTTCACTCTAGAGTTTTATTTATTATTTTTTTGTTTTATTTGTTAATTTGTGTTAATGTATTACTGTTGATGTTGTACTGTTATACTGTTTTTTTCTTTTATGTAGCCAGGCCTATGTACAGTATTTTCAAATACCTCTTTAGGAATTACAATGTGAATCATGTAAATTATCTGGTATAAATAAATAAATATATACATATATATATATATATATATATATATATATATATATATATATATATATATATATATATATCTATATATATATATAAACACATATCCTTGAAAACGCAACAAAACACAACATTTTTACTACTACTGCTGTACGGTTTACTGCGCATGCGTCATTTTATTTTCAAAAACTGTAAACGAGACAACATGTCTGCTTGCGGAATCTTAGTTCCATTCTTAAAAACAATGTCAAAATTATAAGCTGACAAAATAATAGACCACCGAACTAATCTAGATGATGCCAAAATTGGAACTTTCCTATTCTGAGCAAATAAGTATTTTAATGGATCCTGATCACTATAAACAGTGAAAGGTGTTCCAAATAAATATTTGTGGAACTTTTGTACACCAAATATGACTGCCAAACCTTTATGAAGCTGACTATAATTCCTCTGAGCATATGTTAATGATGCAGACTGAAAAGCTATTGGACACTCTAATCCGTCAATTAAATTCACCTACCTTCTCTACACCTTCACCTCTACACCTTCTAGGTGTATTCTAAAACACCTACCCCGTAAGCGCTAGCATCTACAGTTCATCAACTGCCAATAAAAACTTAATATAGACAAATGCGACTGCAGCTGTGTGACATTTTGTGGAGGGGGTGCAGACATAATTTTAGCTACCTTAGACTTTCAGGGACTTGTTCCTCGACTTGACAAAACGAAACCCAATAATTCCAACGAATCTACAAAAAATTCACTCTTAGAGACATTCATTTTTACATTAACCTCTTCTAAACGGGTCAGTACCCTAAACAACACTTTCTCACATTCTTTTCTACTAGTACCACCAATCAAAATATCATCAAGATAAGCTGCACACTTATCGATATCTTTCAAAATGCTAAGCCAAATACTAAACGATTATACCTATATAAACCATACGCCGTATTAATTGTTAAAAGCTCCCTATTACTTTTCTAACCACCCAAAAACACCCTGTAAATATGCATTCCTTAAATCTAATCTACAGAATTTTTTACAACCTACAAATTTATTAAAAATATCCTCCGGTCTTGGAATTGGATACTGATCAATTCTCAAGTAAGGATTTACTGTACGCTTGAAGTCAACATACACACGAAGTTTACCGTTCTTCTTAGGAACACAGACAATGGGTGAGGCCCATCGACTGGTTTTGACCTTAGAAATAATTTCTTGTGATTCTAATCGAGACAATTCCTGAGAAAATTCTTATCTTAAGGCATACGGTACCTCGTAAGCACGGTGATATACTGGTGTCGTATCCTCTTTTAGAGTGATATCTACAACGTATTTTTAATTGGCAAATCATTGTCTTTAATAGAAAAAGTTCTTAGATACTTACGTTTTACACTGTCAATGATTTTCTCCTGTTGTGAAGACGCAACAGCAGTATCAACCTTAGGTGTGTGACTATCTTCCAGAACCACTCTCCATGAGGGATATAGAACATCTAAACAATTTCGACCTAAAATTGCTGAACACGACAAATGCTTAACTACAATTATTGGCAACTCTCTATTAGTTACTTTAACAACAATATATCCACAAACATTAAACTCTTCTTTGTTTGCGGCTCTCAACATCCCAATAAAAGTTTATAACGGTTTATGACCAAATTTGGACAAGTAACAATATTCACTAATAAGAGTGGTTGAACTACCCGAATCTAAAAAAAAAATTAATACAAATTTAATCGACTAAAATAATGATCATTAGAGGATTAGCAAAAAAATCTGACGTTACAGTACAAGATGAACAAGATAAAATTAAATTCTAAATTTGCTTGCAACAAAATCTAGAAATATGTCCTTTCTTCTGACATGTAAAACATTTCCAACTCATTGCTGGGAAATCGGCTGGTTGATGACTTTTCCAACACACGTTGCATCTTCTGCTTGCTGAGTAGTGACGTCTTCGTTGAGGTGAATAATTCCTTTTTGAGGAACAGCTACCGGAACCATTACGGCTCTCTAATCTCTCTCTCTCTCTCTCTCTCTCTATATATATATATATATATATATATATATATATATATATATATATATATATATATATATATTAACAATAAGACATTAGCAATAACAACTTTACACAATAAAAAAATAAAAGA
Source organism: Phosphuga atrata (assembly GCA_944588485.1). Classification (NCBI taxonomy): domain Eukaryota; kingdom Metazoa; phylum Arthropoda; class Insecta; order Coleoptera; family Silphidae; genus Phosphuga; species Phosphuga atrata. The sequence goes on from OX155900.1 coordinate 29,940,214, forward strand.
TAAAAAAAAAACCTTCAGCGATCATTCCGGAACCGCGCTTAGCATATCTTTAGAATGATGCTTCTAAATTTACTTAGGTTTTTTGCTCGTGGATTGGCTTGGTTGCACTATCCGTTTGTTTCTGTGGTTTTTCAGCTTCTCGCCATCTTCTTTGGAAGACATAATGTTTCTGACAAGCCTGTCGGTCCTCTCCCAATTTGTTTTGTTTTTCATCATGTACTGCAATATCGTCCCTGGTTCGATCGGCATCTGCACACTACCTGTTTGTTTTTCTCTTTCTGGGTCCCTTCTATCACAGTCAAATATGGTGTGGCATACCGAGTCTATCTCACCACAGTATTCGCAAAGATTGTCCGCGGCGGCTCGTATTTGATGCAGGTAGTCGCGGAAGCAGCCGTGACCTGAGAGGAATTGTGTTAGATGATAGTTTGTTGCACCGTGCTTCCTGTTCAGCAATGTCTGGTATGACCAGCTATGTCCATTGGCTTTGTCCGACGCCCGCCATCTTATTTGCCATTCCTCTAGCAGATTTTTTCCAGCTGCTTTTCTTGCTTGCCTGTTGCTACCATTTGCGTATATTTCAGCTCTCTCTTTTACTAAGAGGTCTATGGGAGGTATGCCCGCGAGTACTAGGCGGCTTCTCCGGATATAGATTTATATGCGCTACAGACCCTTATAGCGACCTTCCTTTGTACTGCTACTAGCTTCTTAACATTACTTTCCGCATTCATGCTTTTAGCCCACTTTGGGGCGGCATAGAGCATAGTGGATTGTATGGCCATACTAAGGAATCTGCATTTGTGGCTTCGTGGGCCACCTACATTGGGCATAATTTTGTCCAGCGCTGCCGCTACCTTCATACCCTTGGCTGCGGCCTTCGTGATGTGTAGGACGAAGGAAAGTCTTTTGTCCACTACTACACCAAGATATTTGATTTCATCCTTTGGGACGATGCGGGTCTCTTGTATTTGGAAAGTAATTGGCTTTAATCTCCTAAGCCCAATAAGTAACACAGCTTCGGACTTTTCCGGTGCAAGCGTTAGGTTATTGGTTGTCATCCACTCTATTACTAGTTGTATTGCTCGGTTTGCCTTTTGCCAAAAATTTCCGTTCTGGCCGAGACTATGAGCGCCAGGTCGTCGGCAAAGCCAACAAGTGTTGCACCATCTGGGAGTCTTAGGACCCCGTCGTATAGGATGTTCCACAGGGTTGGACCCAAAGCTAAACCCTGCGGTGCACCACTACTTAGTTCCCTCACCACTGTACTTCCATCTGTTTCTAATAATAGGGTGCTGTCACCGAGGTAGCTCTTCAGTATGCGTAGTAGGTAAGGAGCCACGTCTCTTCTTGTCATTTCATGCATTATGATCTTCCAGCTTGCACTATTAAAAGCATTTCGCACGTCGAAGGTGATAAATGCGCATGTCTTTCTCGTTCTTTGGGAGCCTTGTCTTGCCTCCTCGGCGAGTTTTAATACAGCATTTATCGCACTGATTGTGGATCTGCCCTCTCTGAATCCGTATTGTCTCTCAGACAGCCCGGTTCCAGTTTCAAGTTCCCTATTTAATCTGCCCAGCAGCAGATGTTCTAAAAGTTTTCCCGGTGTGTCTAGGATGCACAGCGGCCTATATGAAGTTGGGGACCATTACGTTAGGTTTTTTTTACGTTAGGTTACCAGATGGTGAACGATCGCCGGATCTTCTATGGCTACTGGAAGTTCTACAAGATGGTGAAAAACTACCGGAACTTCTATGGCTACTGGGAATTCTATAACTTGAATGGGTACTCACTCTGGACGAACTTGGGTTGCCGTCCACCTTGAAGGTTTCCTGTGGAATATTGTCTGGACAATACGGAGCTTTACGAAGCTGTCTGGTCCCTACCATTATAGCTTCTACATTCAGGGCAATTCTACACGTTTCTTCAAACGGTAAATTAATGTCCTCTGCCAGAAGTCTTCTTTGGATTGATTCACTGTTAAGACCCAACACAAATCTGTCTCTTAATGACAAATCGGCTGCTTCACAAAAACACGCTTTGATAGACAAACTTTTGATTGCTGAAATGAAATCAGACAGTGACTCGCCAAGTATGTGATCTCTTCTGTGAAATTTAAAACGTTCTGTGATAGACAGTTCCTTCGGTGCAAATTTATGGAGTAAGACACTAATGGAGTCTTGATATGAACACTCTTGCAAGTCTCTAGGACACAAAGATTCCACTAAAATTTAAATTTGTCTGGACCTATGGACATACATAATTGACACACATTTCCCTACTCTGAAACCTTTGCACAATTTAAGAACATTGATAGACGTTTCACAAAAAAATCAAATTCTTCCAATGCTGATTAAATACTGGAAATATCATTGTTTCAGATCTTAATATACTAATTGCTACTTCACTTTTGTCTTCAGCCATTATAACAGAAAGAAAATTTCAAATATAGTGAAATTTATATCAAACTATTACAACATAACTAAAATAAATATGTTTTTCTACTGATATATGTGAAGATGGCATTTTTTCCACGGCTTACCCTACATGAAAGTGACATTTTTTCATTCTAGGGATGAAAATATTTTCACGTCTAGACGAAAATGAATATTTTAAATTTATGATTTTGTTGATTAAAACACTAAACTAACCAAATTTGCATGGACTTTCTTATTAATTACATCAATTTCACTGAAATATTTTATGTACAAACGTAAAACGAGCCTGAAACTATTTAAAAAAACGAAATAAAATTAGGACATTTGACTTGAAAAGTATCACCTTCTATGAGAATGCAATATGTTACCGTGGAAACGGCCAACTAACAATTAAATTTGTTTTGACAGTTCTGACAGTTCGCTTCGAATTGGATTTATTAAAGTCGAATTATGGATTCTACAACCGAAATCAGTAGAAAAAATTGCATTTACTATTCGAGATGAAAGTGTTTTTTTCTGGTTCGGTGTGATTGCTAACTCGCTGGCGCTCGTGAGCAAACTCCCACCTCACGAAAAAAACGCCACTTTCATATCTTGCTGTAAAATATACTATTTTTTTAAACTAATTACTAACCAAAATAATACAACTTAAACTCCAATAATTAAACTAGTTTTTATGTGATAATTAAACTTAATATTACTAACTCAAAAATCAATTTCAAAACCACAAACTTAAATGAAATTAATAAACGTAAAAATATTCTCAAGATATTAATAAGATACTGTTCTTAAAATACTACTGATAACAATGCCGCAAAAAAAATCTACGACGCACTCGTGTACTCCTAACTTTTTCTTAACACGCTTTATAAAAATCCTTTTTTTCACTATATATTGTAAATATATCGACTTTTATTATCAACTAAGAGCTAGAGCAATTATGTATGACACTAAACTTACTTAAATAACTTTGACTATTTTTTTTCACTTCCTGTCCATATGGTACGATCAAATGGCGATTGATACTTACATCTTTTTCCATCCTCCTTTTACGATAATTTTTATTCTCGTCGCCAAATAATATGTATTGAGGTGGTCAAGTGAGTGTCCAGTGGAGAGGTATATTAAACAACTACATAGGCTAGAACTCCTCCTCTACCTGTTCTGCAGGGGCGGGGGGTAACTCTGAAATCTTAAATGGAAACCCCATTTATTTCTTGCAGATTCAGATTTTATGACAAAAATAAGAAGACTTTATTCGAAACAATTTTTTTTTAATCTTTATAAATGGCGATGTAAAACGTAAAAATTGGTTACGTTTCATTTTTCATAGAAACCCATGTGATTTAGTACAAAGTAATAGAAAACAATAGAAAACGATTTATTTAGAGTTGGGGTGCTTGTTCATTGGCGATTCGCCTTACCTCCTGCTTTTCAATTAAAGTAAATGTTCAAAAATTTGACCTTCAACTTCGATGCATTTATTGATTCGCTCTTCAAATGCTTGTGTACAGCTTAAAAGTGTCTCTGCTGGAATCTGAGCGCAAGCATTCTTGATTCGCTCTATCATTTCTTCACGAGTTGTTGGCACTCTTTGATAAACCTTGTTTTTTAGAAACCTCCACAAGAAAAAATCTGGTGATGTCAAATCGGGCGACCTAGCAGGCCAATTTACCGGGCCACCTCTCCCGATCCAACGACCATTGAAATTGCGGTCTAATATCTCTCGTTCTAGTCGTAAATAGTGAGCTGGACAACCGTCATGCTGATACCACATGGTTAACCGAATGTTTAAACTAATGTCCTCAAGTAATGTTGGTAGTTGGTGTTGCAAAAAAATTGATATTTTTGTCCATTTAAAGTGCCTTCGACAAAATAGGGACCAATGAGCTTATCGCCTATGATTCCACACCAAACGTTAACCGACCAAGGACGTTGATGCTCAACTTGTCGCAACCAGTGTGGGTTTTCTACACTCCAGTAATGCATATTGTGTCGATTAATGTTACTATGGTTTGTGAAGTTAGCCTCATCGGAAAATAGTACTTCACGGAAAAAAAATTGGTACCTTAGTATCTGCTCACTTGCATATTCACAAAATCTTACTCGATTATAAAAATCATCCCCATGAAGTTCTTGGTGCAGTGAAATATGATACGGATGAAACTTAAGTCGATGCAGTATTCTGAGAATACTAGTTCGAGGAATTCCAGAATCGCGAGCTAAATCTCGAGTGCTTACTTGGGCGTTTTGGGCAACAGCAGCTAGCACAGCTACCTTATTAGCTTCTCCAGTAACAGTTCTTCTACGCGTTCTTTTTTTAGATTACACACTTCCATGGGTAGTAAATGTTTTAACAACATTGTAAAAACATGACGGCGACCGAACATTATTTGGAAAACGCACAGCATACAAGGCAACAGCATCGTCTATATTTCTTCTACACTCGCCATAAATATAAATCATTTCAACTTTTTCTTCTATAGAAACAGGAAACATTTTTCTGCTCTTAAGTCGAACACTATTTTGGTTTTATAACAACAGTTATTGCGTGAAACAAAAAGAAAAAAATGGTGGCAGAAGCCGCCTTGATAAACACCTGGTTTTTTTTTGAAAATCTAAACGTAACTAATTTTAGCAATTTGCAACCGCCATCTACAGAGATTCTAGAAAAATGTTTAGAACAAAACTTTCTTGTTTTTTTGTCGAAGATTCTGAATCTGCAATAAAAATATGGGGTTTCCATTTAAAATTTCAAAGTTACCACCAGTCTCTCTTAGAAGGAGTAGGGTGGGAGGTCTAAAATTATTATCAGTGAATGGCACCCTGTGAAATATTAACTTTTCATCTGGGTTATTAGTTTGTAATATGTTTATTTTTGGAGATATTTCTATGTCTTCACTTAAATGGACCACCCGGTATATATATATATATATATATATATATATATTATATATATATATAAACAGGACACTACGAAGGGTGGTAGTAGAGAGAGCGAAGTCTTGTCTGCGATCACTTGACTTGACTGTAACCTCTTAAAATACAATATACTCTGGAGGAGGATAATCTTACAATAATTCAGATTACAGTACACAACAGTACTATACGTTTTTTCATAACAATTTAATAACAGGTTTATAACAATAAAATATCTTGCAATTATCTAATTATTCTCAAAATAATTCATAATTGAGATTTGTTTTATAGCAACTTTTAGTTTTGTTTCAAAAGTTTTTCTCGCCAGTTTCGATTGATTATAATATCTCTAGCAGATACCTGGGCTCAAGAAAACGGCCCATGCTATGCAGGTATTGAAGACAGTTAATGCAGTATCTGGTTTTATTTTTGCAATTGTAGTAGTCTAAAGCTCCAATATTTCTACAAGGCTTTCTTCTTCTTGTACTTCTTCACATATTTCTACACCTGTCATAATTTGCTCAGTTTCTTCAAACTGTTTCGTCAAATTTCAAGCTCAGTTTCTTCAGTCCCTTCAAACCAAGAATTTAAATCTTCTTCGCTTGTCTCGAATCCTCTTTTCTGATAAACTTTGCAACCAATTGGCAACAGGTAGATTATCTTCAGTATTCCATTCATCTCTTTCTTGTGATAAAACATTCATTATAGGCCACAGCTTTCTCCACGATGATTGGATTAAGTGAGGTGAAACAGAGCTCTATGCGTGAGCGAGAGAGAATAAAACATCCTTGAAGTTCATTATTTTGAGACACTGTTTTATGTAACCACTCTGAGCAATAATATGAAGGAGCAACTTATTTTTATACAAGGACTTTACTTTCTGCATAACATTTTGATCCATCGGCTGCAGCAAAGGTGTGCAGTTTGGCGTTAGGAACATGGTTTGAATCTCCTCATCACTTGATTAAAGTTCTTGTTCATTTGGGTGGCCTACAGGATTTTAAGGCTGGCAGACAAATATTCTTGAAAGCTCTGAGATTTTTAGCTTTACCAATAAATCCAACTTGTGTGTTCCACTAGCATTTGAACATGGAATAAAGGTGATTCTATCTTTACTCACTTTACGGTCTGGTGCGTTAGAGGATACGAATGTTTTATTGGACAACATATTCCAGAACAGACCACTCCCGTCTTCTTTGTAGATTTGGTCCGGAAGAATTCGAATTCGTCGCTTAAGAGTTTTTCAACCGGAGCGGTTAACAAACGGATACCAAATCGCTTTTTAAATCCATCCAACCACCCAAAACTGGCACGAAATTCATCTTTTTTTGATAATTTTTGTTAAAAGTCGATCGCTATTGATTTAAAAATTGGATGTGGCTATTTATACATACAGTATGTATACGCAATTGGCTATTTATACATACAGTATGTATACGCAATTGGCTCTATATACATAGAGTATGTATACGCAATTGGCTATTTATACGTACAGTATGTATACGCAATTGGCTATTTATACATACAGTCTGCATTCGCAATTGAGTATTTGCACAAACCGACTGTATATACAAATATTGGAGTTACTATTTTGGTAATAACTAGAGAATTATAGGTAATTATAGTTTAATTTATTAAAGTACATTTATAATCTTGCTCAATAAACTCATAAATAAAATTCAAAGTATCACTAAATCAGTGAAATATAATTTTAAATTACATTTAAAGTAGGTAAAATATGGTATAAAGTAAAATAAATGTAGTTATATCATTTTTTATTCTGTATTTTTTTTAAAGAAGTGGTGTGCTTAGTATTTATCTTTGGACGTTCTTTGGATTTTATTTTAGATTTGAATTGTAAATTTTTATTTGATTGATTTGAGGGGCTGGCAGGGTTCGATTGACTCGGTATTAGACGAATTTTGTTCTTCTGGTTGTTCTCATTCAATTGCACTAATTGTAAGCCCACTACTCTCAAGTTCATTTTTAGTATAATCATCATTGTTTATATTTATAACATCTGTATCCATATTTAGAGCATTTTCAGTTGAAATATATCTTGCATGAAAACAAGTTTTTGAAAATATCTCCAAATTATTATTATTTCCTTATCAAAAGAATATGACCACGTGGTGCACTAAAAGAATTCCAAAATGAATACAAACATGTTTCCACCGATGTATTATAAAATTTTGCTATCAAGATATATTTTGCTATTTTGCTTAAATTTATTCTTGAATCAATACAGTTTATGTATATAGATACATACATACATATACTAAATTGTATATAAATACATAAATACAATTTAGTTTGCATGTATTGTTTAAGGGTCCAAAATGATCCTTCAATTCTGTTTATTTACATTAATGATAAATGTTTTTTAAAACAATGTACCCACATTGCTTTACAACTATCCAAATTTTTAAGGAATTGTTCCTTAAGTGTTACATATTTATCTTTGGTTCCTATAAAAACTTACGTACAGATTTACAAATTTCCAAAAATTCTTTTTTCTGCTTTTCATATTCTTCATATGATACAAGCATTTCTTGAATTCATACAATAATTTATGCTTCTCATCAATTATCATCATCAACAAAATCTCATCACCCAAATCTAACAGAAGAAGAAGTAATTAAATACCTAAGTAATAAAGGGTTCACCAACGTATAATGCAGGAAACTGAATTCAAAATTTCCAGAAGCATACTCATCTTTTAAAATCATGATTCCTTTTTTTTGAACAACTAACCGAAATAAAATACCCTGAAACAGGGTAACAATGGCCCAAATACGTACGCGTCAATCGTTTTTTTTTTTTAAATCACGACTTATCATTATAGATAAAAAAGAAAGAAAGAATCAATCTACTAGAACACATGAGATCATATGGACTTAAAGATCAAATTTTCCTACATACACGAGTAACGCAATCACCAAGCAGCATTATTGATAATATTTTCACTCAAAAAAACCAAAAGGAATTTCAGTTCATGATACAATATTATTAGACCACAGATTCATTCTCCTTGGCGGAAACATACAAAAGCATACAGACGGAACACAATTTGAATTCAAAAGAATCTTTAGCGAAACGAACAAATCTAAATTTAAGTTAGCCTTACAAGAAGAATCTTGGAAAAGCGACTTAACTAAATACGACTGCATTGAGAAAACAACCGAGTTCATAAAAAATCTTTATAAATATTTTTATGAAGCATTCCCAATCAAAAAACTTAAAATTATTACAAAACCATGGATGTCGGAAGAAATCAAAAAGTCAAGCAAAGAACTTCATAAGCCATACTCCATACAAAAAAAATTCAGATCTAAAAAGTGACTACCAGAACGCGAAGAACAAACATAAGAGACTGATAATTCAAACAAAAGAAAATTTTATAACGCCACAAATAAACAAAGAGAACTATGGCGTGTCATTAGCAAATTAAAGAACAAACAACACCTTGAAGTTTCAATCACATTAATAGATTATATATATATATATATATATATATATATATATATATATATATATATATATATATAAATATCTTCTTGGTTGGTAAATGTTCAAAGTTCAACTTACATATACCAACTATTTTGGCAAATGTATAGAGGTTCACGTTAACATACAAATCGCGTGGGCTGTCAGACAAGATTTTTAAAAACTCCTAGCATTTACTTTTTGGGCGTGATTACGTTTTATAAATAATGAATTTCGAATTACAAAAAAAAATACTAGTAATATTTTATTTATTATACGAGAGGATAAAATTAAGGTTTAACGGACGTATTCTTAATAAGTTTATAGTTATAAGTTTTTTTTATATAAATTATGTTCAAAATGTATTAAATGTTTTTATGCATAATAAATTGATATAAATTATTTCAAGTACATTTTAGCCTTAATATATATGTGTATTTTATTATTTTTAACTTTTACCTACCTATATTCGTTGGAAAATTTATACTTTTACCGGAAAAGTAAATATATGAAGCTGATCTAAAATTTAAACTCACATTTACCTACCAAATTGGTAGATGTATATATACCGGTAAATGTTTACATTTGCCGATATTGTACTTTTACCGTAACATATATAAATATTTAACTGTTCCTGTTTACTAGGAGTATAAAATGTCCTTATTCCTCATTATTATACTAATAAGGAATAAGGACCATAATGACACATTTATGTAGTATCCACTTTTTGAATACAATAACCTTTTTATTTAAATATTGATAATGTTTTTGTTTGTTTAAAAGTAGAGACAAGTGGATTATGTGTAAAATAAAATATTTGACAGACGACAGTATAGAATTCAAATTATTTGAAAAATTTTGCACATAATTGTTGGCTTCATTGTTGTATCTCAAAATTAGGGGCATTCAAGTATCACGTAAGCAAATTTAGGAGGCGATGGATTTATCATTGGAAGTTTGCTTACGCAATACTAGTTTAGCTTGTAAAATTTTGAAAATAGAATGGGTTTTTCATGATTTGTTGAAAATGTGTATCGAATTTCATAATTTTAGTGTCAACAGATATTTTTATGAATATTTTTAAATAAATTGATTAAACGTATTCCGCGGAATTAGTGGTAAAGTTGAAAATAGCGATATATTTTAAAACCGTGGAAAATTTAGTGATTTTTAATTTCCATTCGAAATAAATTGGATTTTTTTTTGACAAACACTTTGATTTCCTCCCGCAAACATGAGAAAAGCGCAATATAATTTTAAGAAATTTTCCCCAAAAAAATGTATCGTAAATGATAAGTGAGATTTCCGTCTTTTTTTCCAATATTTTCCGAAACTTAAAGTCACAAGACAAGACAAGAGAATAAGTTTTGACACAACCAACACAACAAACCACTAAACAAAGTGAATTAAACGTTGTATAAAATATTTACAAAAATTGTATTTTTTACCATGAAATCTCAAATTGAAATTATCAATTATAAATTGAGATAATTAAAAACAGTTAAAACGCAAATGTATTCTGGAGCTCATTTCACTATGAGAACAATTGCATTTTCTCCGGAAAATTCGTTTAAATTTCGTGAAAAATGTAGCAGTTTTTTTCATTTAATAGTGGCTTGTAAGTAAGGTGTTCCTTACTAGAATTATTTTTTGTTCAATCGTCGGCACCAAGTAAGTCCCTGCAAGTTTGATTAAAATCTATAAGAGGTTCGTAACTCGTAAAGGTTGTCTAACTCGTTTTAGTTCAGACTAGTATAAATTATGTATTATTAATATATCCACATAATGTTAAACAAAAAGCCTTTTATATGGTAATAGGGGGTAGGTATTACATTTTTACTCCACGGCCACGGTAAATTTATCTAATTTTAACTAACATAAAGTTAATCTTTAATTAATTACTTAATTAAAAATTTAACTAATCACATTTACTTGGAACAAAGATAAATAAATTATATTTAATTCAAGAATTTAGAAACCGCTACAAAATACGTATTTGATAAAGTGGTTATAAAATGAAAATAAATTCCGACAAATTTCAAAATAAGTGGAAGGGTACGATATATAGCCACACAGAAGAGATAATATTGTATACAACTCGTGGAATATGACATCATGCTGCTTATTAAACTGTTATTGAGACTCACTCTGCAGTCTCCAATATATTTTTCCTCGCACACAACTTGTGCGCCTCATATTATTTTTCATTACCGTAATAACATTCTCTTTAAAACAAAACCCACAAAACTATAAATCACATACTCACATGTAATCAGATATTATTATAACTCCATCAAGAAGAATAACAGACAAACCAAAATAATTATTATTGACCGGAAAATATTCGACGAATAGCCCTAGAATAGACAGACAAAGGTGGACACAATGCTATAATGCTTGAGTTTAGGTTAGATTCTTTAAATTTATTTAGGTTCTTGTCGAATGTTGATTTGAGAGAAAATATTCCTCTTACTAATCAAACATTTGAAATGAATTTACTTCCTTACTTATCTAACCAAATTTATGGAGTTACAAGGTTTATTTTAAGATGGGATGGAATTGTGATATATTAATGATTATATCCGCTATAGGAATGTTATATTACTAAATAACTATGAAGTATTGCTAAATAACTGTGAAAATAGCATTTGCAGATAAAAAAAAAACTGGCCAAGTGCGAGTTGTGACTCGCGCACCGAGGGTTCCGTAAAAACTTGTAAGTAAGATATCTTTAGGAGGACCTAACTGTATGCCACCCATATGCTTCTGGTGCCTGACAATACCACGCAACACATTAGAGTATTTTCATAAGTTTCTAATAGTAAATTCGCATTTTTCTTGTAATTATACTACATAATATACTACATATTTACGGTTTTCAGATTTTTCCCTTTACATGTGCTGTAAGACACCGCTTTTTGCCAAATTTCATGATTCTAGGTCAACGGGAAGTACCCTATAGGTCTTGATTCCCTTGTGAAATCGCAAAATATGCGACATAAACGGCCATATCTTTTGATCGCGTTAACTTACAAGTTTGGTTTTTTTTACAGCTGAAAGAGACCGCAGACCCCAATATTTGACACAAATTTTAACTTGTTACCTCTACGCGTTCCTGAGAAAAATGGTTTTGACACACAGACAGACGGACGGACAGACAGAGAGACAGACAGACGGGCAACAAAGTGATCCTATAAGGGTTCCGTTTTCGGTACGGAACCCTAATAATACAAAAACGATTAAATGTACAAGTTTAAACACCTATATCTACAGAACACTTGACTAAATAAGACTATATAAACAAAACTAAACGTTCTAGATTCTAGATGTTACTTACTACCTCTATGCTATACCACATTTTTCTGACGGCGCGCCGTCAGAAAACGTGTGGCCGCGGCTAGCCATTTAAAAAAAAATAAGCGGGACACACAGTCAGATGTTTTATAATGTAATGTAAAGCTTAAATTATTTTTGTTTTAAGTCGAATATAAATATTATTGGCATCCAATATAAAGGAAAAACAATTTAGTCACAATTTTATTTACATGCTATAATAATATCGGAGAACAAAATTGGAGTGGCAATTCAATGAAACAAAATAATACAATACAATACAATACAATCTACAAAAGAACAATTTATTTTATACAAATAAAAATAACATTAAAATTTAACGCGATTTTGGTTGGTTTGAGATACCGAGATCCTCAAAAGGTTTTGCAAATTTTCATCGGTCGGGGTTAACCTATGAAAATTCTATATTTCGATTTTATGAAATTCATTCTTGAAAAAGTTTGTTCACATGAAAAAACTTTTCTAGTAGTAGGACTCGAACAAATGCTTTTCGAAGTAGTCGAAAAAATGTTAAGCAAAATTTCCTAAATTTGGAAATTTATATATTTTCTGGAAGACCTAAATAAGACGAAATAAAATTAATTTCATGAAAATTATTGTTTGACTGTAGGTCAATTAATTCTAGTTGTAATGTTCTGGTGCTTTTAAAATATAAAATTTAATAGGATATTTAAATATTAATATATCAATATCTTTGGCATAAAAGTCTTGAACGCAATAACGAAAATCGTCCAAGTATTTTAGTGAATCAATATAAATAATTATGTGATGGTTTGAACTTTTAATTTCCGTAAATAATTAATTAACATTGCTTTGCAGTGTTATGTTTTATTTATTGAGGTAAGCTGTAATGCCAACAAGAAATGTAAATTGCTTAACCATTTAAAATTCGATAATTCTGGTGTATATCGACTCTCTTCTCAGTCAAAAACATTTTAATCTCGTCTCTTAACTCGAATAATCTTTTTAAAACCTTCCCGCGATTAAGCCTTCGAAAAAGGTAAAAAAAAACAATAATTTTGATAACAATTTTCATAACATTTTTCAAATTTACAACTTTTGCACAATGTGTATGTTGATGGATAATACAATAAATTTGTAGATTATTAGATTATTCAATTTCCTATTTTTTTATTAGTCAACCCCATTAAACTAGTATTGTGACCTGTCATGTTTTTTGCGCTATCATATTGCACGTTTCTTAAATTTTACCACTTGAGATCGTAGATACTGAAAACATCTTATAGATGCAAAAATATATCTTGCCTTTCCGTATTTCCATAACAACTTTTCAATGCAGAAAGCTCTTCTGTTAGAAAAAAATGTTTATCAATTCCACGGATAAAAATGAGCAGTCGAGCGGTGAGTTGCTTTCATCGCTAGTGAAAAATATTTAAATTGTGAAGTAATTTCTTTTAATTTATTTTAATAGAGAGGAAAAGAGAGGGAATATATTTATTTTATACTTTATATAAAGGGCTATCGACGACAAGGTCCTTCTGCCCAGAAATAAAATTTGATTTAAAAGGGGAAAAACGTATGTATATATCATAGTTTGTAAAAACAATTAACAACTAACAATTAAATTGCCCGATTTAATTGCAACTAAGAACTAAAATAATTATTTGTAATTGCAAGATACCACAATTAACAATTAATTAATTGTTAATTGTAAAATTTTTCAATTACAATTAATCAATTGTTAATTGATTGATGCACGTTTACAATTACAGTTAACAATTAATAAATTTCGGTTAGAAGATATGTTTAATATACTCCTATGAATCACTTGCCACAGTGCGTAACTAAAATAGTTTATCTTGCCCTACTGCTTAAGTTTTTACATTCATCAAATAGTTCTAATTGTTATAATAAACAATTGATAATTAAGTTAATTATAACTAACAATTAAAATTTTAATTGCAATTAAATTAATTGTAAACCACAATTAATGGATCTACAAAAAATGGAAAAATTCCAATTGATTTCAATTGCATTTCACAATTAAACACTTAATTGAATTAAATTAATTGCAATTAATTTAGTTCCAATTAAAAATGTAATTGTTTGATTCTACAAATCAAAAATTAATTGAATTATGCCCAACACTGGTATATATTAATTATATCAATAGTGTAATGAAATGAGATGATTTGAATATATATGAAATATATGAATGATGAGTTTAGTCGTCGTAGATGGTTTCGTAAAGCGTTTTATTTGGGTCTCAGCGTGAAGTGGTTTTTATGTCCCGTTTTATGCATAGTGGGTCTACTATGATCCAGTGGTTGTTGCTGTCTTTGAATTTTGTCCGTAGTTATTGACGCCTGTCTAGGAGTTTTGGAATTTGGGAGAGTCTATAAGATCGTAGGGAGGATTATGAAGGATGTTGTTAAAGTGTCTTAACTTGGAGATCTGTAGCAATGAAGTTCGTAATGCCACTTCCAATATATTTAGTGTTCTGTCGTTAGCGTTTGAAAGTAATAAGTGTATATAGTCAAGGAGGGGGCGGGAGATGGCTTTATAGATTCTAGCGGCCCTTTTGATGCAAATGCCTTTATTTCCATGGGTTAGGCCACGAAAATATTTACTTCTCGCTATTGTTTTTGCCTTTCGTTCTTTCGCGTCGTTGGTGAATTTCAGTTTGTTGTCAAATATCATGCCCAGGTATTTGATTTGAGTAGTGGGTGTTACGTAGATATTGCCTGTATGTGGCGAGAGCTAGGAGAGATTCTGTGGTTAGATGGATTGGCGGAGCATCTCCAACGATTGAGCCATGATACCGTTTTTTTGTCAGTAAGGGCTTGGGGTTCGTAAATGGATATTTTGAGGTTTTTGTTATGCGAGATGTGTCATGGTGTCGTCGGCATATTGTAGGATGTAGGAGCAGAGTTTGATTTGGAGTTTGTCGTCAGAGTGATAATTATATATGTCTTGGTAGTATAAGTTATAGAGTAGTGGAGAGAGAGGCGAACCTTGGGAAGATCTTGATGTGGGGTAAATGGTGGAGAAAGGTGGTTGTTTATTTTGATTTCGAGGGATAGCTCTTCAAGGAAATGTTTAATTCGTTAGAGGAGGTAAGGAGAAATATTGAGTTATTTCATCTTCTAAAAGAGTCCGGCGTGCTCATAAGAAACTGTCGATGGCTTTGTTGATATCAAGGAATAGGGCGGCTGAGTGTTCGTGTCGAAGGTATCAAGCCTGTAGGTTATTGGAAAGGATGAATAAAGGATGGGTAGTAGAGTGATAGGGCTTAAAACTAAATTTAATCTAAAGTCTGATTTTAAGGATATGTTCTAGGATTTTGCTAATAGCTGGTAGGAGAGTGATCTATCGGTAGCCATTTTGAAGGGAATGGTTTGGTCCAGGTTTGGGGATGGTAATAATTATTCCTTTTTTCCATCACATTGGGAACGATCTCTTGTGGAGGCAGCCGTTGAACAATTTAACAATGTATTGGTAGATTTCATCAAGCAGGTTTCAGAGTAACGATATTTTTAACGAGGTCAGAGCTAGGGGAACTATTTTTTCCATGGAGAAGAGCGGCTAAGTATTCGTTGTATGTTATTTCATCAAAGTCCGTACTGTGGCAATTGAAAAAGTTGTCAATCCAAGTATTTACTCTGTTAAGGTTATTATTGTCATAGTGGGGGCTTATTTTTATATTAACATATTTGTTGCTATATTTCAATTCGTCGAACTACTGTACTTGCAGACAAATTAATATCTTCGACACTAAATTGAAAAATTCACTATATTTTAAACACACTTAACTACAATATTAACACTTAATCACAAACATAATACACTTAACCAGAATATGTCAAAATAATTATATGATTTATTATTCACAGGTATACCTATCCACTTAACACGTGTTTAAATTTATATAACTGTAAATAACAGGTTAAATAATATTTCTATATATATTATATTTGATTATAACATACTGAATTTTTCAATTCAGTGTAAGTATGGATTACCGCGCAGTAACGGTTGCAACTATCCTATTCATAATATCTTCGAATGTTTTTAATTTCATCCTTCCAGATTTCCTTAAAAGTGGCTAAAACACATTTTTTAATGAAGTCTCCATCCGTAAATGCTTTGCAATGCTCAGCAATTTCGAAATAAGTAAATTCGTTTTGACTAATGTTGAATTTTGTTCGTTACATTTTTAAAAAATGTTCTGTTTGATTTCTAATGATTTTTGCAAAGAATCAGTTTTATCTCGTCTAAATTGCATTTCAAATTTATCATACTCATTTTTGTTTTTCGTGTTTAGTGACGACGCAAATTAAATTCTTTTAATACACTATAGATCCGTTGAAAATTAAGCATTGTACTTTATTGTGATTACGCAACATATGGAATACATATTTAGAAAAGAGAACTACAGACCGATCAGCTTACTGTCTCAAACTTACCGATTATCCCGAAACTGAACTACTATCAACCCAGCGAACAGGCAGGATTTCGTAAAGGATTCAGTACAACCGAGCACCTACAAACAATGAGAGTATTCATTGAGAAGACCACAGAATACAATGTGCCGCTATGACTAGCGTTCAGAAATTTCCGAAAAGCCTTTGAGACAGTAGAAATCTCGACACTCTATAAAGCCCTAAAAAATGCCAGAATTGACCATAGGTACGCAAACTTGATCAACAATCTCTACCGCAACGTCACACTACAAATCCAACTGCACGAACCATCCGAAAAAGTGAGAATCAGGAGAGGTGTACGATAGGGAGATCCTTTATCGCCGAAACTATTTGCCATGGTTTTGGAAGATGTACTAAAAACAATTGATTTCAGTAACCGAGGAATTAACATAACAGGCGAGAAACGCAGCCGACTAATGTGTGCCGACGATATATTACTGATAGCCAGCAACAAGGCATAACTCATCGACGATATCTACAAAGCCACAAAACGCATAGGTTTGGAAATTAATTTTGGAAAAACCATGTGCATGACGTCAGATAGAGAAGATCAAGAACAAAAAGATCAAGCCGGCCATGTCGCAAGAAATGAAGACAAATGGAGCGAAAAAATCATAAGATGGAGACCTTGAAACAACAGAAGCAGCGTAGGAAGACCACAGTTGCGATGGAACGACGACCTGATACGATCGGAAGGCATTAACTGTACCAAGCGGCCCAGAACAGGACTACGTGGAAGAGCAAGAGGGAGGCTTATGCCCAACGGGCAGGAAACAGCTAAAAAAAAGAAGGCGACCGCAACGTGAGTGCAGAATAAGCAAAAAGCAGAACAAAAATAATTTTAAAACAATTAAAGTTGTTAGAAAAATTATTTGTGCTAGAATATCATTGCCGCTACACAAGGAACACTCAATCAGACAAATCGTATGTACATAAACGTGGATACATGGGTCTACATATATACATAAGCATACAGTACTTAATGAATTTTGAATGTAGTATAAAAAACAGAAGATACGTTTATAAGACTACATAGACAAGAGTAGATACAAAATTGAGAATAGAAATCATAGATAAGATTATATTATTAAACTAGATGCACACGAAAATACAGATAGGACTAAATGGTAAATAACAGAAATTTCTTTTGTCACTTTTTTCTATCTAGACTTTTCTATAGTCTTATGAACCAGTTTTCTTAGTATACTTTATTAAGAGTCCAAGAGTCCAATAAGTCAGGTGATGATAGGCAAGGATTGTGATGATAGTGATGATACACTAGAGAAGATGATCAATGCGGTGGTTAAATTATCCAATTAATACCATGTTCGCTAGAAACACAATTTTAAAAGAACTGTAAATAATAACTTAATTCGGTGTTGCAATGGTTATATATTATAAATTTTGAGCGTTTTACATAAAAGTTATTTTAGCAAACTTTTCATTAATCCACGAATGTTTTGTAATCAAATAAACTTATGAAAAAATATTTAGATTATTGAAGTATCAAATGTATATAGAAAGTTTAGGTAAAAATAGTAATTGCTCATAATTTAGATTTTATAGCACAGTAGAATGGCGATGAGAGGATGAAATGTAATATGTATTCTTTGTTTCAGAAATATATTAGCGAAGGTTCTACAGTCAGAGATTGCGTTGCGAAATGCACAGATAAAGGTAAGAGTTTAAATTGCAATTTGGAATAAATATCACGTGAAATCGGCTTAACAAGGATTTAAATTCCTTTTAAGTGAGAGTATTTAGTTGCTGCTGCATCATATTTCAGGATCGCGCAAAACAGATACAGGAGTACGCAATTCTGCATCGTCAATTAATTCAATTAAATGCGAAATATTCGAGAGATAATGATTATGTTCAAGCATGTAGCAAACGTGCGTAATTAATCTTATTTGCAAAGTCATAAAGGGAATCATATTCGTATATTTGATATAACATTTAATTTAATTGTTAAATAATAATTTATAGCAAATACATATAAGAAATTTGTATTAAAATAAAATCAAAGCTTTGCATTTGTTAATTTTATATGAGTTGATCAAAGTCTGACCGAAATTTTTCAGTCGCTATTTTTCTTACATTATTCAAAATGACCATACATTATCAAATAATTACTTCTATTAAGGCTTTCTTTAAAGATTAATTTGTGTCTTATGGTAAAATGAGTAAAAATTGAGCCAATATCAATAAATATCATAAAGTCGTCTAGAAAGTTGGAAAGATAAGATATTTAGCCTGCAGAACAAATGTTATGACTTCGGCATGGCATTGATAAATTAATCAGACGTGTCACGGACTTCCCTTTACCTCCTTTACTGCGATAACCCATGTCGACTAGATAGACAGAAATTACCGAATCCTTTTAAAGTTATATAGAAATAAAACCCAAATTTTCCCCTTAACTTATATCTATTTATAGCTTGTTTGTTTAGTTTCGCCTGTCTATGATCATCTAGTTTAGAATTCAAATGTTCCTTATCTTGTGTTGGATCAGCAGTGTTATCTACTTAGACGTTAATACCGTAATGTCTACTCGGTAATCCATTTGCGAAATAAATGGTTATAATAGTTACAACTTAATATATAAATTTTATCTGTAAACAAATATCAATAGTCAAAATAATAACAATAATTAGTTTAATAGTGAATAAGACATAACTAAAACAGACTAGACAAGTCTAATGCAAATACGACAGCAATTAAAAAAAAGATTCTCGTGACGATATTAAAACATTAGATAAGAATAACAGAAAATTTTAATTGGAAACTTAACCTCTGTTTATGCTGCCAATTGTTTCAACTTTGATCTCTATTAGTACCTACTTATAAACATATGACAGCACTATTTACGAAGTCAACAGCAGACGTACAAGAATAGATGGGCAAAATTAGAATATCTGCGCATTTCTCATTCTGATAAGTTTAAATAAATCACTAGGTAAACAAGATTACATAAAGATTACTAGATTAATTAGATCAAAGCTTCTTAGTATTATCCTCGAGACCTTATTTGAGTTGTGCTGTCGGTTGTCGCATTCGATTTTTAAAATAGACTAGACCAGGGGTACACTAGGTAGATAGGCACAAAAACTAAAACATCCACAATATGAGCTGCGTTTTTATATTTATATTAATTAACACACAAAAATATATTTATTATTTAAGAAAAATTTTAAATAAAATACAATGGCAACTTAGTCAATGTGACGTGTGAGCTTAGTGATCTAAACACATTTTTTCAAAGCGTGGGATGAGACGTGGCACCCCTACCCCCACTTCTTGCTTCATTGATCTTTGAGCGATATTTGCTATATTCTATATATTTATTACAGCTACAGATGAAAATCTGGCTTCACATAAATAAGATGTTGCAAAGGAAATGAGAATTCTTAGTGCTTTTGAACTTAATGTTCGATATTCAGTATGGACCGATATCCAAAACTTCACCAAATCAGAACTGGTTGTAAGGCTGCTGTCGCAAGACAGTTCAATGAGACTCTCTTATTCTTGTATAGTGAATTCTGGTGGAGCATGGAAAGTATCTTGCATCCACCCAAATTTTTCGATATCGTCCTCGGCAAAGTATTTTTAAAACCATTCAGTGAACTTCGAAAGGTTCGAAAAGTTCGGTGAAACAGGCTTTCAAGTCTTGTGAGACAACAAGCTCATTAGAGGCCGCATATTTATTCAATTGCTGGAAACAATCTTGATAGCCATATTTTTTTTTTTTATTCACAACTGCATTTTTTCCTATCGCAATCTTTTCCAATAGTTTCAAAAAGTGCATGTTACTGCCTTGCAGAAACAGATTCAAATTATGCAGTTTTTCAAATATATCGCACAAATATGCTCTCTCTCTCCTATGGCTCTACAGCCCAAGGTTGGGCCAATATGCTAGTTTTAGTAAAAAGTCTGGTTCGGAAAAGTATCTGGTGTTTTCGTGACCTTCTTCTTGTAAAGAAGTTTTAAGAAAGTCTTCATGTAACTCGAATTTACAAAATAAGACATTTCAACGTGAAAGTCATCGTAAACTGCTGTAATATAGCAGGCGTGATCAGCTCTCATATACATGTAAAGTTTTTTGAAATGTCTGGCTTTTAGCGGCTTAGTTTTTGCACGTCAATAACACGACACGTTCTAATATCTGGTTTAAGTCAGAGCTAATTGACTTTGAGGCTAGCGCTTCCCTATGGATGATGAGATGGGTTCACATATCATGCGATACTATTTTAACGAATAAGCGCTTGTATTTATCCAAACCTGCCAGACATTGATCGAGCACTGTCAGAATATAGACCGATACACCTTTCTCAATCTAAATTATTTTCTATTATAAACTTGTCAAGAATTTCAAACAAGTCGCAATGGCTGCGCGTAATGCTTTTGCAGAAAAAAACGTCATAGCCGATAATATTGTCATCCAGAAAGCGTACGTAGCAAATGAGATGTGCATCTTTATTACAGTCAAAAGTCTGATCAAGTTGGAGGCCAAATTCGTTGCCTTTCATTTTTTCTATTAATTGGTGACTCATATACTCAGCTATTTCATGAATTCTTTCACTTATAGTGTTATTAAATAAAGATACCTTGGAAATTAGTTTTCCTGCCGATTCTCCCACCACAATATTTACCATGTCAAGAGCAGCCGGTAGAATAATCTATTCTGTAAGAGTGTGAGGTTTTTAGCATTTTCCAACCTGTAAGCCAACTTGAATGATGCCAACATTGCGTTTCTAGGTACTAAGGGTTGTTGAATCAACACGTTTTTTATTTTTGTAAAAGTTGCAACGTCCTATTAAAAAAATCACGGGATTTTTCAACCATAGTAGGGTGAATGGTCTTGAGATGTCGCTTTAGCATATTATCGGACGATTCTTCATTGTTTACTTCTATTGAACTTATATTCTTCTACATATCTTTATTTAACTTAGATTCTTTACTCTTCACGGCGCTCACTTTGGGAACCCCTAGATAAGACACTACCTTTCATTCATTAATGAATGATAATCATTCATAGAAGAGTTAGCATTATTAGATTGTATTTAGTTTAGTGAGTGCCAAAACATTTTGGGTTATCTCTTCATTTCACAAACTGTAAGTAGATCGATATTTAAAACGAAAAAAAGAAAATCATTTTCAGGGGATTATAGAAAATTTATGTTTTCAGTTTGCATAGCTATAATAGATGTTTAATAACGGATGAGCATTCAGTATTCAGTTCGTCGTGCAAATTTATCTAAATTTTAAGACATTATAGTTTTTTTTTTCATTATAGAAATTATTGTACTAGAGTTTGGCATATTTCCATCAATTGATGTGAGTCTTAAGTGGTAATTTTGAAGGTCGACATTTGGCAGCAAACATTTGATTTTTAAATCAGATAACTGAATTTTCAATTAACAAAAATTCGTTTTAATAAATACGTCAATAACAAAATGGAATAAACTATATACTATGATATTTGCTTTTCATACTTTTTGATGAAAATATTGACTTTGTGTGTCATTAGTAAAATGATCAGTGATGCGGCTTTAATAGAGATTCATTCAAATGTGAAATTTTTCTACCCAAGTAATCCAAGAGTAACACATATTTATTATCTTATTATCTATTTATTATCTTTAAAATATTTCAACATTTATCCGGAGATATAATTCGTAATTATTTTCAATATGAAAACCTCATTGTTGTCGAAATTGTCTAGCTACTCGATTCTTCTGAGATCTTTGGCAAAGATAACTTTGTAGAACTCACAGAACAAGAAATTCACAGAACTTGAAAAAGTTATTTGCATTAGAGTGCGGAAAGTTTGATTTTACAACGCGACAGCTCGTTTGGGAAACGAGCCCAACATGCGAATATAACTTTGTAGAAAAATAAAAAGCGCTAAAATAGCGCTAAAGCGCGGAAATAGTATATTAAAGGCCGAGTTCAGTAAGCGCTATTTTACAGCACGCGTCCAAGTTTGGAAAACGACGAGCGTAGTGAAGAGTTTTCTAATAGACAAGTGCTGAAAACCCCTTAAGAACTAGTTTTTTATAGTATTTTTTCTGTTTTGCGCCCATTTATGCCTTTTCTAAATAAAAAAAATTCCGTTACATATTGAGAAAATTGTATCGCGCTCGGCGAGCCATAACCGCACGCATATGAGTGCTGTTGTGAGTCCATTACAGACCCAAAATAGAAAAAGTGACTTTACCGCATTGTAGTCGTACTTTGCAACATCGTGAGTAAAAATCTAGTTTCGCTTGACGTATACACGATGTCAAAGCTAGCTTTATAATTCAGGACGCCAAAACGGGTTATTGTGCTAACGAAAATACAAAGAACTATACAAAGAAGAATTCTATACATTTTATTGGTAGAAGTTTGGTAACAATAACTGCTTCATGGCTAAAATATATTTTTATTTGCGAATATATGTGTAGTATATAACATTTATGACTATGCAAGATAATTTAAAAAATAACACTAAGTAAAATTGTTTGTAACGGGTTCCCTTTCCTTTAAGCGGTTTAAGGGTCTGGCTGTTTTTGTTTTACTTAGATTGAATTATACAATTCGTTTTAATTCAAATTTACCGAACTTTGTTTAACTATAAATCAGAGAAAGGTCGCCGAAGACAGTAAACGATAGGGCGAAGTTGCAGATAAAGTCAAAACACACGTAGGGTTGTAGAGCTTAAGGAAAAAGAAGAAGAAGATATAATTGCCTAATTCTAATTGTTAACTTAGTCTAATCAGTCGAAGTTTTAATGAACGAATTTATAGTTTGTTACCAACATGAAATCAAGTCTACTTAGATTAAAATAATTTAGTTCATTTTAAATGGTATAGAATTTGTTTATTTAATCTTGCTTATCTGCTAGTCGTTGTTTATTTTCAATTTATCTAATATTATTTTATTACCTAGTTTTGCATTTTAGTTCAATGTGTAAATTTAATTGAATAATTGGTATGCAAATATTAATTTACCAACTTTTAGTTGACTAATTTAAATGTAAAAATTAGTGTATTAAGTCTTTAACTAAACTAATTTTAAGTGATTTCTTGTTAGCTAACTTTATTAACAATTAGCTAACTTTAACCAACTTTTATTTGTAAACACTTTTTTGTCCTGTAGTATTTACTTCACATTTTCATAGCATTTATTTAATCTTCTATGCTACCATTGTTTAACTAGCCTTATTTCTTGTTGAAAATTCATTAGGATCTCTACTTATTCCTATTTTAATTGCTGCCCTATTTTAAATCTAAAAAAATGCCAAGATATTTATTTACATATATTAGAGAATAATTAACAAATCAAATTACGCACTGGTCAATTATGAAAACATTTAATTAATCCCATTTTACTCTCGCGGGACGGGCAAAACGTATCGTGCGTGTATATATCTTTATTTTTTAACGCAAGGTGTCCCGCAAACGAAAATACCGTCAGTTTCCTGGGATAGCTCCAAATTATCCTGAATTTCATTCCGTGTGGTTGCATTAATTCCGGACAGACAAAGCACGGCTCTCCGGTAGAACATATGTTTCTGACATATTTACTCCTAATTGTTTTATCTCGAATCGAAATTAAGGACTAATTACGTAGATACAAAATATGATATAATAGATAATAGATACAAAATATGTAACACACAATATGTTCACAATAAATTAAAAATTAGTTCTCTCAATTCTAGAAAGATAAGGTTATACAGATAAGACTAGATAGATACGACTATAGAGAACAAAAACTAGGCCACAAATTAAACAGATCAGATTCCACAGACAAACACGATAAGATAGACAAGATTATACCAACAAGAGTGGACAAAACGAGGCCATAGAGACCAGACTAATCAGATAATGGTGGACAGACAAGACAATAAACAGTAGACTTGACATGCAAGACTAGAGAGACGAAATGAGATAGACAAAACCAGAACTGGCAAGACTGGACGAAAAAGACTAGACGGAGAAGACTTGAAAAATACGACTAAACAGATCAGAATAGATGGAAAATGCTTGGTCTGCAGGACTTGATATACATGACTAGGTAGATAAGACTGGACAGACAAGACTATAGAGACAAGACTAGACAAGCAAAACTACATAGACAAGACTAGACAGACAAGACTAGACAAAAAACACTAAATAGGTATGACTAGACAGCAAGGCTAGACGGACATGGCTATGCAGACAAGACTGCACAGACCTGACTAAAAAGACAGGACTAGACAGTCATGGTTAAACAGTTAAGATTGGACAAAAAGACTAGACAGACAAGACTAGATGAACAAAACTAGACAGACATAACTAAACCGACAAGTTTAGACTAGTCCTGGCAGACAAGACTATAGCGACAAGACAAGATATACAGGACTAAATAGTCAAGACTAGACGGACATAACTCATCATGCAAGATTAATCAGGCATGATTAGACAGATAAAACTAGACAGACAAGACTATACACACAAGACTAGATGACTAGACAGACAAAGCTGGGCAAGATTAGAGCTACAAGAGGGGACAAACATGACTATAGAAGCAAGTCTAGGTAGACAAGATTATAAATAGAATATTTGACAAATAAGACTAGATTGACAAAATGAGGCAGACAAAACTACAGCAGGCACAAAATTGGACAGACAAGACTAAGCATACAAAACTAAGCAGACAAGATTAAACAGTTAAGACTGAACAGAAATGCTCAACCAGACAAGACTAGACAGACAAAACTAGACAGATAAGTCTCGTTCATCCTGCCAACGGCAGCAGTCGAAAACTGTATGGCTCACACTATCTTGTTCTCCGCAATACACGCACAGATCGTCAGATGCTCGATCCAGATTGAACAGGTAGTCTCTGAAGCAGCCGTGACCTGTTAGCACTTGGGTTAAGTAGTAGCTCGTTTCGCCGTGCTGTCTGTTCGCCCATGTGGCTACGTCTGGGATAAGAAGTTTTGTCCATTGCCCTTTATCGCTGGACTCCCATCGTTCCTGCCATTCTTTCAGCAGATCTTCTCTGACCCGTCTTTTTTCAAGCCTGTTGTGGCCAGTCTCTTGTAGCTTTTTCCGCTCCATTACCACTAGGTCGATCGGGAAGATGCTGGCAATAACCAGGGCGGCTTGTCCAGAGACTGTTCGGTATGAGCTACACACACGCAGGGCCACTTTCCGTTGGACATTTCCAACTTTGTGTGCGTTAGATTCTTTTTGAGTTCATTGGCCTAGATTTGTGCACCGTACGTCATAGTAGACTGCACCACCAAGCCCAGCAACCTCCGTTTACCATTTTTTGCCCCCCCCCCCCCACGTTGGGCATTAATCTTTGCATAGCTGCCATCATCTTCATCCCCTTCGCTGCTGCTTCTGATATGTGCACTGAGAACGAGAGACTTTTGTCTATTAATATTGCCAGGTACTTTATCTGCTCTTTTGGGAATATTAGTGTATTCTATAGCTTAAATTTTATCGGGCTGTGCTTCCTCAGGCCAATGAGTAGAACTGCCTCAGTTTTCTCAGGAGCTAAACATAAGTTTTTAGACTTTATCCAGTCGCAGATTTTGTTAATTGCATGGTTAGCCGTTACCATCAGCCCCTGTTCTGTCTTAGATGTTACCACCAGAGCTAGGTCGTCAGCGAATCCAATAGTCGTTGCTCCCAGTGGAAGTTTTATTCTTAAGACCCCATCGTATAATACGTTCCACAGGGTAGGACCCAGTATAGATCCAGTCCAGATTGCAGTATCAGACTCCTGCAACTAAGATAGCTTCTTATCATTTTCGTTAAGTAGGGTGATATCCCTATAGCTGTCAGGCTATTCATTATATGAGTCCAGCTGGCACTATTGAAGGCGTTTATTACATCAAATGTAATGAGAGCACACAGATTTTTTGTTCTTTGCGTTCCGGAATTTGCTGATTTTGCGATGGTTAGGACGGAAGTTATAGCATCTATGGTAGATTTTCCAGATCTAAATCCATATTGTCTATCCGATAGTCCCGCTCCGGCGTCGAGCTCCATTTTAAGTCTTCTTAGCAGAAGCTGTTCCAGCAATTTCCCGGCTACATCCAGTAAACAGATAGGTCTATATGATGTTGGCTCTCCGATTGGTTTGTCCGCCTTTCTTATGAGGATGAGCTTTGCTCGCTTCCATTTATTTGGAAAGTTTCCGGCAACTAGCAGCGAATTCATGGTGTCCAGGATGAAATCCGGATGGTGTCGAGCTGTTATTTTTAGAATCTCAGCAGGGATCCCATCTGGTCCCGGGGCTCTGCCGCTTTTAATTCGTTTTGGGGCCAGAGATAACTCGTCGGCATTGAAGAGTGGAATGTTGTTTACATCGGGTTGTGCCCAGTCAAGAGGAGTATGATGTGGGAACAGCACTTCGGAAACTTGGCGAACTACTTCCATCGTCATTGGTAAATTTGGTGGACGAAGCTTTAGATTTCTCTTAACGATCTGAAAGGCATCGCCCCTTATGTCCTTCTCTAGGTCTGTACAGAGTTTCTTCCAGTGGTCTTGTTTGGTTTGATTTATAAGTTGCCTTAGTTCCTTTTTTTTACTTTTATACGCTATGCTAAGCGCTTGGTTGTTTCCGTGCTCGTTAGTTTTCGCCCTTTGGCGTTGGTATCTTCTCCTGGCCATGACGCATGCGGCTCTCGTGGTCGCGATTTCATCCGTCCACCAGTATGTTGTTCTGTATGTTTTTAGTCCTGCTTTCTTGGTCAGAGTGTCGTCGCATACTTTGCACATCAGCTGGATCAACGTATCGTCGCTTTTTTCGTGGGTTCTTGATAATTCGTGTGCAATACACCTTTTAATTTTCTCTTCGTTTAAATTGATTATGGTCCAGCCAGACTTTGAGCAGTGCTTCTTGTATTTTTCCTTTACGTTTTCCCTTATGTTGTATAGTATATAGCGATTGTCACTCAAAGTTTCATTGTCGAGAACTTTCCAATCTCGGATGTTGCTTGCTACTGAGTTCGTGGTGAATGTTAGGTCTAGGATGGAGCGCGAGTTTCCTCTTTCTAAGGTGTGTTTACTTCCTTGGTTTTGTACGGCTATGTCTATTTCCACTGCCCAGTTGGTGACTATATCTCCTCTCTTGTCCATGCAGGGAGATTTCCAGTAGGGAGACTTCGCGTTGAAGTCCCCTGCTATAATCTTATCTCTTCTATTGTGCTGCCTGATACTCTGGCTAAGGGCTTCAAGATATTCAGATAGTTGCGAGGTACTTGCGTTGGGATATAGGTAAATGCTATATATAATGAGATGGGGCAGCTCCACCCAGACGAAACCTGGCCCAAGCCCCGTTTTTATAACGGATAGTTTGCTACTCCTCATCCAAATCGCTGCATCTTTTTGTTTGTCCATAAGCCATCCGGAACTTGTCGCTATTTTTTTGTTGGGCTCGCTGATCAGTACTATGTCTGCTTTTAGTTCGGTCGCAGTGGCAGTCAGCAGATCATGAGCTGCGCGACATCTCATGATATTTATTTGTAGTACTGTTAGCATTTCTGTGACCTATCGCGCCTTGCCTCCGACAGCGCCTTCCGGAATGCTGGGCACCTTCCCGTGTTTGCCCTATGACCCTTCTCGTTGCAGACGGGGCAGAATTCGTGTTATTTGCAATTTTGTGCTGTGTGTCCCTCTTTACCACATCTGAGGCACAGGTTTTGCCTGTCGGGTCCATCACACTCCTTTGCGTAGTGGCCCGTTAGCCAGCATCTGTGACAAGTGATCACATTTGCTCGTTCCCACAGTCTGCACTGAGCACTTTTAATCTTCCATTTTGTAGGAGTTTTTCTGCAGTTTCCTTGTTTACTGCGATAGTGGCAGCTTGGGTATCTCCATAGGCCGGTCTTAAATTCAGTATTATTATGACTCCCTTTTGTTCGCCTACGAGTAGGCGAACTGTAGGGTCACTTCGTTTGATTTTAATCGCACCTCAGCTGTGGGACATTTTTTTTCTATTTCTTCGCTTAGCTCTACGCCTGTTCCACCTTTGACTTCGAGCACTAGTTCGCCAGTTTTCCCTTGTCTTGCTCTGATGATGTCCACTCCCGGTAGTTTTGAGTCCACGTTGGTTCTCACCATTTTCAGCAGGTCAGCATAAGGTCTGCCGTCGGCTTTAACCAGCACGGCTTCCGTTATTTTGTTCTTTGGTCCTAGCTGTGATTTCCCCGTTGCTTCGGTAGTTCGCTTGCCTTTTTTTCACCACTTCCGTCCAATTTGTGTCACTCGTCCCTTGCTCCTGTTGTTGTTTCTTCTGATGTGGTGTTGTTGGACAGTATACCCGTACCTCTATCTCGGTGTTGGCGAATATAAATTCTAGCGCCTTTTTGGTTATTTGCCAGTCGGCTTCTCTGGGCCGGTGTATAGCTAGCTTATTCCGCTGATTTTGTTCGCTTATCCGCTTCAGCTTCTCCAGGCACGAGTACAGGTCTGTTTTCTTTGTCTCGTCCGTTGGAGATTTCTTAGTAACCATTTGGTATACGTAGCGTTCTTCGGTTTTTATGTCCCCATTTTCGTCTGACATGTCTATGGTATGTTTGAGATATACCACTCTACCAACCTTTGGTGCCTGCCTTCGCGTTTCCTCGGGCCTTGCATAGGGCTCCGTTAGTGCCCTTGGCACTCCCTGGTCTGGGAACATGTTCTTGTCGACGCACCACACGATGTCCCATTCCGAGGTTGTCGCTAGCGCGTGTCCATGGCTTTCCTTCACTCATCGAATGTCCTGCCGTTTGATATTTGGTCGCGCAATTCTTTTATTTCGTCTTCTTCCTCGGTGGAATTTGTTTGCATGGCGTTGCAAGTCTTTACATGTAGGTTATCTCTCTCCATGTTCGCCTCCCTTGTTTGGACTTCTACGTCGAAAGTTAGCTTCTGGATAGGCTCGAAGCGGTGCTGCTCCAACCAGCTAGAGACAGAATCGCACGAAAAGACGTTCGCTGACTTCCTGACTCTCGTTGCTAATTCCCTGACTTCCCTTTTGGTACTTGGGCTAGCCGCGATTGCTTTTTCCAAGTCCTCAACCTGTTTGGTCAGAGCCCCGATGGTCTCCACGATGGTGAAAACAATCGGGCACTCCGTTTTCTTGTAAGGCTCGATAGTGTCATCTGTGGAAAGTCTATCCGCCACTTTACGTTTTTTTGTAGCCTCCCCTATGGATTGGCTCCTCGTGTGTCCCAATCTATTTTTTGTTGATTCCCCTGCCGGTCCGTTCTTACCAGATTTGGTAACAAAATGATCCATTGTAAATCCCCTGCCACATGGGATTCTAGATGAAAACGATTGTTTGCTAAACACGTTAAATTAAATTTGCCGGCAGCTGGTTTCGAACCGGGCACTCGCCGATCCGCGGTCGCGCGTTCCACTCACTGCGCCACTAAACTATTTGTAAGAACTGTGGGCTAGCAGAAATATGTTTCTCAATTTACTGTTTTCTTTTTTCCTTCTCTTTCTCCTTTATACCTGACTTTCTTATCACCTCATGGCGACAAAATTTGCACAGTCGCAAGCTATATACACAAAAACTTCGAGTTCACTTCTCGTAAAGAAACAACACAAAAAAACGACACAATAAGTCCAGTCTCAAGAATAAAAGTTATATACAAATGATCACACTGCAATTATGAACACAATGGTCATTTGCACAAGTTTTAATTTGGTCTCTATCCACTAAAAATTGCCACTAATCTTGAAGATTTATTTAAGCAGAACTGAACGGTCGCAGTCGACGCACTCGTCAGATAAGTCTAGCCAGAGAAGATTAGATAGGGAAGAAAGACAAGACTAGACGGAAAATACAAGACAGACAAGAGTAGACAGAAAAGACTAGACAAACAAAATTAGCTAGAGAGGACAAGAAAGATAAGACTGGATTGACATGCGACAGACAAGACTAGATAGACAAGACTAGACAGACAAAAATAGACTGACAAAACTAAACAGGCAGGACTAGACAGACAAAAGTCCAGACAGACAAGACTAGACCGACGAGACTATAGCGACAAGACCAGATATTCAGGACTCAACAGACTAGGTAGACAAGACAAGACTAGCCATACAAAACTATGCAGATAAGACTAGACAAGCAAGGGTAGACAGATAAGGCTATACAGACGAGACTAGATAGACAAGATTATAGAGATAAGACTAATCAGACAAGACTAGACAAAAAGACTAGATAGGCATGACTAGACTAATAAGGCTAGAAGAATAAGGCTAGACAGACAAACTGAGTAGACAAGTCTGGACAGACAAGACTGGAAAATTGCATCGAAATATGATACTTCCTGATTACTTCTGATACTTTCTGAAAGTATTCTGAATAATATTTTTCACTAAAGTAGAGATATAATACTCGCTGGAGATTTCAAGATTTATCTTGCAGCAAACTCGAAAGAAGAGGAAAACCTACTGGATCTACCAACATCACTTTGTATGGTTGAACAAGTACACGACTTCACAAGAATCACTGCCAACACGAATACTAAAATAGATAACTCATTTGCGAAAAAAGGTTTTCCATTAAGTACGGCTCTGGAAGACACCACCGGACCAATGTCCGACCACCTAATAATTCTACCAAGTTGCACTCTGCAGAAAACCAAAGAAAAAGGAAAGAACACCACCTGGTTAGAAGGTTCACTCAGGAAAATTAATTTATATTCCCAGAGGCGATGGGTGGCGAATGGTGGCTTAAAATATATAGTACCGAAGATATTAATGAGACAATGGTCATTCTTATCAAGACACTTCAATACTACTTCAACACCTGTTTTCCTATGATCAACGTAAATATACATAACAAGACATGGGTTACAAAAGAAGTAAGAATATCATCCGCCAAAGTCAAAGATATTTACATATTACAAGAAGAATACCCAGTCCTAAGATTATAATACCTGCGAATGATGGAAAGTCATCAGAAGCTTATAAAGGACACGTAACAACAATTCTACGGAAAGAAAATGAATGAAGCCACCAACAAGCAAAAAGCTCTCTGGAAACTAATAAATGATCAGGCAAATAAAATATATACAACAAGACATGTAGAACTTACAGAAAACGATAATTTAATTCGAGATCCTAAAAGAAGTAGCAAGTATAATCAATAAGTTTTTCCAAAAGGTAGCACAAAACATTTCGCAAAACATTGAATCCACCATTATAACAAACAGCCATATCACATTTTACCCAAACACGATATATATAGGAATTCACATGTATGGAAGTTTTGTTTGCTATGGAAGAATTGCAAAATAAAACATTTTGTGGTTCAGATGGTCCGCTATGCATTATAATTAAGGAATTTCGACACTACATACTGAAGCCACATTACCCACATCATTAACAAATCCTTAGAGATGGAACAATTTCCCTACGTCTTAAAAACTTCCAAAATTTGCCAAATCTATAAAAAAGGGAATAAAAATGATGTGAATAACTATATACCAATTGCACTGCTCTCAATATTCTCACCATTTTGATTGACATCATTTATAGAGAAATATAAGCTGATCCCCACACAAGAACATGGCTTCTGCAAGGGGAAATCTACAAACACAGCAATACTAGAAGTAATTGCAAGAATTAGACAAGAGCTAGACGGTGGGAGAAGGCCGATTGGTATATTCCGCGATATATCTAAGGCCTTCGACTGTGTGTCAGATGACCATCTATTTAATAAGCTATATAGCTGTGGCAAGAGGGGGAAAGCTGGTGGATGGTTAAAATCATATTTAATAGATCGTACTCAATTTGTTGCAGTAAATTACAACAATAATACAACACATTCCTCTGCCGTATGAACAAACATAATTGTTCCTCAAGGTATCTCAAGTATTTTAGCCCCATTACTATTTTGATGTATATAAATTATTTAAATAATTTATATATAAATTATTATCAGTGCACCTTCTATGCAGACTTTACTGGATTCATTGTGTCTGAAGCAAAGGGCACTGACACTGAAACATCTGCTCAGATACTTTTGAATAAAATAGATAGATGGTTTGCAGCTAACAACTTATTTCTGAATAGAGAAAAATCCGAGTACGTTATCTTCCAAACTTTAACGAATGATTATTCAGAAGATCTCCAATTAACTATAGCAACCTATCCACTTCAGGGATAACATACATAATTCTTAGGACTTATTATAGAGGAACATCTTCAATGAAATCACGCCGTAGCACACATGTGTGCAATTTTAAATAAGACAATCTTATCCTATGGAATTACAGTCTGCGGATCATCTCCACGTGTACAGACCGTACACAGTATATATATATATATATATATATATATATATATATATATATATATATATATATATACATATGTAATTTTTAAATAGATTAGTTTATAAATAATTCACATTAGCTGTAACTATAAATGGTTGTATTAACAAATATATACAATAGATTATTAAAAGATAATCCTACCTATAAATGAAAAGGTTATAAGACCTTTAACACACTTATTTAAAGATTTACAATTTATTCTTATATATTTTATCAACATTAAAATACACGTCTATGTTGTATATTAAAATAGCATGTGTGTGTGCTTTGTCGGAACATATGGTTAATGATAGCATCAAGTGCCAACCTAATGTTAGTTACATTTACAAATCCCTAGATGTTATAAAAAGGGCGCTAAACTAGGAATAAGATATGATTATCTAATTTACACCTCCGCTGCTAGGGCGACCCTTTTTCTCACAAGGAGAAAAAGAGTAAGGTATCGGCTTCCTACTATGCACCACACTTTCCTTGTTATTTTTATTACTCTTTAGTTTATACATAGAGTTTGAAATTTTTTTTATGATAATGAATGGTCCGGTCCTTATTTCTTCTAGCTTGCCCCTGTTTAATTTATTTCCATTCTCTTTTATTTACATCAAATTTCTTTTTATTTTTGAGAAAATATTTTTCCGAGTTTCTGAATGCTTCTTCTTTATCTTTCTCTATATCTTCTTTTTTGTATAACTCTTCGGAAATAATATGAGAACTCTGTTCGTACAGTAGGTAAGAGGGCGAGTATTTTGTTACGCTATGATTTGTAATATTATATTCTCTTACGTATTCTTCTGCTTATTTTGGCCATGCTTGTTTATCTCTTTCATTTATCTTACACCGTAATCTATTTACCACAGTCTGATTCAGTCTCTCATTTAAACCATTAGATTGTGGGGAGTCTATAGATGTCCATAACAATTGATTTTTTTTTCTTTAATGTACTTTTTAAATTTAATTGAATTTAAAGCACTGTATTAGTCAACTAAAATCATCTTTATTTCGTTTTTACTTATGATCGGGTTTATTAATTTAATGAAATCATCTCCAGTCTGAGTAGTTAATGTCGAAATCCAAGCATATCTAGAGAAATGATCCACCAGTAAATGCATATATTTCTTTGTTGATCCATTAGCACCAAAACCACCTATTGTGTCAATTGACATAATTTACAATGGGTATTTTGCTGGTCCTAGTTTTGATAATGGACCTATTTCTCTTGGACCCCTTGATTTATTCTTTATGCATGTCTCGCATATGTTACAATAATCTCTTATTAGTTCATCCATATTCTTGAAGTAATAGAATGGCCTTATTTTTTCTGCCATTTGATTATTACCAATATGGCCGTAGAATCTATGTATTTTATCGATCAATTTTTTTTCCAAATTCTTTAGATACATATATTCTTTTATTATTTTTTAACATTTTGAAATTTATATCACCGTTTTTAACAGTCTGTTTTGAACTTTCAATTTCATCTTTAATAGTTTCTTGATCATTAATTATTTCTTCTATCTTGATCATATTCACTATTTATAAACAATCTTCTTTATTTTCGAAATCTTCCAAAACTTGGTTTCTCGATAAGGTTCGATATTTATTTCTTCTATATTTTCTTTTCCTTCTTTGTAGACCACTTTAAAATTATATTGTGTTAAGTATAGCATCATATCTCCTAGTGCTTCATCAGTTCTCGCTTTTGATTTTAAATTTACAAGTGGTTTATGGTCTGATATGACTATGAACTCTTCACCTATTAGATAATGTTGCCAGTATACAATCGCCTCCTTAATTGCTAAACATTCTAAATACACTACTTCTTTCTTCATTTGGCCCGGTGTCAGTTTCTTTGAGAAGTATGCTACTGGATGTAGAGATCCATCTTCCTGTCGTTGCTTTACAACTGCACCAAGTCCCAATCGGCTTGCGTCCACTTCTATAACTGTATCCTTATATCTGTCGTAGATTGCTAAAATTGGTGTTGTGCATAAATATTTTTTTATTTCTATAAAACAATTTTCGCATTCTTCAGTCCATTTAATCTTTCATTCTTCTTTAATAAATTGTGTAGTGGTGCCAACTTTTGTGTACAGTGGTCGATGAATTTTCTGTAGAAATTTATTTTCCCCAATATTTGACGAACCATTTTTTTTGATATTGGACGATTAAATTCCTTAATCGCAATTAAATTATCTTTAATTGGGTAAATTTTTCCATCTTCAATTACGTGACCTAAGTATTTTATAGAATGTCTAGCAAACATACATTTTTCTAATTTTAGTTTAAAACCTTCTTTCTTAATTTTTTTCGAAAAATAACCGAATTTGTTCTAAATGTTCATTAAATGATTTTGAAAATATCAGTATATCGTCTATATAATTTACACATACTTTGTTTAAATTATATCGTCTGATTATACTTGCCAGAACTCTTTGGAAGATAGCGGGCGAATTTTTGTATCCGAATGGGAGTACCTACCATTGCCAGTGCCCTCTTCTTGTTATGAAGGCTGTTTTTTCTCCAATTGGCATAGACCAAAACGCGGAATTTATATCTAAAGCCGTATACCAGTCACAGTCAATATCCACTACTAAATCTTCTATTCTAGGGAATGGCTGTGGTTGAGATATATCTGTTTTCTTTTAACTTTATTTTGACTTCCCCAGCTTTAACTGAACCGACATCATATTTATCATTTGCGAAACATAATTGGTATTCCTGAATTAATTTATAGATTTTCATTCTCTTCTCTTCATCTAAGTTAATCAAATTTTCCTCCAAATTTTTAATATTTCTGTATTCGTCAGTTGTAGACTGGTTTCCTTTTATGGCTATTTTCTTAATGTGTATGTAATTTGTAAATTCTTCTGTTGTTTCTTCTATTATTTCGTCCTCGTTGATATTATCTACGTCTATTATTTTATCATTTATTCTCTGTTTAATTTTTAAGTCTTCGTTTTGTATTAAATTAAACTTTTTTATTGTATCCCATCCAATCAATAGATCCTAGTTAAAATTATCATTTTTGACAACTATTAAATTTAATATGTCTTCTATTTCTCCAATTTTCATATGCAGGTTAACCCGGTTTTTTAGTAAATTTCACACAATTTATCGTTTTCAGTATACTTTTATTCTTTATTAATTTTGTTTTTAGTTCTTTTATTACTTTTTCATTAATTAGTGAACATGTAGAGCCATTATCATATACTGCTTGAATTGCTTTCTATTTATTTAAAATTACTTTAATCTTTATTATTGAAAGTGGTGTGGAATTCACCGGGCCAATTAGTTTTTTTTCACATTGTTATCTTGTAGACATACCTCATTTTTATCGCCTTCATCTTTTTCAGTTATATTTATTTCAATTTTTGTGGTTCTTTTATTCAAACATGCCTGTATTGGATGAAAACGATCTTTAAGACCCAACGATTCACATTTTGTGCATGGTATCTTCTTAATTTTTGAATTTCTCAATAATTTATCTTTATCAGAATCAAATTTTTTTTCTTCACTTTTCTTCACTTCCCAATACTTCGTTGTATGATGGTAATCGTTTATTTTCTTTATTTCGTTTATTAAATCATCAATAGTCTTAATTTTATCCCTTTCCAATTTATTGTGTATTTCAGCCGGCAAATTAAACACAATTTGATATATCCTAAATAATTCTGGTATACTTTTATCCGCTTCAAGTAAAAATCGTTCTTTCTTAATTACGTATTCGATTAATGATCCAGAAATATATTTAATTTTTTTGTCTCTCTATAATTTCATTAAATTTGAACTATACCATTCTTTTACATTACCTTCAACAAAGATTTTTAGTACTTCTATTTTTGTATTGTTTTCAGTTATTTCACATTTAATGCACTCTTTCTCAAATGAATCCATCCAAACTGCTGCCTTTTGTCATCCATTAAATTTTACAATTAAAAATTTCTTTTCTATATCATTCAAACTTACTTGGTGATGCCATTTTAGTTGGGTTTTTAATTCATTGATCTGTTGTAAGAGGAAACATTCATTTGAGGTTAACTCACACTTTTGCTGTATTATTACAAATCCCTAGATGTTATAAAAAGGGCGCTAAATTTGGAATAAGATATGATTATCTAATTTACACACATATATATATATATATATATATATATATATATATATATATATATATATATATATATATATATATATATAAATTGGAAGTGTCTACAATAATCTATAACAATAAACAAAACATCGACAAAAATACGGACAAACACAACTACAATACAAGAGGCAAAGAAAAACTGTGTAGCCCAAATCAAATTTAACGTTGTGCCAAAAGAGTCCATATGAGCAAGGAATTATAATATAGGAATTATAATATATAATAAACTACCATGAGAAATCAAAGAAGCTAAATCCATAAAAATCCTCCGAATACTTCTTAAAATTTTTCTTCTTCCTCACACGTTATATAGTGCTGCAGAATTCTATAATATTTCAATCTAAATAAATGCCACAAATAATTAAAATTAATCTGTCAAATACTTTATCTACTTCATATTATTTCTTTACTTTTTTAATTTGTATTATAATGAATTATCTGTAATTTTTTGTAGACTTAGCCAAAAGTTACTCTTAACTCACCGGAGAATGAATTATTTGATTTGATTTGATTGACTAGAGAGACAGGACTAGACATACTAGTCGAGACAGACAAGTGTAGACAGTCAAGACTCTAGACAGGGAAGGCTAGACAAGCAGGACTACACGAACAAGACTAGACGGACATAATAATGCAGATAATACTAAACGAACAAGGCAGACACAACTAAATATACAGTATTAAATAGACAAGTTTTGACAGGACTAGAAAGACTAGACTACAGAGATTATACTAACAGCCAAACTTAAGAGGTAAAACTAGCCCAACGAGATCAGATGGACAAGATTACATCGACAAGAGTGGATGCACAAGGCTAGAGAAACAATACTAGATGTACATGGATGCATAGATGAGACTAGGCATCCAAGACAGGCAGGACTAGACAGATAAATGGGACGCACAAGACTAGTAAGGAGAAGGTTCGAAGGACTAGAAATGGGTAGGAAGAATAGATAAATAAGAATAAATATACATGATTAGATATACGACCAGAGGGACAAGACAAACAGATAAGACTGGGTAGGAAAGAGTAAACAAGCGTTATTGGACAGACAATATCAGAGATACTCAAAACCTCTGAAAACCAGAGAGACGCGGTTAAGCAGACTATACTAGAACAACGACACTAGTTAGAAAATGTATACGGCATTATATAGACATAGCTAGGCAAACTATGCTTAATCAACTATATTAGATAAATTAAATATTATAATACGAAGTTAATAAAGCTAATTTACTTGAAATGTCATCAAACATAGAAGACTACTTTTTATGAATAACTGTTCATTTCATCGCCAGTTATGATACACTTAATAACAAGAAATAAATTATTTTCATCACATTTGAGTAGCATAATATAGATATCAATGCATTTATAATCTATTTCATTGAGATCGCTTGTAAGACAAAAGTGAAACTATGAAGGAATAGTTATTTACTTTAGAGTGTGGAAAGTTTGATTTTACAACGCGACAGCTCGTTTGGGGAACGAGCTCGAAGGGTACGCGCGAGCCGTAAAATCATTTCCGCACGAAATTTGTATAATTTTTGTTGGCCGACAATTATTATTTAAGAAACAAATAGACCCTCCGCCTCCACTTCCGGTCCCCCACTCCCGCCCCCTCACATCCGGTTTCCACTCCAGCTTCTGTTTCCTACTCCACTTTCGGTTTCCAGCTCCACTTCCGGTTCCATTTTTTTCACACTTCCGGCTATTTTTCGGGGATTCCGCGTTGACCTAACCTAATCAACCCTCAACATCAAAGCGGAATCCCCGAGAAAAAAAATCAACACATATTTCCATCCGCGAAAATTTCTAATACAACATTGTATATGAGATAAGATTGGATGGGATCTTAAGATACATATTGTATATGAGGTTTTCGCGGTTGAAAGCTCGACCAACTTGGCAGAGACAACAAAGGAATGCTATTCTGGTTATTAGGACACACCGGTATAGAGTAAAATGAAGAAGCCGATCACCTAGCAAGTAAGGGATCTAGTAATCCCTTTATTCATATCCTTTATTTATAGTCCGGGACCAATTTGCGGTATGAGTATGGACACCATCCACAAAAGTTTAGATGAAAAAATAAAGAAACAATGTATGAAAACTTGGAAAAAACTTCCAGAGCTAAGACGGTCAAAAATAAAATTGGTACCTTTTAACCAGGAAGGAGCAAAATCCTGCCTGAAACTAAACTTGCTTTGAATCCTGACTTAGACTTAGCGCCGCAGACTTAGAAAACAGATCAACACCCTAGGACTAAAGAAATATGACAATTGCAGATATGTGCAAGAGGCATACTTGAGGCGTGACTTGGGACCATCTGCTTGAACTAAGAAGAGTTGCAATCCTTGAATCCAACCCAGATTCTGGAATTCTTAAAGAAATCATGACTAGAGGACGCGCTCTAAATGTGTAAGTATACCATCGATCAGAGGAAGAAGTTGGGGTTTGATAGATCTATAAAGGTCGCAGTACAAGTCGCCACCGAAATCTACAATCTACATTTTCAGTACATGTTTCATTATAAGTAAAATATATAATATAAGACTAAAATATATATTGACCATAAGATAAGAACAATACAGCTTGGGACAAAAAAACTTAATTACGAATAAACCAATAATTTGAGACAACTGGAGATAAAGCCTGAAGGATTCTTTGGACACAATACTAGAAAAAAAAACAGGCTAGACGTATTTTTTTGTTCATTTTTATATCTCTGTGAATAATTTTTTATTTAATTATTTTACTTTTTAAATTTTATTATCGTATATCATTCTATATTAATTTTGTTGATAACAATCGGAACAAAAAAAGTGACTGCAGGGAATACGTTTTAAATTTAAAATTGATTTATTTATGATTTAGCGTTCGCAAACGCATTTTAATATTTCGGATGCGATACGTGTTGCAAACGCCAAACCGGTTTTGAATTAATGGTGGATGCGCCAGATTCAACACATTCATTTTTTAATATAAAAACCTGTTTATCCGTATATCTACGCAGTATTTACAGTGCCCGAATATTATTCACATTTTGTATCAGTATATGGAAACAAAACTTATATAAGGAGGACTTTTGGAGGATTATTGCTGGACCAATAAATACATAACAAACACATACACAACTGGATACTGATCTGAATTATATAATCGCAGTGGGAGAGGTTGCTTGTATTTGTTTGTTTGTTGTTATTTAGTTTGGATGGAAATAAATGATTAATAGATGGAGTTGACGAAAGTTTTGGAAAACTCATACATAGTTAAAAAGTAGTTTGGGGTTTTGATTGAAATTGAAATTAGTTTATGTATAAGGTTCCTGAACTTAATGCATTCGTTTATCTTAATTAATACTAAATGGTTTTCAAAATAATTTATTTGAATAGATTGAAGTATAAATGGAGAATCAAGTATATAAACGTGTAAAATTGACTCTCGCTTAGCTCGAGCTTTGCTAAG
This sequence comes from Phosphuga atrata, assembly GCA_944588485.1. Lineage (NCBI taxonomy): Eukaryota > Metazoa > Arthropoda > Insecta > Coleoptera > Silphidae > Phosphuga > Phosphuga atrata. Next base: position 29,980,793 of record OX155900.1, read on the forward strand.
AATAATTACAGAGATTTCTTTGGAACCTTCAAGCAGACACTCAGAAAACACGCTCCGCCAAGCCTCCACTTCAGAGACTAACAAGGCTTACTGGCTTACAACTGCCACATTTTGGCGCAGTACCTTAAAAATTTACTTAACTGTGACCCACCCAGCGAAGACTTCGACTATAGACAAACCACACCAAACCCGGACTCGCTGCCCCCTTCATTCGAAGAAGTTGACCAGTTCATTCAACTTCTTAGGAATAATATGGCAGCTGGAAAAGACTCTATTGTTTCTGAACTGTGGAAAGGTGCTGGAAACAATGCTGTGCTCAAGCTAATCGAGATCATCCAGGACATCTGGGAAACAGGGAAATTACCAACCGATTGGAAATCTGCTCAGATCTATCCGCTTCATAAAAAGGGAGATTTTACTGATCCAAACAACTACCGTGGAATTTCTCTCGTTCCTGTAACATACAAGATTCTCTCGAAGGCGTTACAAACAAGGGCAGAAAAGCAGCTGGATAGTCAACTGGGAGAATACCAGTGGGCTTCAGGATGACCCGATCCTCTGTTGAACAGATCCTGATTCTTAAAACTGTACTTGCATATTCCAAGATGAGAAACCGCAAGGTGGTCGTCACCTTTGTTGATTTCAGGAAGGCCTCCACTCCAACGACTCCATTGATAGACAATCGCTTAACAAAGTAATCCAGAAACTAGAGCTAGACAACAAAACCCGCAGACTCATTCTAGAAACTTTCAGCAACACCTATTCCAAAGTAAAATTTAGAGGCGAGATTTCAGAAAGCTACGAAATAAAAACTGGAGTGAGACAAGGATATGGACTATCCCCACTTCTCTTCAACTGTGTCCTTGAAAACGTTATGAGAGAGTGGCGCAAGGAACTGATCAATGTGGGTGCTCAGAGTAGTATCTACTTGGGACATTAGAACGATGGACTGGTTGTAGATTGCCTGGCCTTTGCATATGACATGGCACTGTTTGCTGATTCTCTTGAGATGGCAACAATGCAGGTAAATTGCTTCAGGAAACAGGCTGCCAAAGTGGTTCTTCAAGTGTCGCTGGAGAAAACAGAATTCTTCACCAACATCAGAAAAGCAAACAGAGAGATGTTACTAGAGCAGGGAAACATCAAGAGGACTGAGAAATTCAAGTATCTCGGCGAATAGATTGAACGTAACTTATCAGAAAGAGCATTATTATCCAAGACGGTCAACAAGTTAGAACTAGCCTAGCTAGTCATCGACTGACTAAGAACACTTAACAACAAGAAATGCCTGTCACAAAACCTGAAACTTAAGCACTACACATCAATCTTACGACTAGGAGCCCTGTATGCCATGGTGTGTCTTTCCTTGAACCGAAGAGGTCTGGTAGAGAAGTTGGGAATCAGAGAGAGGAGAATCCTTATGAAGATCCAAGGCCCAGTAAAGGAAGATTCCGAAGGCGGCATAACTCTGAGCTCTACGAACATATTGAGATGCTCTCTGACTGTGCAAGGAAAAGAATGGTAGCTTTCTATGGCCTTGTTGCAAGATTGCCTCTAAACCGACTAACCAACTGTCTGTTCACTTTCTGGCAAAACAAGAAGGTTCGTACCACTTGGTTGACAGAAACCCAGTAGGATATTAAGGAACTGGGAATAACAGATCTCCAAAACTGTCAGTCTGTGAGACGGACCCTGAAGGAAGTCCGTATATTTTAGGAAAAACCCAGAAGGTAAGGTACCCCCTGGACAGAAGAGAGAAAGGAGTTACACCGGCAGAAGATGCGACAATACTGGGCAAAGATTAAAGCCCAACAGTGGAACAAGCGTGGTCCAAAGGAGGCCTATACGAAAGAAGAAGAAGAAAAAGATAAGCACTGGGATGTAAACGTATTACTGCAGAATAATCTATTAATTTAAGTCATTCTTTAATAATTATAAATTTAATTAAATCGCGTCCTACAAATTGCCTTATATGTATACGCTTTGTTGGGACATTGGAATTCTTCACGTTTCTTTCTAACTTCACATGGAAGTTAGATGGGTTTCCCGGGGTAAAGACTTGCTTCAATTGGAAACACTTGTGTCAATTAAGTGAAGTTCAAGTTTTTTTTATTTATCCGTTTCATTCATCATTTTATGTCTTCGGTAATATTTTGTTGCAAAAGCTAGCATACTTTAGTACATCATTAGTATAAATCACATGTTTAGTAAATTAATTGAATTAAAGCTGTCATTGCGAGCCGCGAGTGTATCATTTTCAGTGTACGTGATAGAATTTATTAAGTCATGCTAAAAAAGTTTAATTTTTGGATCCATTGCCTGAAATTGAGTGAGTACGATGTTTTGGTTCTCTCTGCTCTTTTTTTATCAAAAAATTTAATCAAACCTATAAAAATCAAAATGAATATATCTGAAACAACTTCAATTAACTTTTGATAACTATTTTCCTAATAGATCCAATATATATCTCTCAAATAACTGGATATAAATGTAAGTTTAAAAACTTCTCCAGCTTGGAAAAAGAAAAATTCATAGAGTTATCCTGTGACAGTTCTCTAAAAGCTATTTTTAAAGATCACTCATTAATTGACTTCTGGCTCAAAATAAGAAATTAATATCCGGTGTTTTCCAAAAAAAGCTGATGAAGTTCTTTTATCCTTTTGCAGAACACATTTGTAGCTCTATCTAAGAAATGATTTTCATCATAAACTCATCTGTAAGATAAATATAGAAACAGGTTAAATACAGAACCTGATCTAAGACTGAAATTGATAGATATTGAGCCAAATTTGTATTTGCTTTGCTCAACCATACAGCTAGAAGTAGCCCATTAAGAGTAACTTTTTTTTTAATTTTACGTAAAAAGTATTTTACGTAAATTGATTTTGAATTGATTTTTATTCAAACTATCATTTTAGGTTGATTAATGAATAGGATGGTTGCGACAGTTACTACGTGGTAATTCATACTAACATTGAATTGAAAAATTCACTATGCTTTTAACACACTTATGATATGTAAAAATGTTATATAACTCTTTATTCAAAGTTATATAAATTTCTATACATATCACATGATATCTTGTTATCACGTGATATGTATATGTAAAAAATGATATAACTGTGAATAATAAGTTATGTAATATTTTTACATATTACAAGTGTGGTAAATACACTGTGAATTTTTCAAATAAATGTAGTTTCATTAATGTTTGTAGTTAGATGCTTTATGTCCCGATTATGTTTTATATTCTTATTATGAGCTTAATATGGGAAATAAATGTTCTAACAATTTTTTTTTCTACCCGCAGCTTTAGAGACCAAATGATTTCGGATTTTACAAGCGGTTTGCGAGTAGAAAAAGGTTGAGACACACTGGGATAGGCAAACAACTCATAATCTCATACAAGCTGACCAAACGGGACAGACAAGACTGGGTAGAGGTAAAGAAAAAAATCATAAGACAGAAAGATAAAAATATAAGGCAAAACAAGATACAGGGATAAGACAAAATAAGATACAAAGATTAGACTACACAGATAAAAGTGGATTGAAAATACTAGACAGAAAAATTTGAACAGGCTAGAAGACTAGACAAACAAGATGATACAATGATTGGGTATCATCAACCATCATCATCGACCAGCCTTCAACGTCCATTGCTAGACATGCGCCTCCCTCATGGCTTTCCATTGTTGTCTGTCTTGACCCGCCTGAATCCAGATGGTTTCAATTTTTTTAGGTCGTTGGTCCAGCGTGTAGGTGGTCTTCCCCTGTTTCGCTTATCAGCGCGTGTTCTCCATTCCAACAATCTTTTCGTCCACCTGTCGTTCTTTATTCTGCCTAAAGTTTTCGTTCATTCTACCTAGCTTTGATCTCTCCATGTTTTCGTTGTGCCACTCTATGCTTCCTCGCTGATGGTATTGTTAGAGTTAAGGTCTCTGCTCTATACGTGAGTACCGTCAAAATACACTGGTCGAACACTTTTCCCTTTAGGCAGATGGGAAGATTGCCTTTATAGACATGTTTTAATTTTCCGTGGGCTGCCCATCCAAGGTTGATTCTTCTATGTAATTCGCATGTCTCGTTGTCCTTTGATATTCGTGTTTCAAGGCCCAGGTACATATATTTCTCAATCATTTAAAGTGTGCTGTTTTCGATCTTTATGCCCTCACTTATAACAAAATTTGTCATAATCTTAGTCTGGAAAAAGTTCATTTTCAATCCAAGACCAGAGCATGCTCTTCCAATTCATGGAGCATTTGTTTCGAGTCTCCTAGATTGTCGGTTGTTAGGATGTTATCTGGGAATAGTAGATAACTGAGTTTGCGACAGTCTAGGTTTATATCCCTAGTCTCCCAATCGAGTTTCTTGAAAGCGCATTCTAGGACTGTTATGAATAGTTTTGGAGACATTGTGTCTCTCTGTCTCACTCCTCTTCCGACTTTAATGCGGTTGCTGTTGTCATCTAATTTGACCGACATGGTAGCGTTCTTGTATATGTTATAGATCAGTTTTGAGTATCTATAGTCCACTCGACATTTTATCAGGGCTTCCATTGTTGCTTTCAATTCGATCGTGTGAAATGCCTTGTGGAAATCTATAAACAGGAGGACTAGTGATCTATTGCATTCGATGGTTTTCGTTTTTCGATCAAAGGCGTTTTCTTTATCAATTTAAATCTTTCTCTGTCAAGTTCTATTTGTACTTTGCATCGTACCATTCGATGGTCGCTGCTTGTTCTACAGTTGTTAAGTACTGTTACGTCTTTTAAAATTGATAATTTTTTTGAGATTATAAAATCGATCTCGTTACGAGAGATCTACCATCTGGGCTCTCCCATGTCCACCTCCTGTGACGTTTTTTGTAGAAGAAGCTGTTCATTTGGTACAGGTTATGGTGTAGCAGAAAAGATAGCATGGTTTCCCCCCGAGCATTTCTTACTTCAGATCCAAACTTGCAAAGGCATGCTTAAATTTCTCTGCTTTTTGGACCAATCTTATCTTTAAAGTCTCCACATATTATGCTGAAGTGGGTTCTTTTTTCGTTTAGGGCTGCCGTTATCTTCATAGAATATGTCCACTTCTTAGTCCGTGTGGGATGACGTTGGTGCGTAGGCCTGTATGAGCTGAATACTATATCTCTTAATAAGTTTCAGTACTAGGCAGGCTTGTTTGGTATAAAACATCTTGACCTCTAGAATTTGATGTTGGAGGCGCCTCCGACCTGTTGTCCTCTCCAGTATATCCAGTATACTAGATTTAGTTGAAGGAGTGGCCGGATTTCAGTGTTATGAGATTTTCGGATTAGGCATACAAAGCTAGAAAAACAAGACTAAATAAAGGTAGTAAATATTCATATAACAAGATTAACTTTAAATAGGGTAAACCACCCAATTGTTGGCACTTTAAGAGTGAGCTTCGTGTCAGTCTGAAATGAAATTACCATAAAATTTCATTTACAAGAGCTAGTAGACAAAACATGCGTCAGTATCGAAGAAAATACTTTAATATTTGTTTTTATAACCGTTTTTATGTGATTGAATAGTATTGAATAAATATTTTGTACTTAAATCCAAAAGACTACAGAAAATCCTATTATTGGCATAGAAATTTTCAATATTGGCATCTACTCGTCTAATTATTGGCATGTAGTTAAAGTAGAAGATAGGAACCCACCAATCATTAAAAATAAAAAAAATATCTATCTATACCTAGGGTATATTCAAAACACTGTTTTAGTAGGTAAATATCTGCTTTTAGTTAGATATTAAAGTATCTAAAGTTCTAATAAAAATATTAAAAAAAAATAATTAATTAATTAAAATATAAACAATTTCTCTTATTCTACTCGGTTCGACAGTCTCACTTTATAGTACTAAAATATCTATCCTTGAGATCTTACAAATTTAGTACTTACCTACTAACAAAATATTAATCAGTCTGAATAAGAAAAACCTTTTCGTTCATCATTCTCGTTTTTTTCAAGTTTCCGATATTCTCGAAGCTTCGCTTTCGAGCTTATTCTTCATATACTTCCCCAAGTATTTCGAGTAGTCTATAGCTGTTGAGTCCCATGGAAAAAACCGGTGGAAAAAGCCCGGAAACCATTAATAATTGTATGTGGATTTACGTGTTTTTTGCAACAGTGGCACAAAATCAACAATAAGACCGTCTTTTGCCAAGCACCTTTTAGAGGTCTAAAAGCTGAGACATCTGCAGGCTGAAGCAATCGAGTGCAATTGAGATAAAGTGATATAAGCACAATATCTAATGAGGAACAAAGCTCACTGACGGCATAAGTGGGGTGAGTTTTTTGTCCATCTACAAATAAAATTACTGCCAATGGTACTTGATTTCGCACGAGATGCGGATGTAGATTGCGGAAGATCACTTTTTCTATATACCTATTGAGAGAAAATTTCTGTTTTCATTCAGCCATTGTCACTGAGACCTATACCCCAATCTGATAGTACCTATAATGCAATTTTACTTAGCACGAGCCTGTACGCAAATATCACCATAGGTGGGTTGATTTCGCCATTGGCAGCAAAAGTAAACACCACTGTTAGTGAACTTTTAGCTGGGGCGTGGTCGATTTCATAAACATTCTTTGCACCCTTTTGGGCCAAGAACACACTTGTCTTTGGGCATGGCCGAAATTGATTTCGCCACCATTCAAGACACTTTTCGGGTCTGATAGAATTCCAAACAAACCATGATCTTTGAGGTATATTTGAATTGTTTGAAACCATACTTTTATATCATTTTCTGATACGGCAGCACTTAACGCTGTTACTACTTCAGGAGTTCTCATAATAATATCCGAGTGTCGCTTCAAGAAGAGTTTAAACCATTTATCTCCGGGAATGTTGTCTCTGAACGGGTTAGATCGGCCGCCTTTTAATAAATTCTGATACGCTATTCGAAAGATTTTCTTCCCGTTTAGCAAAACTCTTTGCATGGTTAACATTTAACCAATCCTTTAATTTATTTTTTTCGTCTGCGTTAAGTACTAGACTTGGACCAGGCTGAGGTTTATGATCTGGTTTCCTAATCCGAAATTGTAACGTAGCTCGAGGAACCAGATATTGTTTTGCCGTTTGATTTTTGGCCATGCCATTTTAAATCGCGTCTAAAGCCTTTTTTATACTTTTTGTTGACTTCTTTTTATCGATTTCTTTATCATTTCCTTTCTTAATTGTTTACCACGTATTCTAAATGAATAAAAAACCCTTTATTAGCACTCAATATTCTATTATGGGCACTACTGCCAATAATTAGCTTGTGCTATTGGCACTCTGGGCCAACATTTGGAAATTGCTATTGAAGAAAAAAAAAATCTATGAAGAAACAATAATTTATTTAAAACTTTTACAAATACTTCATAAACTCGATGGTTGATAATATTCGGAAAATTCCTATTTTTGTCACTAATGCCAATAAAGGGATTTTGATAAAATTATTGTTCAATATGTTGGCACATGTAATAAATAAAATGTGATAAAGATATTCAAAAAATAATCTTTGAATCTACTGCCTAGAGGTATAATTAAGTATATCAAAGTATTTCGAAAGTATCAATTAGCGAATTGTTGCGATGCACTATGATTAATGAAGCGCTCACCTTAAGAAAAAACCAAAATAACTGCACCATATCGCCAGCACAAAATGTTACCTGTTATTTCTAAAGCGCCATATTGGTTATTGGAACAGTGTTGTCAATTTTTAACAGAAAACTAATACTATTTTACTCTTTAAAGCATACCAAACTTGAATAATCTATGGTTTCTTTGTTTTTTCGAACTAAACTCTAAGCTGCCAATAATTGGAGGGGTGCCAACTATTGGGTTTTTTACCCTATATATAATTTTTTATATTACTTTAAGATGGCTTGAAAAAATATAGAGTGTTATAGTTTATTATATTTATTTCTGTTTACTAATTTGTTCTCGTACTTAATAAATTAATGCATATTGATATAAATTAATTACCGTATTGAAATCATTAAAAAACGAGTTTTTTTTTAATCGGAACGTTCGATTGTCGAGTATTATTGTGCATGATTAGACAAAGACTATTTAAAGAATTATTCTGCTACTTAATCGATTTTTGGTCGTACAAACATAAACATTTCCGACTGCAATCATACCTAATGTATAATGTTTTAAAAAAACCTAACCTAATGTATAATCTTTATAATGTGGTTTATACGTATATATACACTGCCGAGCATAAAATTAGGGTCACTCCGTAATTTGAAGATATTTTAATTTTTTTTAGTTTTTTACGTGTTTTTTCGGTTGTAACAGTTTACTAACTGATCGCTTGAATAAAAGAAAAGGTTTTTCTTCTTCAAAGTTTATTGAAAGTAATGAAAATGAACAATTTTAATTTTATATGCGAAGTAATGAAAATGAACAAGTTTACTTTGATATGTTTTTGTTGAAACAAAAGAAAGTTTAAGGACAGCATAGCATTTGTTTCTGTGGTGTTATCTGTCTGTTGTAAATTGCTGTCATTGTTAGTGTTTTGCAATGAGCATAAATCCCGTTGTTGCGGCGCAAATTATGGCGGCTTTAGAAGACGATCGCGGTCAGCGCGAACTGCGAGAAATGTTGGTGTAAGTCGCTCGAGTGTGCAACGAGAATGGCGGCGGTTCGAAGAGACAGGTCTGCTCACAGAAGGACCTTATTCAGGCCGAGGCAAAACTCCAACAGCTAGGGATGACCGCTTTCTCCTTTCTAGTGCTTTGAGAAACCAAACGGTTACGGCAGTTTCCCTTCGAAATCATCTGCAAGAAGTGAGAAATGTAAACATAAGTGAGTGGGCAGTTAGGAGACCACTCTATGCTGCTGGATTACCTTCTCGAACTAGAGCTACTGGACCGCCGCTTTCCCGTGCACACCGGATTGTGAGGTTGAATTTTGCACGAGAACACTTGACTTGACAGTAGCGGATTGGAGACGCGTATTGTTTTTCGATGAACCGCGATTCTGTCGTACGGGCTCAGATAGACATGTAAGAGTGTGGTGACGACAAGGCGAGAGATATTCTCAAGCGTGTATTGCCGAGCGACTACCATTTGGCGGAGGATCAGTTATGGCATAGGGATGCATATCTTTCGACACTCGCACGGAGTTAGTCTTTATCGAGAATGGGACGTTGACTGCGCATAGGTATCTGACCATGTTTTACCATCCATGGTTATTCTTGGAGACGACGCAACATTTATGCATGATAACGCGCGGCCCCACACTGCTCGGATAGTTACTGAGCATCTTGACGAGTGTAAAATCACGCGATTTGTTTGGACAGCTAGCAGTCCAGGTTGAAATCCAATTGACCATATTTGGTATGAGATGGGAAAACATTTACGGAGACATGTGCCGGCCCCCAGAAATTCTAGAAGACTACGCGACAATCTGGTACAAGAATGGGACAATCTTCCCCAGAACGTGATCCAAAATCTGATCCAGAGCATGACACGTTGTTTGCAAGCTGTTGTCACTGCCAGAGAAGGGAATACTCACTACTGAACTCTTTAAACTGTCTTTTGTTTCAACAAAAGCATATCAGTGTAAAGTTGTTCATTTTCATTACTTAGCATATCAAATTAAAATTATTCATTTTCATCACTTTCAATAAACTTTGAACAACAAAAATCTTTTGTTTTATTCAAGCAATCAATTAGTAAACTGTTACAACCGAAAAAAACAAGTAAAAAACTAAAAATTTCTAAAATAACTTCAAATTATGGAGTGACCCTAATTTTATGCTCGGCACTGTATACATATATATATATATATATATATATATATATATATATATATATATATATATATATATATATATATATATATATATTTAATTTAATCCACTTAGTTTTGTCTATCAACGTTTGCGCAACTCAATTTTATGCGTTTAGTTTAGTCTATCAAGGTTGTAGCAACTCTATTTTATCCATTTACTTTTGTCTATGAAGAATTGATTAATTGAACACAGTATTAAAGTTTTAAGTATTTTAGACAGAAGTGTAATATAATGTTGAACAATATAGCATGGAAAAACGTCCTGAGGCTTGTCGATAATTTATTGACATAACAATTTGAGATTGTTCTCAATATATTTTAGGCAATAATATGAAAATTAATTATTTTCATAATTTTCCCATTAATATTATATAAACGTCGTTGGGTAATAAAACCCTTGCGAAATTAATAACCAGCGTTTACACTCTAATTAGTTCCACTGTCTCTATAAAATTTATACCCTATTTTCCAATTAAACTTACCCTGAATGAATTATAATAAATTGAAATAATTTGTATAGATTAGTTTTCCCAAATCTGATTTATTATATTAATTTGCCTTTTTAAAAAGAGTCGTGTACGTGTCACATTATTTTGTATGTATAAAATGTAACAATAATAACCAGCTTAATGATTTTTTTTTGTACTGAGTATTTCTAATGTTCTAATTGTATTGTGTGAAGTAAATATATGTACGCTAGGAAAAATGGGTCTGAGATTTAAAAATAAAGCGATCATTATATCCCGAGCCGTGCAAACTCATAAAGGCAGCAAATTCTCATTTGCCCTCACTCTTTTTTGTTGTTTTTACTATTATTCGCCTTACAAATATATCGTAGCGTCGAGAATAAGCGGCGTCGACGCCCGGATGGTGATTATCCACCTCGCATATTTTTTCTTTCGATTACCGCCTGACTCGCCTGACTGACCTCAACTAATTACTCCTTTGAAACTTTCCGTTGTCTTATATTTCCACCCTGCAGTCTCCAGATAATTTTATTTCATCACTTAATTTATCCACTTATCTTTATAATTGGATCTCGTAAGAATTAACGGTTTATTTTACAAGGAACATGATAGTTTTCGAAAAAGAAATACCTTTCATTCTCAATATATTTTGTTGTCAATTAAAGAACATTTAAGAAAAACAGTTGTATTATAATTACTTATAAAATAATCGTTTTATCGAATATCAGTTAAATCAATAAAGACAATCGAATACTGAGCAGTTATGGTGTTCTATGTTTGTATAACTGAGAATAATCTTTTACTCGAGTACGTGCAATGGAAATCAGGCAGCGTAAAATGCCATGTTTATTTTTTAATGTTATTTGATTGTGATGCTAAGAGTAATTGTGTAATGTAAGATGAGATATTTTGCTGTAATGTAAAAGCTTTCAAAAAAATTAAAAACAAGGCTACATACACAAAGCTAGGCAGATAAGACAAGATAGCCCAGACAAGACCGACAATGCAGTCAAGACAATACAGGTATGACTTTTTGAACCTTAAATTTTTAAGGTACGTCATACAAAAATTGGTATACATTGGTAAACATTGGTATTCATATAGCTTAAGAAGATCGACAATAGTCCTCATGACAGTCAATATATTAAGTTAAAAATGCTTATAAGGACTACTAACAATATGAAGAGTCAAGTATTTTTAGAAGGTCACGTAATGAAAATAGATCCAATTGCAATTTTTGAATCATGATTTCAAGAAGCCAAGAGTAATCCGTAGGTTATTCAGCCAAATATAACTGTTACAAGGGCTGTAATTCCATCAGCAAGATATGTAATTTGTATGGAATATGGTAAAGATGGATTTAAATTTTACACTTATTAGACCAGTGGCCAAGGAGAATAATTGTCAGAAAATCCTGATACAGCCTTAACATTCTTTTGAACACCCTTTTCTCGAACTGTAAGAATTGAAGGTGTGGTGAAAAGTTGTCAATGTAAGGCAGTAATCTGTTTTACAGACCGACCATACATCAGTCAAATTGGAACTTCATGCAGTGTCCAAAGCAATCATAGCGAAAGCTAGAAATTTCTATCAGATAGAGAACATGAACTGAAGGGATAGTTTAAAGGAGAGGTGCCTAAACCTGAATTCTGGGTTGGTTATATTTTAAGACCTAAAATAATTGAGGTCTGAAATGGGCATACAGAATCCATAATAGAATAGCATTTATCAAACAAATTAAGGAACTTGAGAATATTTTAACACATCAGGCTGAGGATGCTTGGGGTTTATCAATATTTATTTAGCACCATAAAATATAATTTCAAGAATTGTATCGAGAATAATTTTAAAGAATAATGTAAAAAAGTAAGTGTGAGTAAAAAATGGGTCGAAGTATCACAAAATATGGAAAAAATAGAAATAATGCGACAAACTATAATAAAACAAATAGAGCAGAACACAAACGAATTTAAACAGGAAATAAGAGAAATGAAAATAAAATTTGAAACAATGAAAGAAGCATGGGGAAGGGAAAACATTATTAGCTAGAATTGAGACCCTAGAAAACAGAGGAAATGGAATAAAAACAGATGAAGAAAAACAACCTAATAATAAAAGGACTAAAAAATGGCATACAAATCGGAAAACGACATAGGAAAATTATTTTCAGAGTAACTGCAGGTCAAGTAGACATTACCAAAATAAATACTAAAAATATGGGAACAGGAAACGAAATTATAATAGTGGAAGTAGCGAACAAGTAGTAGTAGTAGGAATAAAAGCATTTGGTCATGCCGGCGAAAAGTAAATTAGAAGGAAGAGAAAACAAAATCCAAAGAGAAATAAGAAGCATAGCCAAGGAAATGAAAACAAGCGAAAAACGAGTTAAAATTGGATATCAAAAATTGATTTGTAATCGAATTTTATTGAAAACAAGCGAGAATGTAGAACAACTTATATAAAACGACTAACAAACCTTATGGTGGAAAAATATATCATGGAGACAGCAGAAGGTAAAGCCAAACAAAAAGGACTATATGACTGGGAGCATGGAACATAAGAAGCCTACAGGGAAAAGAGATTAGAACTAATAGAAGAATTTGAAAAAGCGGCATTACAGATATTAGCCATTACTGAAACGAAAAAGAAGGTGGAGGAATAATAAAATTAAAGAATAAGAAGTCAATGAAAGGACAAGAGCTGGTGTAGGATGTGTTATAAATGGAAACTAGGAACAATCAATAAAAAGTGTGACTGTATAAACGAACGGATACTTACTATACAAATAATAGATAATGCCAAACTAACAGCAAATATAATTATAGTATATGGGGTAAGCGAAGATGTAAGAAAAACAAGCAAACATTTTTTCGATCTTTTCGATCTTTATAATAGGGAATTTAAATGTCAGAGTGGGAGATAAAAACAAGAGATTGGACGAAATAATGGGAAGACATGGAGAGCCAATCATAAACGAATTATTAAAATTAAACACATTCTTGGAGCACTAATAAATCCACAAATACACCAGGTAGTTAGAAGCAGAGCCGAAAAAGCAATGATATGATTAATTTCTAACAAAGCACAGAGATCAAATGTGAGACATATGCGAGTGAAAATAGATAGCGAAATAGGAAGCGATCACCACCTGCTAATCGCGGAACTTAAAGTAAAAGAATATATTAATAGATAGAAACAATAAAAAAGCAACAAAGAAAGAGAAATAGTAAAAAATAGAATAGAGAACTTAAAGAAAAACGGATAAGGGAATGTTATCAAGACCGGATTAAAGAGCTAATAAAAGAATCACAGAAACCAAATTTTGGTGATGTGGAAGAAGTATGGAGCACCTTCAAATATATATTAATAGAAGCAGCAAAAAAGCATGTGGAACCAGAAATACGCACAACAAGAAACAAACACAATGATGGAACGATAAAATAGAAGAAGAAGTTCAGAAAAAGAAACAAAAATGTAAAAAATATCTCAGTTTCAAAATGAGGAAGATTTTGATGATTTCAAGACTACAAAAGACAAAGAAAGTAACAAAAGAAGGAATAAAAATAACAAAGCAGAAGTAATAGGAAGAGTTTGGAAATACTCTTGAAGGAAACTTCAAGGAAAATAAAAAAATATTCTACAGAACACTAAATGTAAGAAAGAAAAATAAGTAATACTGAGGCAACTCATTGATAAAAAAGGAAACATAATAAAGGAAGATAAAAAGTATTGGAAAGGTGGAAAGAGCATTTCCAGGAACTATTAGAAGGAACGGGAAACAACAAGGGCAACAGAGAAGAGGTAAATACGGAAATTGGTAACGCAAGAACAGAAGATAAGGAAAATATTACGGAAGAACAAATGAAGACATCACCCAATAAATTAAGAAAGATAAAGCACCAAGACACGATGGAATAATATCAGAACAATTAAAATGTATTGGCAAAGAAGGAGAGCAAATATAAGTAATAATTTTAAATATAATATGGGAAAAGAGACAAATACCAAAAGACTGTGGAAAGGCTGTGATTTTGCCCATTCACAAGAAGGGAGATAATAGAATCTGCAGTAACTATAGTGGGATATCATTGCTATGCACAACAGCTAAAATCTTTGAAGCAATACTAGAGAATAAATTAAGAAGAGCAACAGAGGCAACATTGGAGAATGCACAAAGCAGATTTATAAGAGAATACTCAACCCAAAACCATATATTCACAATAAGAAAAAATACAGATAGCATTCTAAAGCAAGGGAGGAAACTACACGTAGCATTTTTAGAACTGGAAAAAGCTTTTGACGGAGTACCGCGGAACAAGATGTGGGAAATACTACAGAAAAGACACATCTAATTGAGGCTATACAAAGTATATACCATGAGACATCCAACTATATAAGAACAAGAAACGGAACATCAGATGAATTTATTAGTACACAAAGACTAAGACAAGGAGAAACATTAAGCCCATTATTACTTATATTTTTCCTAGATAGTATCATGAAAAAAATATAGCATAAAACCAAGAAAATGGAAGTAGGTCACCATAATCTAAGAAGAATAACAATATCAGAGTGCGTACTGCAGACGACCATGCATTATTAGCTGACAATAAAGAAAAGCTGCAATAAAACATCAATCTGTGGAATAAAGAATTAAATGAATAGGATGGTTGCGACAGTTACTACGTGGTAATCCATACTTACATTGAATTGAAAAATTCACTTTGTTTTTTACCACACTTATATTATGTAAAAATGTTATATAACTTATTATTCACAGTTATATAAATTTCTACACATATCACGACTCGAGTTTCGACGTTTGACGGTCATTATCAAGTAGAATAATAAGTTATATAACATTTTTACATAATATAAGTGTGGTAAAAAACAAAGTGAATTTTTCAATTCAATGTAAAGAATTAAATAATCATTATATGACTATAAACATTGCCAAGAGAAAAACAATGATCACGAAGGAAGAAGTAGTAATGAAGATAAAACTAAATGGCAGAGATACTGAAGAGGTAGAATCATTCACATATCTAGGACATACATTAAATAACAAAGGAAACTTAGAACACGAAATTTACAAGAGAATATCGGCAGCAACTAAAAGCTACTACGCTATGAACAAAATCATATTAAACAATAAACAAATAAGGAAAGAAACGATGACTCTGTACAAAACAATACACAGACAAATATTACAATATAGGAGTGAAACATGGACTACGAACCAAAAAAAAAGCAGAAAACAAGCAGCGGAAATGAGATGCTTGAGAAGAGTACAAGAGGTTACAAGAGTAAATAGAATAAGAAACGAACATATTAAAGCAAAATTGCAAATGGAAGAAATACAAACTACTATAGTGAAAAAAAAAGAGTGGTTTGGTTCGGACACCTCACAAGAATGCCAGATGACAGCAAAATAAAAAGAGTTTGGAATGCATAAACAAGAACAAAAAAATACAAGAGGAAGACCACAAAAAACATGGGCGAACAACTTATCAGAAATATTAAATAACAACATTTAAGCAGAACAAACTTGAAAGAACAGAACAAATGGAAAAATATAAAAAACAATATTTTATAAATAAGAAGGATATAATCTCTTCTCCCTAAAGGGTATTCAAGAGATTTAAAAGATTATATAAAATTTAATTTTCAATAAAATTGTAGCACTCCATTTTGTAAGGATATTGGACTTATTTACGTAAATTTATTTACGAAGGCTAGGCAGATAAGACTAGAAAGGCAAGAGTAGACAGACAAGACTACTATATGGACAAGACTAGGGAAACAACATCGATTGATTTCAATTTTTTTTTATGTTTTCAACAGCACTACCACTTACAGAAGCAAAGTTTACTTTTGGTCGTCCTCTACGACTTTTTTTACTTTTGGTCGACCTCCTACACGTTTTCTGTCGCGGTGTACTAATTCAGCCTTTTTCCATTTTTGTTTTCGTAAAATTAAATAATCGGTTAATTTGGTTATTGCGGAAATAAGTTTTTTAAATACATTTTTCGATCGTTTCATTCTTGACAGTTCATCCATCACTCGGGAGAAACATTATATCGCAACAAAAGTAAAACATCATTTCAAAAGAAATCCTTTATATATGAGAGAAAAAAATTTGAAGTAGAAAGAAAGAACCGAAACCCTCTGAGGAATACCAGGGCGAAAAAATCTAAGTTCAAAGGAATAACAATTATTTAAAAATGCGTATATTAATTGTAAACAACGAGTGATTATTATTTTATTTTCATTTGCTTTCTTGAAACTCTAGATTTTGTTTTAAAAAAACAGTTAAAACAGTTCAACTAGAAGGGCTATGTAATATTTCTGTGAGTAAATCATATTCCCATCATATCTTATATCAAAGAAAGGACATTTGTTAAGTTTCTTAATTTAAGACCTAATTACCCCTTCGTTTGCTTTTTTAGCGTTTAGATACGTTATGGTGGATCATATAGATCCATCATATAGGTGGATATATAGAAGGGATATGGGGTCCCTTCTATAATGATCCGCCATAACGTATCTAAACGAGTGTATTGCTTTGTTGATACTTAATTCATTTCAAGAAAAGAAAGTAAATAAAGTATTATAATTAAAATTTATTGTAACTTTAACCAGAAAAACACAAATATTAACCCTCCAGACGGTCAAATCCACAAATAATAAGAATTTCGTTGTATTTTATTTAATGATAGATGGAAAATTCTGTTTCATTATATTTTATTTATTTATAGATGGAAAATTATATTGCAAATGGTATTAAACAGCGACAAAAATATTTATTTCTAAAACTGTATTCGTTTTGACTACGTGAAGCACTCAGTAGTAATGGTAGATCGTTTATTTTTTTGTATAAAATTTTTATAATTTTCTTTAAAATTAAAATATACTAGCAGTTCATTGTTTATTAACTCTAGAGACGATTTATTTCTATCCTCACGACATTTTCAATCCCTAACGCCATAATCCATAATTCGATTTTTTAAAAGTAGTTGCCATTTTGCAGAAGTACTTTTAGCATTTTTAAAAACTTGAGATGTCGATACTTCTATGCAAATAGTTTGCAAACTTAAAACAAACGGGATACATCCTGAATATATAAATATATTCCGCCTTTCCGGAGCTCTATAACAATTACTAAGTTTTTTTAGGACTACCAAAACATATCTTATATGAATTTTATAAGTTATTTTATAGCTTTCAGTCCACCTTCGTGGCACTCACATACTACAAGTGGACTGAAAACCGGACTGAGAGATTGAATTTATTTATACTAAGTATGATATAATTTAAATGAAAGTGGAGAGGGTTTTGAAGTGCTGAGATGGCTGAAAAAATAGAAAGGTAATGAAGAAAACAGGTAATGAAGAATGGTAGAATGTAACATGTACACTATTTTATTTTATTCTATTTAGTCTTCAGGTAAATAATAAAAAAAAGTATGTAAAGTATATAAATAAATAAATAAAAAATAGAAGGCTAAAGGAGTTATAGGCTTAGTTTCCAAGGTTAAGCAGGAATGGGCAAGATTGAACGAAGTTAGGGACAGACAAGACCAATGGGGATTAAACAAGACGAAACTGGATTAAATAACTTAATAATATATGCGCGGATAAGATTTGACCAGGCAGACCGTAGGAACGAGATCGGGCAAGATATTATATAATACAAAGCTTTGACAAAACTAAAATATACCAGAATCGCACTAGGCAATGGAAAACACTACAGAAACATAAATAAAAACAAACTCTCTTTCAAACACTGCGGCGTCGATATTCATACTGTGCTATGAACATCGACGCCGATAAATCTCATAACATGCCATCTGACGGCATGCTTCGATTCAATTGTCGATTCAACCGTTTTTTGTACAAGTAAATACATACTAAATGAGAAAATAATGCTTTAGGTGTAATGTCAATCCTATCAAGCATCGGGGTAAAAAATCTAGTAAATTTAAATCACTTGCAATTCCCTATTGAGTTACTAATTCATTACAATTATGATAGACATCACCAGCAAAGGTCTCACTATTTTCAAGCTCACATGCGGCTTTTGTGAATATTTCCATAGCATGGTGTGAAAATAATGAATATAGTTTTATTATTGCTGGTATTTCGGTTGATTGTAGATGTTTAGAGCAAATTGTCTCTATAATTCAATGTATTATAATTTAATATTTAATTCCTTTTATAACAACGAGCTTAATGCCAACTATTTTTATCCAGAACCAATACATTTTTGCTAAAATCTTTGAATTTTGCAACCAATCTGCAGTGCTTTTAATTATGCTTACATCTAGGACTTTTTGCTGAGTTTCAATGAACTGGTTTAAACCTTTAAGATTCAATATAAATCTTTTCTCCATCAGGTTTTGAAACAAGGAAGTATGGTTATAAACGTTGGCATACTACAAGTTCACATTCGACATTAATGCTTCCATAGCGAATAATTTTTCAAATTCAAACTAAAAATTTTTAATCTACCAATGAAAATTGTATATCCTTGGTTCAATTATGAAGAAATAAATGCCCTTCTAGCACAAGAGATCTGATAATGTAATTGTGATACAAGTTTTCCAGTATCGGCCAGCTCTTCTAAGAGATCTAAACCATCTAATGGTTGTTCTTGATTACGTAGAACCATTGTAATGCTCTGACTCAAGGCAGACAAGGCTGAACCAGCTAGATTTTGTTAAGCAACGAACTGTTGATCTCTCTTAATCCCCCTTTCGTTTAGAGTTGGTGAGATTTCTGCATTTAACTCAGGTGCTTTGAGATGAATATTACCACCATGTAGATATTTGTCAAATAGACCCATTTTTATCTCCCCGGATAAACCAATAGTCAACCAAAACCATCTTGACACGAGACTTTGGTGTAAATTGACTGATTCTTTATTTACTTTATTGAGCATCGGATTGTATTGTTTGTCAATATCTATGTATCCTTTGTAGCAGTTTTGAACATCATCTACTTTTCAAGTTAATTTTTCCCTGATAATACCAGATTAAGGTTCATAGCAATAGTAATTATTGCCTCCTACGTGCAAAAGTCACTAGCCTTGTTCAAACAAGGCTAGTGACTTTTGGACAAGTTGTCCTGCAAATTTAAATGATATAAAATATCATTTAATATTTTAAATGAAAAGGACCTTTTTTTCCTGCTAATGCTAAATGAAGATTTACAGCACCAGTAGTTATTGCATACTACGTGTAGAAGTCACTAGCCCAGTACGCCCATCAAGACTCACACAAATTGAATACAAGATGTGTAAATTTAAGTGTTATAAAATATCATTTAACCTTTTAAATGAAAAGGACTCTTTTCCCTGATAATGCCAAATGAAGATTCACAGCACTAGTAGTTATTGCCTCCTACATGCAAAAGACACTAGTCTGATACGTCCATCAAGACTCACACAAGCTGAAAACACGATGTCGTGTAATTTAAAATTATATGAGATATCATTCAATCAACCTTTTAATCTTAAATGCCTGTAATATTTGTTAATTTGTTTATTTTATCGGCTAAGTCTTCAACAATTTTTTCTAATCTCCGCAGTCTCGTATTAGTTTTTTCCTCTTCCCTGTCTCCCGTTATATACTCTTAACCATTTATGCTACTAATTTAATGTGTTTGTTTCACTAATCTTAAGCCAAATAATTATGTTTGAGTTAACACGCGGTTAAACACTAATCTTTTTTCTAACTAGGGAGTATTAGGTTAATAAAATAAACCCAATGTATCGAGAATATACCATTTTTTACTGACAAGCAGTCTCTGGAAAATAGTAAGTTTTTCATAAGAGTTAACCTAACAAACAAAAACAAAGTTTAATCTTAATGATAACAAGATAGGAAACAATAAAATTAAAACTAATCTTACAATTAGGCAATAGTCTCACCATAGCAGTTTAGCCTATTTAAACTCTCAAAAACATGTGGTTTCGTCTATCACAAGAAATGTTATGAAGTGTGATCGGTCGGTGATGTAGGGAGCAGGGAGCCCGAAAATTTTGGAACTCTGAACTTGTGGTTGAATCTAGTAGAAGCGGTAGTAGCGGTACTACAATGTTTTCTCGAAGAACGAGACTCGAAATATAATTTCTTGAGACTTCGTTTCAGCAAACTCAATGTCTTTTTGATAAAGTAGAAAAATGAGCATATATTTTTATTACTAAATTTTCAATATCAATATTCTAATTACAAAATGCATGCTTCAATGTGTTATGGAAAATGTGTGCATGGCTATTAGCTTTAACCATTCTATACCCGCGTAGGGTCTCATAGACCGAAATTTCGGAATTCAATGTCATGGAATTTTTTCAAGAAAATGTATAGTGAAATTATGTTTTATAGCTAGGGATTATTAGGTTAATAAAATAAACCCAATTTATCCAGAATATACCATTTATTTACTTACAAGCAGTCTCTGGAAAATGGTAAGTTTTTCATAAGAGTTAACCTAACAAACAAAAACAAAGTTTAATCTTAATGATAACAAGATAGGAAACAATATAATTAAAACTAATCTTACAATTAGGCAGTAGTCTCACCATAGCAGTTTAGCCTGATGTGGCATACCATATTATGTTTTATACAAAAATAAATTTTTCTTTTACAGAAGTTTTAACGCGTTTTACGGTTCTTGTTTGATATGCAAAATGCACAACGGACGATTTTATTGTTATTATATGTTGCTGCAGACTCAGGATCATCAAATTTACATCTTTTAATGAGCCGTAAGTTTATTATTTTTAGAAAATTCATATAGTCTCCTGACATGTGAATTTATGAGATCTTAGGACAAAGCTTCCAGGAAAGTTCTACGGATGACTTTCTTATTCGGATGGTTTTGCAAGTATATTACATACGAATTTATACCCGCTACCAGTGGTGTAACGCTTTTTGGACTTCAACAAACCGAACTTCTAAAGCAAAACTAGTATCATAAAATTCTGCCCATCTAGTGAAGTTCTATGTTTTAAATGTTAACGCAGCTGAAGACCCCCTTTTTTTATCAGATATAAAAGTTGATAAGGTATTCAATTAGATTGAATTGAAAAATCACAATGTTTTTACCAAACTTCTGTAAAAATCTTGCTTAATTGCAACAAAGGCCCGAAACTAAATCTCCTAGGGACATTAGAAATTTTCAAAAAAAAACCGTAATCCCTCAGTTAATCTCCTAAACAAACAAACCGACCTAATCTTTTCCAACTTTTTAATGCCTCCCAATCTCAAACAGATAAGAAGTCTTCGTCTACGGACAGACAGACCCTTCCTCACCAAAACTATATCGGTATATATTCAACCTCAATATATTAAGTCACTTGAAAATGACCGTCAAACGTCGAAACTCGAGTCGTGATATTAGTAGAAATTTATATAACTATGCATAATAAGTTATATAACATATTTACATATTATAAGTGTGGTAAAAACATAGTGAATTTTTCAATTCAATGTAAGTATGAATTACCACGTAGTAACTGTCGCAACCACCCTATTCAGATATTCAGTTCCTTGATACTATGCCAAAAAAAAATGTTGAACTGTTTCAAAAAACTCTTTCTGTGTTTGAAATATCTTGAGTCGAGTCGAATATAATAGAGTAAAATGGTGCAGCGTTTATTTCGTTTATGAGTGTTTTTTCTACTTCTAGAACCAGAACAGAAATGAGCTCATTTTGTATTTTTGGCCTTTAGTTTACTTAACAATATTGACCTTTAATTTACTTTTCTTGTAGAATCAGATCGTGTATTGCTAATAACTCAACAATGAGATATACTACACAAAATGCTAATGGTGAAAATGCAATATTGTTCACACTAAAATTCGATTCACTTTGATTTTTGCTAGTACCTTCTTGCAGTTGTTCGGGATCTGGGTATACACTGGTGTCGGGTGCTGTTACGTTCAGTTACATCCAATACTTCGCTTTCTGCCCACTGCTCACTTGTTTTTCATAAATAAAGTCGTCGTTATTAAAGTACTGACTAATTATGGGTACCTTTTGTTTTTCTTCTCCTTTTCGACTCCTTCTTTCTCTTTGGTTTTTCGCCCCTAAATACAAATTTGGGATTCACCTAACAACATGCATCGCTAGCCCTCCAGCACCACGGATAAAGTACTTTGGCGGTTAACAAAATGGGTGAATTCCCTAGGCGTCACTAGCTGTCCCGCGCCACAAAAGTCCGCGACAAAATTGTTAAAATAAAGCAACCAATGGATGCGTTCTAAAGGTGATCATTTTCTTATGAATTCGTTTAAATCTTAATAATTTATTTCAATTTGTATATGGTCTTTAGTTTTACTTAACTATAATTGATTTTAAGTACTTAAAAAATTAAAATTTATATTTCTTACTAAATTTTGATAAAATTGTTAGGTTACTTCCGAGCTAGCGCCGTTGGGGGACCCGTTGCATTTTGCCCTGCCACCCTATAGTTACGCCACTGTCCGCTACATTCAGAAACTGTAGAAAATTACCTTACCATGTTTCGTGCAACGTAAGTTCCGCACATTTTGACACAGTTTTGGCACCTTTTGTCGTATTGTAGTAGAAAATACAGACAGGAGTGCAGGTGGAATGTTTAAATTAATTAACAATTCTTTTAAAAAGCTAGGACTTACGTATTGCAATTCTGGCAAAAATCATGCACTATATACAAATATTCTTAAAGAAAATGAGAATGTTATTAACCTCCCTATACCGGCGCATTGGTCTGTGCCATTGACAAAATATTCTTTCCTGATTTTCCCTTTTATCATCAATGCTGACATTTTTCTGCTTCATCTGTGAATGTCGGGTGAATCAGCATGCATGCAGGACATAAAAAAACATTCTAGCTCGTTTTGGGCGCATAAGATAAAGGTGGAGGTGGAGGTGGAGAAATTATCACATGTAATGTAATGCCAGTATTATAAATACCTTCACTGAGTCGCAAAACCAATGCCTTTGACGAGGTATCAAGTCTAAATGCGCCTGCGGGTTGTTTCCCAAAGTAAAGTTTCTTATTTTGGGAATAAAACACTTTGGCATCGCGCAGGGCGTAGATTTTTATACCGTATTTATTGGGTTTCGATGGAATATAAATAAAGCGGCCACATGTGCTGCTCGCGCGAACGCACTCTGCACGCTGGAATGAATGTAGCAGCGAACCAGGCAGCTAACGAAAACTGAAAAATGTCAGCATTGATGATAAAAGAGAAAATCAGGAAAGAATATTTTGTCAATGCCGCAGACCAATGCGCCGGTATAGGGAGGTTAATAACATTCACATTTTCTTTAAGAATATTTGTATATAGTGAGTGCTTAATTTTTGCAAAAATTGCAATATGCAAGTCCTAGCTTTTTAAAAGAATTTTTGTAAACATTCCATCTTCCAATTAATTGAAACATTAATAAAGTTTCCAATTAATTTATGTAAACATTCCATATGTAGTTTAGTCTGAATTTTCGACCAAATTAATGAAATAATTCTCATGACCTTTGCCTCTAGAAAAATATTGTGTGATCACAGGAGAGTTTTTTTGTTTTATCTTTGAAGCTGCTATTTTATTGCAATAGAAAAGTTGTGGATATGATGTTTACGATATTTATGCAGTAATAACAAAATCCTGTTCGGTAGAATTTTCTTCACAAAAAAATTAAGAAGCGAATTTGATTTATTTGTAGCTCGTTTTGCTGATTTGTGACTGCTTGCGTTTTCATATTGTGCAACGGCCGCAGTACCCATAGAACCAATTTTAAAAGTAGTTTTGCATAATGTACATTGGCCTTCGTATATATTATTTGTTGGTGCTAACCAGCTATTTTATGATAAAACTTATAATAAAACACAGTTTTATACGTTTAAAAATCTATTTGTAGGACACTACATATGGTTCACTACACAGTAGCTTCATCAGGTGATCAAATATAGAAATAATTAGTAAACAAGCTTCTTCTATAGTCAAAAGAAAAACAAATTTGCAGAGGGGAGGGGGGGGGGGGGGGTGTTTATAACAGACTTGGGTTTCGTTAGGATTATGCCTTTTTTATTTTGTTTGTTAATTTCTAATCTTTAGTGTTATTAATTATTAGTGTATTTAATAAGTTAAGTGTTTTACTTTTTATTTCTTTATATAATATATCAAATTTATTATTAAATTTATAATGTATAAATAGTTATATTTATATTCTACGCAATGATTGGCGAAGGTAGAATCAGTTTTTTGGATGTAGTTTTTGTGTAACTTCTATCGTGTTCTTTTATTCTGATACCAAATGACCTCCCTGTTTGTCCAATGTAGACTTTATCAGAATCCTCAAAAGTTAGCCTATTAACCCCCGATTTGCCCCCTATTAACCCCCGTTTGTCTTTCTATCTGTTTTGTCCTTATTATTTTTTATTTCTTTTTGAATGGATTTGTCTGCTTTAAAGGCAATAGTTAGGTATGACGACTTTTTAATTACCTTGCTTATATTATCTGAAATTTTGCCTAAGTATGTAATTGCGCTGTAATTTGTGGTTCCTTTATTCCGTAATTTATAGGTTACGTTTAGGGGTAGATTAATTGGAGTGCTTTGGATGTTTAGAATTTAGTTAACATTTCTGTTACCATGTTTATTGGGTATCCATTATTCAGAGCTATGGTGATGATTCTGTTCTTTTCAACGTAAAAATTGTTTACACTCATTGGGGTGTTGATGAGTCTGTGTACCATGGATTGATATGCCGATAATTTTTGTCCTATAGGGTGGAAATAAGTTGCGTGTATTGTGACGTCTGTGTGTGTGGGTTTATGATATATATATATATATATATATATATATATATATATATATATATATATATATATATATATATATATATATATATATATATATATATATATGAAGACTTTGAGAGACTTTAATGCGCAATTTGGAAAGGAGAGAAAATACAGACAAATCACAGGCCCTTATTCAGCTCACTATCGCACAAGCAAAAATGGAGAGCACCTCATAAAATATTGTCCAAATTTTAATCTCAAAATTATGTCGACACAATTTCTAAAGCTAAGACAAAAACTTATAACATGGAAAGCACCTAACACCGTATGGGGAGAATTCCAGATTGATCATGTGGCCATTTCTAACAAAAATTAACAGGAAATTTTAAATGTCAGAACGCGTAAAGGGTTCTTCGAGTCAGATCATTATTTGTTACAAGTTAAGATTAGACCAATTCCAAGACAGAAAAAGACAGTATAAAACAAAATAGTCAAGCTTGATCCAGAATATTTGCGGATAAACAAAGACAAAATCATTGAAGAAATTAATAGTCATCCAACAGACACTTGGACAGATCTTGCGATCTCAGTTCAGAAGGCTATGCGTTGGGCGCAACCTCCCAGAAAAAGGAAACATAGGTGGTGGAACGCAACTTGTGATCAAGCCATTGAGAAAAGAACACAGGCGTGGATGAAGTTCAGTAGTAACAGAACATCCGAAACATGGAAGGAATTTCACGAAGTTCAGAAAAAATCATCAAAGGAAATTAGAAGAGAAAAACGAGCACACGACAACAACAGGCTAAAAGAAATTGAAGAAGATTTTAAGAGAAATAATACAAGAAATTTTTACAGAACATTCAAAGAAAATATTAAGGGTTATCAACCTCCTAGCCTCTGTTTTATAAGAACAGATGGATCCTTGGAAACGAACACTAAAGAAAACTGTAAAATTCTGAAACAATACTTTAGTACTGTTCTTAATTGTAAAGAACCCAAGGAAAAAATGACCTTCCAAAAAACCACATCCAATCCTGATTCTACTCCACCTACAATAGAGGAGATAGAGGAGATCATACAACAAATGAAAAATAACAGAGCGGCAGGAGAAGATGGCATTATTGCTGGAGTGTGGAAGCTTCAAAATAAAGACATCTTCAGAGATCCTTACAGACATTTGGATCACAGAAAAAATTCCAGAAGAATGGAAATGTGCCTTGATCCACCCATTACATAAAAAGGGTGATAAGTCAGATCCAAATAATTACAGAGGTATTTCACTAGTGCCAGTCACTTACAAAATATTCTCGAAAGTGTTATTGAACAGACTAGAACCACAAGCAGATCATCAAATAGGTGAATACCAGGCTGGCTTTAGGAAAGGGAGATCATGCATCGAACAAATTTGGAACCTAAGAACAATATTGAAAGTCAGGCAGACAAATAACACTGTAGTTACCTTTGTGGACTTTAAAAAAGCGTACGACAGCATTGATAGACAAACGCTCTTTGCAGTTCTGGAAGAATATGGCATTGACAAAAAACCAGAACACTAATACCACTAACGCTCACGGCCACCACCTCAAAGATCAAGTTCATGGCTGAAATCTCAGAACCCTTTCAGATACGCACAGGTGTCAGACAAGGAGACGGCCTCTCACCAATTTTGTTCAACATGGTCTTAGACAAAATTATTAAGCAGTGGGAGAAACAAGTGAAAGGCATACAGCTAGGAAGAACACGCGAAACAAAAACAATCATTAAATGCTTGGCATTTGCAGATGACGTTGCCATAACCAGCAATAATACACAGGAGGCAAAGAAAGCACTGGAGGGATTACATGAAATAGCCGCTAAACCCGTTTTACAGATATCGTATGAGAAGACCAAATACATGGAACAACATACCAACAATGTACATACCATACATACGACTTATGGATCTATACAAAGAGTAGAAAAATTTAAATACTTAGGGGAATATATACAAATAGGAGGATCAAACAAAATGTCTAACATTAAACGAACGGAAAAACTCCAGAAAGCATATAAACTTACATGGTCACATTATAATAAGAAAAGCATATCAAGGCAGGCCAAACTCAGACATTACAAAACAGTTGTATTGCCTGAAGCATTGTATGCGTCAGAAACGACCACAATTGGAGCATCTGGCATCATAGAAACAGAAAAAATTGAACGCAAAATTCTTAGAAAAATATTTGGAGCAGTACACAGAGATGGGATATGGATGAAAAAACCTACCAAAGAGCTATATGAACACACAGACAGACTAACAGATATCATTAGAAAACGAAGACTAACTTTCTATGGGTACATACAAAGAATGAACAATAAACGACTTACAAAAAAATCTTTGATGCAGTAAACAGTTCAAGTAGGAAAACAAATTGGTTTCATGAAATAGAAGATGACTTAAAGCAATTGAGGATCAATCAACAAATGCTAGAAGACAGGAAAAAATTCAGAAGCGCAATTAAGAATACCAAATTTTTAGTAAGCGAAAGGAAGATAGGAACATTGTGGACAGAACAAAGGAAACAGGAGCACAGTCAAAGGATGAAGAGATTTTGAGAAGAGAAGAAAAAGAAGGGAAAGAAGTGAAACTTGTGTCATCATGAGTTATTTAAGTTCAAACACTGTCCATATGGGCAAAAATGATGTAATAATAATAATAAATAATGATAGATAATAATAGATAATGATGTAATAAATATAATATATATATATATATATATATATATATATATATATGTATATATATATATATATATATTATATTTATTACATCATTATCTATTATTATCTATCATTATTTATTATTATTATTACATCATTTTTGCCCATATGGACAGTGTTTGAACTTAAATAACTCATGATGACACAAGTTTCACTTCTTTCCCTCCTTTTTCTTCTCTTCTCAAAATCTCTTCATCCTTTGACTGTGCTCCTGTTTCCTTTGTTCTGTCCACAATGTTCCTATCTTCCTTTCGCTTACTAAAAATTTGGTGTTCTTAATTGCGCTTCTGAATTTTTTCCTGTCTTCTAGCATTTGTTGATTGATCCTCAATTGCTTTAAGTCATCTTCTATTTCATGAAACCAATTTGTTTTCCTACTTGAACTGTTTACTGCATCAAAGATTTTTTTGTAAGTCGTTTATTGTTCATTCTTTGTATGTACCCATAGAAAGTTAGTCTTCGTTTTCTAATGATATCTGTTAGTCTGTCTGTGTGTTCATATAGCTCTTTGGTAGGTTTTTTCATCCATATCCCATCTCTGTGTACTGCTCCAAATATTTTTCTAAGAATTTTGCGTTCAATTTTTTCTGTTTCTATGATGCCAGATGCTCCAATTGTGGTCGTTTCTGACGCATACAATGCTTCAGGCAATACAACTGTTTTGTAATGTCTGAGTTTGGCCTGCCTTGATATGCTTTTCTTATTGTAATGTGACCATGTAAGTTTATATGCTTTCTGGAGTTTTTCCGTTCGTTTAATGTTAGACATTTTGTTTGATCCTCCTATTTGTATATATTCCCCTAAGTATTTAAATTTTTCTACTGTTTGTATAGATCCATAAGTCGTATGTATGGTATGTACATTGTTGGTATGTTGTTCCATGTATTTGGTCTTCTCATACGATATCTGTAAAACGGTTTTAGCGGCTATTTCATGTAATCCCTCCAGTGCTTTCTTTGCCTCCTGTGCATTATTGCTGGTTATGGCAACGTCATCTGCAAATGCCAAGCATTTAATGATTGTTTTTGTTTTGCGTGTTCTTCCTAGCTGTATGCCTTTCCCTTGTTTCTCCCACTGCTTAATAATTTTGTCTAAGACCATGTTGAACAAAATTGGTGAGAGGCCGTCTCCTTGTCTGACACCTGTGCTTATCTGAAAGGGTTCTGAGATTTCAGCCATGAACTTGATCTTTGAGGTGGTGTCCGTGAGCGTTAGTGGTATTAGTGTTCTGGTTTTTTGTCAATGCCATATTCTTCCAGTACTGCAAACAGCGTTTGTCTATCAATGCTGTCGTACGCTTTTTTAAAGTCCACAAAGGTAACTACAGTGTTATTTGTCTGCCTGACTTTCAATATTGTTCTTAGGTTCCAAATTTGTATGATGCATGATCTCCCTTTCCTAAAGCCAGCCTGGTATTCACCTATTTGATGATCTGCTTGTGGTTCTAGTCTGTTCAATAACACTTTCGAGAATATTTTGTAAGTGACTGGCACTAGTGAAATACCTCTGTAATTATTTGGATCTGACTTATCACCCTTTTTATGTAATGGGTGGATCAAGGCACATTTCCATTCTTCTGGAATTTTTTCTGTGATCCAAATGTCTGTAATGATCTCTGAAGATGTCTTTATTTTGAAGCTTCCACACTTCAGCAATAATGCCATCTTCTCCTGCCGCTCTGTTATTTTTCATTTGTTGTATGATCTCCTCTATCTCCTGTATTGTAGGTGGAGTAGAATCAGGATTGGATGTGGTTTTTTGGAAGGTCATTTTTTCCTTGGGTTCTTTACAATTAAGAAGAGTACTAAAGTATTGTTTCAGAATTTTACAGTTTTCTTTAGTGTTCGTTTCCAAGGATCCATCTGTTCTTCTAAAACAGAGGCTAGGAGGTTGATAACCCTTAATATTTTCTTTGAATGTTCTGTAAAAATTTCTTGTATTATTTCTCTTAAAATCTTCTTCAATTTCTTTTAGCCTGTTGTTGTCGTGTGCTCGTTTTTCTCTTCTAATTTCCTTTGATGATTTTTTCTGAACTTCGTGAAATTCCTTCCATGTTTCGGATGTTCTGTTACTACTGAACTTCATCCACGCCTGTGTTCTTTTCTCA